>JXCR01141508.1:7383-24456 GCA_002079205.1 Phalaenopsis hybrid cultivar
ATATATATATATATATATATGTATTGAATCTAAGGTTAATCGTGATTCATATCGTAGGGATCGAGTGTAAATAAAAAGGGAAATAAACAAAATTAATAGTAAAAACATTAGTCGCATTAATCATACGTGTTAACCCTTTTATATCTAAAAGGCTAATTTTTCTTTCCTTTGTTCATGAAATGATCTTCATATTTATAGTGTTCATATTCATAGGGCAGAAGGTATCATATGATGATGTTACATTTTTTCCTCTGTTTTAATAGAGGTTGTACATAATATTCTTTATAATTTAAAGGCATCATTCAATTGTTCTATGGCTTGCTCAGTTGAGCTTGTTTGGTTTCGGCTCGGCAGGCTCAAGCCAGTTGGCTTGGGTTTGTCGGCATTCTTAGTCAGCTTAGCTTCATTGGCTTCGAGTCGGCAAGATTTATTCGTTCAGTTAATTGGGTTTGGTCGGCGATGTCAATCACCAGATCTAATTTGGTTGACTGCCATTGATCCCTAGTGAGGAAGTCTTGTCGATAGAGCAACACTAGACTATCGAGGAGATGGTGAATCTTCGTTACTCGATATGTAGTTCCTTAACAAGAAGAGTCTGATGGTAACTATAAGACTCTTTGTTGAATTGTTAATTTTTTGCTCCTGATGAGGAGCCTAAAGGGCGTCCGTGGGACGATTGGCAATTTTGTGAAAATTGCATATTTCCTTAGATTGAATCTACTAGAAGTTAGCTATTATATTAAATCAGCTTTCTTGTAGTGGTTGACTCAAAAGCTTATTTGTCTCCTTTAAGTCCTAAAGGTTTGAGCTTGGAGCTTTTTGTCTTTTTTGTGGCTCAGTTAGTTTTTACTTTATTCAGTATGGTTGCATTTGGTCAGATTAATGAACCTCATGCTCTTCTATCGATGTGTCATCTTTCATTGTACTATTTTCCTTTGTACCATTATATTTTTTCAAGATTAATGCTTGCAGGTTATCGATCTACAAATATTTTCCTAAAGAGACAAAAAATTTGAGGGTGGCAGGTGGCTCCATATAACCTTATTTTGTCAAATTAGAACATCACAAGCCTACCGACAAATTAATGTAATCAATTTTAATGTCACTTCAATGGTTCTCGATACTCCATTAAAAAATTCTCATCATTCGACACATATCTCGAGGCAATCTTTTGAGTAAAAAATATTCAAACTCTCATAAAGAATCATCAGAAGCCCGATTTAAACAAATTTTTGAGTCAAACTGGTCAGTTTGACAAGATGAACCAAATGGTATTAACATTGATCCAATCTGGACAAAATCAAGCCCTAAACAAGCCATCAAACTATGTTCAAAAGTTTTCCAGACATATTTAGAAGGTCCAGTAGATGGCGAATCTTGCGAGTTTATAGTTGAATCGAGCGTCTCAACAAGACGAATCCAACAAGCCAACAATCACTCAATTCCGACTTCATTAATGTACTCAGATGTCCATCGGTCTATTCACAGAAATCCCTCCAGACCGTCCGATCAAACTGATTCATATTATTGCATTAATTCACCTAGAACACTATAAATAGAGCCACACCCAACTCACGGGAGGAGGAAAGCTTGACCGTGGAGGAAGAACTTGAAGCTTTGAGAAAGAGCTGAAGTCCATGACCACTCTTGCCACCATCGATCGTCGCTGACCTACATTGACCACCGCTAACCATCATCAATCAACGACGACCAACTTCCAATGGCCTCCACCGATTGTTTTTTGTTGATTTCCACTTTCTACAACAAGTTCATTCGTGTAGTAACATTGTAACTCTGAAAAGTGTTCAACCCTTTTGCGCCTGTGGGACGAGGCTGTACAAATAAAATTTAGTGTATAGTGAATTTTTTCAGCTGGCCAAGGCCTCATAGTTTTTTTTTTTTTTTTTTTTTTTTATCTAGGTTTTCCTAGTAAAAACTTTTTGTGTCATTACTAGTTTTTTTCTCTTTTCTAAGCATGTGTTAAANTGATTAAACATGAATCTCAAAACATTTTTAATGATAAACATTCTAAAGTCAAATTTAAGGGCTAAATTTTAATTTATTTATAGTCAAAATGAGCGTCTCAACAACACAAACTTAATGACACCAAGAGTGATCTAATTCGAATCCAAATAAGCCTAAATGTGTCAATTGGAAGGCAAATGATATAAAAAATTGGCATGCTTATATTCAAATCGAACATCTAGGCGGGAGGAGTCCAACGAGCTCAAAATCATTGAATTTTGAAGTCATTAAATTTCTTAAATACTAAAGAAAACTAGGTGAAAATAAGAACTGTGTGATAGAATGCCTTGGGAGATTGAACAAATTTATAAAAATGTATTTTTCATAAGCTATAAATAAACTCACATTATTCACTTGAAGAAGGAGAAGAAGAGAAGAAGAAAAGAGTAGATTGACCACTAAACCTTAATTTTTAAAATTCTCGGCTAGGGTTGCAAATGAACCGAACTGTATGAACCAGAGCTATGTTTAAGTTTGAACTTGTTTATAAAATTCGAGTTCGCATCGAGCTTGAGTTTGAGTCGAGCTTTCGGGTTGTGTTCAAGCTTGAGCTTGTGCAATTGAACTCGAGCCGAGCTCGAGCTCCAATCGAGCTTTGTGTTTATGTTCAAGCTTAGATCTTATTTTGCATCATAGTGTAATCTTGTATAGTTGCTTGACAGTATTTTCTTTTATCTTGTTCTATAATGGACAATTCTTAAAGGAGTTGAAGCAAAATATTTTAAGATCTCTACAGATTGATCAAGTAGTAACATGGTCAATTCGACATATTAAGTGGATTTTGTTATAGTTTTGTTGGTTTACCTGTTCAGACTTGCTTCTAAAGTGATTTGCATGATACTCACCTCATATCTTGTCCGTAATTGATAGGGAACCACCTCCAAAGCTTGACCTGTGTCCAGTTCGAAGACATAGATTTTCATCAATGCTTAGGCTATGTGAGATGGACGATCGAGTAGAGTTCAAAAGATATAGACCACTACATCCTTACAAATTTTTAGAAAATGCTTGTGAAGGGCAAGTTCCCCCAGCTTTGTCGCAAACTCTTCACATGCATATCGACTAAAAAACATTATGAAAATATAAGAAGGGTTATGAGAGAGTTTCCTTGAAGTGTCATTGCTAGACCATTTTTTTTTTCTTTTGCTCGGGAGCTATTTTTCCAGCCGCATGTAGGTGACTAAATGGAAGTCACAAAACAATGATCCTCTAGGGCGAGCTCGATCTGCTGAACAGGGTCAGTCATAGAGTTTGGGTTGGCCATTCAAGCTCAGTTTGGGTCGTCTTCTCAAGCCTCATGGACTTTTTGTTCTTACAATGATCTTCTTTTTTTAGATTTTTTTTTTAATTTTTGGCTTTATTTTCTTCTGCAATTTGCTTATTAATTAGGCGCTACTTTTTAATATGTAATAAAATTATAAATAAAAGCTGGCCGTTCTTTATTATCTTTGCTTAAATATTATGAAATTTTGGTACCATATTTGGCTTATTAAAAGCTACGTGGTTGTGACAATATATAAAAGGAAGATAGGGAGCAAATTATGTACCAAACTCCTTTTTGGGAGATGNACATCTATGAGTTCCACATTATCACATCTTATTTAAATTGAAACATTCAATCCTTCAAAACTATCAAGTCAGTTAGTTTTTTAATCATAATCTGGGGTCAAGTTCCGTCCATAAGCGTCTAACTTTGAATTCAGAGTTGACGAATCGGAAAAAACTAGAGAAAAATAAAATGTTTTANAATCATAATTCATAAGCATTAAATAGGGTATATTTGGGACTTATTAATGGGTAAGCTTGTTTGTGACCTTTAAATGATATTATTTGGGTATATAAATGAATCTAACAATGAATTATTCAAACTTATTCATTTAACAATTAAGTGCTTATGAAAGCTAGCGTCACTTGAGGAGTGTTTGGGGCAGCTTATTTGGTGTGGTGGAGTTTTGAAAACTCACTTGGTCTATTTGGTTAAATTGCATGTTAACAGCTTATGCGTTTTGAAAACACTGAAAACAACGTTTTCACATTACACATATCTATGTGCAGTGGCAACATTCTGATAGAGGTTTGACTTTTCCAAAAAAATAAAAAATTGTAATAGCTTATCGGCAGATTATTTTTATTGAGTTTATCATCAAATTATTTAATAAGCTGCAGCTGCCCCAAACAGATAATTATTTGATTAGTTAATCAAACAAACTCTTAACAAACTGAGCATTCATTTGCAAACTTATATATATAACAAGCATATTATTTTTATTCAATAATAAAAAATGTATTTAATTTTTAATTGATAAATAATTATTTAAAAGCAGATATAATTAAGCATTTTTGTTAAAACAAATATAATGAAGCATTGCAAGGTCAGCATATAGCCACCTACTTGGATGGTATAATTCCACAGCACCTACCTTGATTTTATTCTTCTTCTTCCTCTTCCGCTTGCCCTTGAGTTAGGTGGCAGGCAAGTTGGCAAAGCCCCCCACTTGGTTGTTGGGCATTTAATTTTTTTTATCTTAAATTCCATCTCTTTCTTCAACCAACAATATTATTTTCTTATATTCTTTAAAATATATTTCATCCATTTATTTTTTAAAATTTTGTGGACATTAAGTGCACTTATACATAAGTACCTCTAATATTTTATCTATTTACATATTTAATACTTAAGTTTTGATTTTTATATTTCTACCCCTCAAATTTTCATAGCACAATCAAAATTTTGCGACTATAACTTTTACAAAGTGAAATACATCTTTTCATGCATGGGTGAGACGTCCTATACCTAAAATTTGAGGTTTTATTGCTAGACATGTAAATACATAGAAAATGAGTGGCATGTATGTGTCCCTGCAGCTACTAGCGGGCTTTTACCCGGTGTAATCGTTCGTTATTGGGCTAAACTATTTTAGACCATTGGAAAGATGACTTGAAAATAATTTGTCCATGAGAATGTGATAGAGATAAGCCCATGAGCCCATTTATTATGAAAGCTAAAATGCGGTGAGGTGTGAAATGGACTCATAATTAGTTAAAACTAAATTATTATTAGCAATACAAAACCTAAATTTTTAACATCATTAATTGAAAACTTAGTTTAGCTTAATTTTTGCTAAAATTGTAGGCTATAAGATTATTCCATAACAATTTTTAGCATGATAATCCTGAAAGGTTGACTGAAATAAGAAATTTCTCAAGATTAAAGAGTAAAGTTTCACCGTTGCCTGTTCTTGAAGAAATACATAAGGCCCATTTACATATATACCACACAATTCTTCTGCATTTACATATATAACACCTAAATATTCATATTTACATGCATACCACTCAAATTTGTATATCACATAAGAAAATATCATCACCATTATCTTTTTTTTAAGTGAAATACATTTTTTCATGCATAGGTTTATCTCACCAAGGTGTTATTGGTGTAAATAAAAATTGTGTGTTAGATGTGTACATACATAAGAATTTTGTGGTATAAATGTAAACTTCCCTAGATTTTAAACGAATCAAAGGTTATGAGGTGCCCATCAGAAGTATGGCTGCATGAATCTCGAAGAGATCCAGTGGATCGCACGAGAAAAGAAGTAGAATTGTGAACATTCATCTTTGCACTAGTCGGTCAAATCTTAAGCCTACCGAATGAAAGCCTGAACGAACCAAAGAACATTGCACGCCCATGTCTATGACTGTTCAACTGTCGTATGAATTTAGAAAGATCAATAACCACTAAAAGGGAATTCTTTTTATACAGGCTTTTTGATCAAAGAAAGGTTGTCTGTCTGACTACGGTAACACGCCCTCTATCTAATGGAACAATTCTTCCCAAGGATTATGAGTCATTGCAATGAATTTCTACAAATAAGGCGACTGTAAATCATTCAGCCAACCGAATAAACATAAAACGATCAGAACTGACTGTTACAAACACAAAACTGCGTCAAAATATAGTCACAAACATGAAAAGACACCGACAACAGTTATAGGTCAAAGTATGTCTAAGTTAGTTAAAAATATGTAAATATTTAATGATTCATAAACAATGACAATATTCCCATTAAAGGAAAGACAATCATGTGATTTATGATAGCTTTCCTATGACTTACAAATAGAAGGTTCATTTTCACGAAAATGAATTATTGGATAAATTCTTAGAGATTCAATATTTCATGACTCTCATCTTTCTCTTACTCTATTTTATGTCATCCGACCAACACTATATTTGTACTTGGGATGACTGCAATCGTACAAAAATCTATCTTTTGAAGTTGCTATCTCTACGGGCAAGCCCAATGTTAGCTTTTATTTGGTTCGTTCGAATTATTTCATTTAAAATCGGCTCAATTTTAGAATGGCATAAGAATACTATGTTTGTGTTCATGAAATTAGCTTATATTGAGCCTGGATTTAGCTTGGATGATTTAAAAACTAAGAATTTTAAAATTTTTAATAAAACATCAAAATTAATATAAAATTATTTATTTAATTATTCAATTATTTCAAGCCAAAATGAGCAAGTTATTGTTAAGAAAATATTGCTAGTGTTGGCGGGTTATAAATCGAGCTTTAAAAAAATTATTCATGTTCGACTTACTTGCTCAGCAAATGAATTGAACACGAGTGATTTAGCTAGTAGAAAAGAACAAGGTTGTTGGCACCTCTAATTACAACACATAAAAATTAAGGGATAATTATATAAATAGCACTAGAAAAATTATTATTACAAAAGTAGTAATTTGATAAAAAAAATTTAAATTATGGGTTCAATTTTTATTGTGAATTTTAATGTTTGACTGAAAATTTAAAAAAATATTGCAAAATGGTGATTGTTTTGTAAATAGTATTATTTAGGTCGTATTGTATGTAAAAGTCTGAAAAACTAATTATTAAAAAATAAAATAAAATAAGTTTTTAGATGCCTTTTTTCCGATCATTAAAAACACCATAACGACTTAGAAATAAAATTTGCATGAACAAAATCAGTAATTTACCACTACTAACAAAGCTGCAGAACACTTCAACAGAGCATTTAGCCACTTCATATACATGAAACTTTACATGAAATAAACAGGCCAACAATTCCTGATTTCCAGCCACTAAGCAAATTAGAGAGAGAGAGAGACAGTACCAGTAAGTTCAAATGGTGAAGGCGATATGATTAAGCCTGGAAAAATGGTCCCAGAAAATTGGGGAAGAAGAGGGGGTCATGACAGTGGAATAGAACACCTGAAGCTTGGAAATAAGAAGAACAAATCGTCGGCATGGGCTCAGAAGAAGAGTGAAGGGAACAATCAAAAGACCCAGTTCTAATATCAGCATTCTGCACTCCTCCCTTCCTTCTTCTTTCTTCTTCCTCCTCCGTTTTTGCAGAGCCTGCAAAGTCTCCCTTTTTTTATGTCTAAGATCCGAAATGTTAGGAAGGGATACTATGAATGATTGTCATGTGATGCAGATGGAGACTTCGTCTCTTTATATAATTGTTGTTGCTTGTAAGATGTAAATTTTGGACGCATTTCAATTGCTTGATCATTTCTTTTTAATAGATGTAGTTCTGAGTTGTTTTAAATAATGTGGAAGATGTTGATGAGTCTAATGTCATATATAAATAAAAAGTAAATATATATTGACGAGGAGGCCAAAATTATTAAATTAACTAAATTACATAATAAAAATTATAATTTTAGGAATTAACCAACTAATTAAACTTCAAAATAAACTTAGAATAATTGATTAAAAATAAAAGTATATATTTTAATCACTTCACCTTCCATAGCGATTGGTCCAAGCCATCCATGCTTGTACTCAAGCTTTAGAAAGGCTGTGGCCCTCTTCATTTGTTTATTTTCAGACAATTTCCAAGAAAGTATTGGAAGATTTGCATATATGCCACACAATTTTATGTATTTAGTGTTAATTTAAATGTAAAAATTATAATTTTGATGTGAGATATGCAAATACATGAGAATTATGTGATATATGTGTAAATGGCTAAAATTTCTCATATGATTTATGATTTTGGCTTTTACATAGTGTACTTAATGTGATTATGATGGTCTTTTGTTTTATTGAAAGAGCAATTTCTTTCTTGCACGCTTTAAATTTTAAATTATGATTGGGCCCATATTTCTTGTCCATTTTACCAACTAAATGTTGAAAAAGATGAATATTAATAATATAAGAGAATATAATTGATGTGATGGTCTCATCAAATAATTATTCATACATTAGAAATTTTAGCTATATTAATGCTCACCTCAATGCAAGTTCAGACAGCAAACCACCACCGATAATTTATCATACATATAATCTGCGATACACATCATCGGTGGGCGACGTGACGGCCTCTGAATGGTCGATATCCGGATGGAATATTTCCCCCATCTTTGATTTTAATTGGTAGATTGAAATTATTTTCTTATTACTAAGTTGATATATTTTTAGATAATTTAACACTTAGGACATATTTAAGATCAATTTTGTTTTATATGTTTTTTGTTTATTTATTTATTTTTTAAAACATATTTATTTAATTTATTTTTTATTTTTTTTTCCTAAAAAAATTAATATATTTTTAAACTTTCAAAATAATTTTTAATTGTTTTAAAATTTATGGGAACAACTGTACTTTAATTAAACATGTGAATCATTTTTTTTTTCCTCATAGCAAAACAAAACAAAATAAATTAAATGATGTGTGCTCGAAGATTCTCGCACAGATAATGACTATTTAGTGTTTTGATGTCGCATGAAATGTTGTGAAAAATGCCGACAATAAAACAAAAAAATGGAACGAGAAATTCAAAAAATAGAAATACAACAGAATAAACAAATTTAAGTAGTTCGACAAATTACTTACGTTCAAAGAGTTTGAGAGAATTTTATTACATGAGGATTACACCCATCGAATCGTCTTCATAATTATAAGATTCTCTTTCCTCTCTCTCTCTCTCCCCGAGAGCTGCAGCCGAAGTAAAAGGTTTGGAGGAAGGGAGACTCGCGATTACTTTCTCTTCTTTAGTAATCCAATGCAGCGAAAAAATTCAAAAAAGAGGAACAGAAGCAAGCGATTGCTTCCCTTGCAATCTTCCATTCTTGCTGTGGAGAAATTATCGCGTAGGGACGCAAAGTTGTGTGCGCTCTCCAATCAGAGCGCACATCAACTTGTATGTCAGTGGGTCCCACTTTACTAATTTTTCTTTAAAAAAAAAATTAAAGGAATAGTTAATGTGTAGCTGTGATCGTAGAGCGCACGCAACGTATGCAATAATTGCTCCTTGCTGTGAAGTTACGAGGGAGGGCTATGTAGAAACCTTGATGTTGTAATTCTAACTCATTTAGGGGTCGTTTGGGAGGGCGGGGTGTCCGCGGCGCGGTCATTAACCGCGGCTATTTGGTAAAGTTCGCTTTTTGGTTCGTAGATTCGCGGCACAAGTTCGACGAAGCTCAGAGAAAGCGGACTGCGGGATTAACCTCGCGGTCCAGCTTTCGCCCTGATGCTTTTACCCTTTACCCTGCATTCTTTCTCTTAATTAGCCGAGCTTTGGCCCGATTCTGGAATCAAGAGGATGTCGCGGGATTCCTGATTTCGCGAACAGAAGAATCGGCGGGATCTAATCAAGGAAAGGCTTTACAGGAAAGAGTTAAATCAGTAAACAATTCAAAGAGTTTCCATAAGTATGAAATTGCCAAACAGAAGCAGTGGATTTGGCTCCACAATGCTCAACATTAAAATACAACACACACTCAGATAATACATGTGATATATAGAAATGCCAAAAAAAAAATACTTGGAAAACCTATAAAAGGAAAACAGAAAAAAAACACGAGATCTTGGCCTATCAGAATGATCCACTATCAATTAGTGAGTATAAAAATAATTTCTTAACCCACAAACTGAAAATAACTGCAAAATCCTTGATGTACAATGTTCGTTACACAACGGTAGTGAGGTGATTGTAGTTGGGAGAAGTTATTGCAAATTTAGTATACTATTTTCAAGGTGCGTCGCTGCACATGGTTCAAGACAATGCACTGCTCCATCAGGTACGCTACAACGTCTTGTGTCTTATTTCATAAGGGGTTTGGTTGCAACAGGCAAAAGACAGTTGAAAGTAGTTGAATGCAGCCAACAGGCAAGGTCGGTGGCTGAAGAAGTAGTGAGTGCTCGTCTAGTCTTAATTTGGTCAAGGATACTGAAATTCAACTCCTTTTTTTGTGAAATAGCTCAAGTTCCAACTCTTCTTTCAACTGGGTCTTCTTTTATGAAGAGAGTTTAACTCATTTATAAAGTTTGGGAGTGACTCTCTTGAAAATAAGGAAGGATTCTAGACCACTCTATCAAACTGCCTAAAGTGGTTTCCACGATCAGATGACATTTTATAAACATTTAGGTGACTTGACGACGTTGAAATTTAGTGATATTGAGCTCGTTAGATTCGTCTCATCAAGATCCTCAATTTGACTTCAAGCTCGTCAGAATTTGAATCCATATGATCTTTCAATTAACCGCCCAATACTTCAAAAAGTTGTTTAATGGCTTGGCCCGTGCTTAATCTCACTCGAATTTGACCAATTTTGGTTTCATTGCATTAGTCTCATTGAGTTGGTCAGTTTCGACAACAAATTTGCTAAAATCAGAGTTTTGAATTATTTTTTTTTATTTGAGTTTGAATGTTTATTGTTAAAAGAATACTTCGAGATTCATTTTAATCGCCTCATGATTTTTATCAAATGAGAAAATTTATTGATGGTGTATCAATAAAAATACAAAAAAAAAAGCAAATAAAAAGTAAAAAAAGATCCCAAAAGGCCCTTAAAATATGATATTTATATTTAGACATTTTGAAAATATGCATTTCACATTTAAAAAATTAATAATACATTTTTTAACATTATATCTCCAAGAAATATTTTTTTTAAAAATTAGTGGCTAATTGGTCTAAAATATTTTTAAAAAGGGCTTGCAATGTAAGTAATTTATCTAGGTCTATACCATCACAATATATAATCATAAGATAAACAAATTGTACCTTTTTACATATGAAATCATGATGGAGAATGTGATAGTTAATATATTAAAATTCAAAATTAACACAGTTGAAATTAAAGGTTTGTTTAAGTCAGCTGCAGCTTATTGAATAATCTGCTGATATGCTGATTAAAAATAATCTACTAATAAGCTATGTACAGTGGCTATTAGAATTTTTTTTTAAAAAAATTCAGACCGCTGCTAAAAAGTTGCAAACGCACCTAGATATGTGCAGTCAGTGTTTTCAAAACACAACTTACCAAAACAATCCAGGTGTGTTTTCAAAATGTCACTGCACCAAATAAGCTGCCCAAAACGAACCCTAAATCCGGATGACCCACATCATGAAATTTCGTTTAAGGAATTCTGGCAACAACTATATTTAGGAAGAATCATGCATACCACTTAATTCCTAATATTTACTTATCTAACATCTAAACTTCAATTTTTACACATATGCCATCTTACGTGCCCATGAAAATATAAAATTTATTTTTAAAAAGTTAAACTAGTGATAGTTTTAGTGTGATATGAAAATATTTGGGTGGTTTAAATGTAAAAATTATAGTTTAGACATTAGATGTAAATACATAGGAATTGGGTGGCTTATATGTAAATATGTAAACGACATTTGTAATTAATAGCTACAAAAAAGAAAATTAGAGTGGCTCAATTGATATATCGTTAAACTTTCAGGAACCTAAACGTAAAGAAAAACCAAAAGTATCATTCATATTTTAAATTTTATAATAATAGGGATTGTTCCTTTAAAGGCATGGTGAAAACATGTAAATGAGGAGAAAATTAGTTGATTTATTTTTTTTAAAAAAAGCTCACTATGTTTTAAATAATTTTAAAAATAACTCCTATCATTTATCCGTACATAAAAATACATCGCAATTTAGCGGTGATTTATTGTTTTAGGATTGTATGAAAATTCAACACACACACAAATAAAATTATATGACGAGGGGAGACACCAAAATTTTTATCTTAAAAAACCTTGAAAAAAACAAAAAACATGGGATCTAGTCTAGACAAGTTTAGTATGCCGTATAAATAAAAAAAGTGTAGTGGATGGGGACACCAAATTTTTTAAGTGAAAAAAAACCTTGAAAAGGGTAAAAATCACGGGCTCTAGCAAAGTCAAAGTAATCAACTATGTGTTTATATGCATAGGGGTACACCCTTCTCCCACGACACAGAGAATGGGTTGACAGAGAGAATGGGATTACCATCATACACTGAAATCCATACTTGTCTTTAGAGATCTAAGAAAATGCATGTGTTAGAAAATTTAACACTGACTACAACAGTTGCAAGTAGGGGTCACTGACGGTTGGTGATCAGTGGTGCAGGTGGTGGCGACGAATGGTTTTCGATAGTGGTCGACAATTACTCACCAAGCCTTTTCTACTAAACAACATGTAGAATTTTACTTCTCTTTCTCTTCTTTCTCTCTCCCTCGAAGTGAAGAAAATGAGTCTATTTATAGTTTTTTTTAGTAGTGCATTTTGGTCTCTTGGCACATAACTTCTTTGGCCATCTATCACATAATCGTACGATCAATATTAATCCCCTCTTCATTATAGATGATTTTTATGAATTTAGATGCCATAATGATCTCGTAATTTAGTGATTATAGATTCGTTGGATTCATTTCTATTCATCGAGCCACTTAATTCAACTATAATATGTCAAATTTGGAGTTCTTATGATCATTCAATTGACAATCCAAGTTCGTCAACTTCAACATTGGACTCAAATTAAATCAATTTTAAAGTCATTGGGTTCGTCTTATCAATGTGCTCAGTTTCATTATAAATTTGATAGAATCAATGCTTGAATGATCATGAATTTAAGTTTAAAAGATTTTATAAAAAAAAATGCAATGTGACTCGTGCTTGATTATATAACTTTTTGAAATAAAAATAAATATTTAATCTTTCATATCCAAAAAAAAAAAGAAATAAAATTATATTTATATGTGATAAATATGATTTCTTTCATATTAAAATATAAATATAATAAATTAAAAGAAACTTTTTATACATATTTTTATTTCGTGCTAAGGAATGTACGGGTGAAGAGTGAAACCCTAGGAGAAAGCCCCACCCGCGTCTCTCGCTCGCTCGATTTCTTCGATCGATCAAATCAGATCTCGGAAGAAGTCCAAGAATAAGATGGAGACTAGCGGTGGCGGAGACGACGAGTTGTGGTGGTGGGCAGCGAGCTCCGGCCAGCTAGCGGGTGGAGTCGCCTTTTACCGGCGGGGGTGCGGCACGAGCGGAGCGGCGATGCCCTTCAAGGCTTTCGCCATCGCCACACTATTCGTCGGCGCAGGAGCAGCAGCCGTCGCCGGAACTCTTCACGCATCCGGCATCCATTCGGTAATCAGTCCTCCAACTTCTCAAATAATCTGACAACTGTTTTGCTAAGTTGTCCCTTACAATCGTCATTTGCATCACACTCCAGACTTTTGCTCCAAATAACTAATTAGATGAGTTTGAGGCTGACGTAACATCATTTATTTGCAATTTCTCCAAAAACCCTTTCAACAAGAAGCCTTCATGAATCTTTTTTCTCTATTGCCTGTTATATTTTCATTTAATTCTGATAGTTTAAGATAATTTTTTATATAATATGCCCAAAGCCTTTTTAGGTCTATCTCATCTTTCTTAAAATAAGGATCATGAGATAGTTCACCTTTAATGCGACCATACCGTCAAAGATAACTCTCTCTGATCTTGTTCGCGCCACTGGAGTTGCACCAACCCTATCATAGATATATTCATTTCACATTTTGTCTCTAATTAGGGTCCGTTTGGGGCAGCTTATAAGTGCGGGCGGCGGCGTTTACAAAACGCCGCCGTATCGTTTGGTTCGCGCGTTTCGTTAGCTTATCCGAAACTGCGTTTGGATTTTTACACTAAATGCAGGCCGCGGGTAGAACCCCTGCGGCCGGCCCGCGGGACGCATTTCAGGATAAGCTGCTTATCCTGAAACGTACAAGCTGCCCCAAACGGACCCTTAGTCTCAAGCCACTTATCCTTTATGTTCTCTTTTAAATGACCAGAATACAAGTCTACAGTCTTATAAAATTTATCTTTCAAGTCTTAGCAGTATTTTTCAATCACCCACACAGTAGGCCCGATGCATTGCTCTACTTCAACCAACCAACTTGAATTCTACTAATGACAAACACCATCTATATCACCATCACTTTTAACAATCGAGTCAAATATCTAAAACATTCACATCTTCTAATCATTAATGAAAGAAATGAAACAAATATACTCTGAAACTGATGTGTACTGATTTCGTTCTAATTAATCAGGTTATGCTTTTGTGGAGCAGGTGGATGATATGAAGGAGATGGGAATGCGTATTCGGAGATGGATGCAGGTGCGTCCAAGAGAGACTAATTAATGGGGGGAAAAAATTAAATTTTGTATGAAATTATGCTGAGAAAAATAATTTATTGATCTCAATGTCTTTAGATTTAATAATAAATTAAAATTAGTATTAGATTTGAGGGTTTTAAAATTAGTGTTGGCGATGAAAATTTTAATTGGGATAATATGATCCAATGTTATTCATATCAATTGCCAGTTTTGGTTGAAATGAATTTTGTTTAAGATCAGCTATATAAGAATGGTAGCACATTTGATATTTGTTGGAGTGAAACCTGGAAGAAAAGAGCCTTCAAAAATGTTTTTTTTTCCTAATATTTTTTAGACATGAAAGGTTTTTTAAAATAATAAAAAAAAAATTAATTTTACTTTGTAATGAATAATAGCAATGTAGTTATCTTGATAATATAATTTAATCATAAGTAATTTTTTATTGATTAATTTTAATTAAAGAAGATGTGATTCATATTTAAATAAAATTTGTATTGCACATTCTAGCTAAATATATGTCAGAATATTCTCACTCTTCTTTTATGTACATTTATAATATGGTTAATTTATCAACATTACTATTTTATGTTGATGAAATTTAAATCAAAATATTCTTAATTGGTTCAGTTATATTAAAGCTAGTAATTTCTTAATGACTTTAATTAAGGCTCTCTGAAGATGCTTAAACACTAGAATTTATTGCTGCTTGCACCAACTCTTTCTATGTTTTATTGCTTAATTCATATTGAGTATTCACCTATTGGCATCATCAACGGCCGCTCTGGCACCGGATATAGGCCAGGATTTAACGCCGGGAGTGTGCGGCTAGATGGAAGAGCGAAGGAAAGCTGGGAGCAATAATATCCTTGGAGGCTTCGTCTATGAATGGTGAACCAAGAAGGGGAGAAGATGGGTTATGTTCTGGAGTGCAGGACGGGAGTAGCCTGATGTGCAAGTAAGAGTTGGAGAGGCATAGTTTAGGGTGGGGTGTGGAGCGACGGACAGGGAGGATGAAGTTTTGGGATTCAGAGAAGCGAGCTGGGATCGGAGACGGGCCTGGGAGGGGGTTTTGGTGTGCGGCTGAGCAGGAGAGGGAGCAGAAAGCTCACCTGGGGGAAGGAGATTGCAGGTTTCCCTCTGTGCTTCAGCTGGATAGGAGAGAAGGGGAGAGAAACAGAGAAATTGGCTGTTGTGATGAAAACGAGGGAAAATATTTGCGTACATAAGATGTACGCAGCGCTGCGTACGTCCAGGGGGGTTATATCGGAGTTATACCCCTATGTAACCTCCCTGTAACCTACAAATGAGTTCCGCGTTTATGTAATTTCATGTGTACAAATAAGTTACACGGAGGTTACAAGAGAATTACACAGATGTTACATGGGGTATAACTCGGATATAACTCCCCTGTGCCCCCTGAATAACCCCTGATGTACTCAGCGCTGCGTACATCTTATGCACGCAAATATTTTCCGAAAATGAGAGGGGGAGAAAGGTGGTACCGTCTGGCGCGGCAGTTTCTGTGCGACGCGATTTGAAACCACTTTCATGTGGGTTTGGAAACAATGGCACAACAGCTTCGGGTCTGAATCTGGTGTAAATGCGAGCCGCGGGTAATACCCCACGGTTCGCATCTCTTATTTTGTTTTTTCTCCTCCCAACCCTAGATTCTTTGTGTCTCTGCCGTTGCTCCTTCACATATCTGCAACTCTTGCTTATCTACTAATTTCGAGCCATCTCTCTCGCGTCTCTGCTACTTCTCTCAAGGCATCTCTCTCGCTTCTCTATTGCCTCTCTCGAGCCGCCTCTCTCGCATCTCTGTTTTTCTCCACTTCTCTCTAGGGTATCTTCTATCATTATTTTTTGCAATTTATGGCTGATTTGGAATGTTTAGCCTTCTCAGTATGGTTTTTGGCTTTGCTCTACATTTGAAATTGATATTACGCTGTCAGGATGATGTGATTATGGATTTTGGTATCATATATTATTCTTTTTATTGTTTGTGCTCCTTGCTCTACTTGGTTTGTGATTTTACGGTCTTTTGTGACTTGCTTTTTTTGTTCTGGCACCTAGAATGAATAAATCTTGAATTTGAGGACCCAGGAATGGCTGGAATTGGAATTTGTTGCATTTGGCATTCGATTTTTGGGGCATCTACGTATTTTGAATGTTGGGAATGTATTTTTGGTTTATGTTCTCTACTTTTTGTTTTGGTCGGTTTGGGTGGTTTGCCCTCTTTCTAGAATGTGCGGCTTCAATGCAAAACCAAAAAAAAATGAAATTTGGTGGCTTTGGGAAATTGATTGAGTAGAGGCATTGAATTGGGCTTCGGGTTATGAACAATTGTTCAATGGTTTTTGTGGATGCTTTTGGAAGAAATGGTTCAACATTTCACTTGTTGGAATGGACAGTTTGGAGGCATTTGAAGGCCATGGGAGGCATTGGAACTCTATGGAGGTGATGTGCAAAGTTTAAAAAAATGCTCATGGAAGCTTTCTGTGGTGGTATTTTGTTGTTGTGTTGGTATGTTGGTGAGATGGTGCTGCGGTAGTGGTGTGTGTGCATGGAATTGGTGTGTAGGTGGTTTGTTTGGTGGTGTGTTGG
>JXCR01141508.1:27356-55762 GCA_002079205.1 Phalaenopsis hybrid cultivar
ATATATATATATATATATATATATATATATCAAATTTATTAGTAGTATTTCGAGCCAAAATGAGCTGAACACGAACGAACAAATATTTGTTTGTATTGTTAGTGTTTGGCTTGTTATCTTAGCGAACGAGCCGAACACGAGCAGTTCGTGAACAACGAGCCGTTTTGACAGCCCTAATCGCAGGTCAAAAAGAGTGTGCCAAGAGTTCTTAAAATAAAGCGGAAGAAAAAGTGTCTCATACCTAGGGCTGTAAAAAAAGCTCGTTGTTCGCGAACAGTTCGTGTTTGGTTCGTCAATGATTTCATGTTCGATTCGTTCGATAAGTAAACGCGACTAACGTAGACAAAATTTTTTCGTTCGGTTAGTTAAACGAACCAAACACAAACAGTGATGCATTCGTTCGTGTTCGAATCGTTATTGTTCATAATATAAAATAATTTAAAATAATTATATATTTAAATTTTATGATATTTTAAAAAAATAAATTTTATAAATTATAATATATAAAATAATAATAATAATAATATATTAATATACTATATTAGTAATACACTAATATAGATATTATATATTTGAAATATAAGTTATATAATTAATATAATATATTATTTATATATATTAATATTAGGGATGTCAATAAATTTTATAATTAATATAACATATTATTTACATATATTAATATTAGGGATGTTAAACTGGCTCGTCGTTCGCAAATAGCTCGTGTTCGGTTCGCTCGTTAAGTTTTGTCAAACATAAAAACTTTCTAATAGCCAGTCTTAATGACAACGCAAAGTTTTGTCAAACATAACAACCCGCGGTGCGTCGCCGCACTGCTACACCAAACGAGTCTTAGCAAACAAATCTTTAAAAGGAACTCTCTACTATGGTCTCCCTATGACTTATGAGTCCATTCTCTTACATGCCTTTGCTGTTGCGGACTCGGCCATCGACACCACTGATCGCAAATCCATCTCAGGATATTGCATCTATTTTGGATCTAACCTCTTCTCCAGGTCAGCTAAAAGGTAGCCCACTGCAGCAAGCTTGTCTACAGAATCCAAGTACCGGGCTCTAGCCACGACAGCCACAGAAATAATCTAGCAACGCAGACTACTTGAAGAGCTCACCAACAATCCGCTTCCCCCAACTCCCCTCTACCTCCGTTATAGCACTCGCACATAATACAGTCTTTCACGCACGCATCAAGCATATCAAAGTTGACTATCACCTAATATGGGATCACGTACGTGTATAACNATTTTGATAAGTTGTCCCTTACGATTGTCATTTGCATCACACTCCACACTTTTGCTCCAAATAACTAATTAGATGTGTTTGAGGCTGACATAACATCATTTATTTGCAATTTCTCCAAAAACCCTTTCAACAAGAAGCCTTTGTCCCACTAAATGTGGTCTGCTACATGAATCTTTTTTCTCTATTGCCTGTTATGTTTTCATTTAATTCTGATAGATTAAGATAATTTTTGATATAATATGCCCAAAGCCTTTTTAGGTCTATCTCATATTTCTTAAAATAAGAATCATGAGATAGTTGACGTTTAATGCGACCATACCGTCTAAAATAACTCTATCTAATCTTGTCTGCCACTGGAGCTGCACCAACCACACCAACCCTATCATAGATATAGTCATTTCACATTTTGTCTCTAAGTCTCAAGCCACTTATCCTCTTATGTTCTCTTTTAAATGACCAGAATACAGGTCTACAGTCTTATAAAATTGATCTTTTTAGTCTTAGCAGTATTTTTCTATCACCCACTTCAACCAACCAACTTGAATTCTACTAATGACAAACACCATCTATATCATCATCACTTTTAACGATCGAGTCAGATATCTAAAACGCTCACATCTTCTAATCATTAATGAAAGAAATGAAACAAATATACTCTGAAACTGATGTGTACTGATTTCGTTCTAATTAATCAGGTTATGCTTTTGTGGAGCAGGTGGATGATATGAAGGAGATGGGAATGCGTATTCGGAGATGGATGCAGGTGCGTCCAAGAGAGACTAATTAATGGGGGGAAAACATTAAATTTTGTATGAAATTATGCTGAGAAAAATAATCTATTGATCTCAATGTCTTTAGATTTAATAATAAATTAAAATTAGTATTAGATTTGAGGGTTTTAAAATTAGTGTTGGCGATGAAAATTTTAATTGGGATAATATGATCCAATGTTATTCATATCAATTGCCAGTTTTGGTTGAAATGAATTTTGTTTAAGATCAGCTATATAAGAATGGTAGCACATTATGATATTGTTGGAGTGAAACCTGGAAGAAAGAGTCTTCAAAAATGTCTTTTAGGCATGAAAGGTTTTTTAAAATAAATTAAATTAAATTAATTTCACTTTGTAATGAATAAGAGCAATGTAGTTATCTTGATAATGAAATTTAATAGTAAGTAATTTTTTATTGATTAATTTTAATTAAAGAAGATGTGATTCATATTTAAATAAAATTTGTATTGCACATTCTAGCTAAATATATGTCAGAATATTCTCACTCTTCTTTTATGTACATTTATAATATGGTTAATTTATCAACATTACTATTTTATGTTGATGAAATTTAAATCAAAATATTCTTAATTGGTTCAGTTATATTAAAGCTAGTAATTTCTTAATGACTTTAATTAAGGCTCTCTGAAGATGCTTAAACACTAGAATTTATTGCTGCTTGCACCAACTCTTTCTATGTTTTATTGCTTAATTCATATTGAGTATTCACCTATTGGCATCATCAACGGCCGCTCTGGCACCGGATATAGGCCAGGATTTAACGCCGGGAGTGTGCGGCTAGATGGAAGAGCGAAGGAAAGCTGGGAGCAATAATATCCTTGGAGGCTTCGTCTATGAATGGTGAACCAAGAAGGGGAGAAGATGGGTTATGTTCTGGAGTGCAGGACGGGAGTAGCCTGATGTGCAAGTAGGAGTTGGAGAGGCATAGTTTAGCGTGGGGTGTGGAGCGACGGACAGGGAGGATGAAGTTTTGGGGTTCAGAGAAGAGAGCTGGGATCGGAGACGGGCCTAGGAGGGGGTTTTGGTGTGCGGCTGAGCGGGAGAGGGAGCAGAAAGCTTAGCTGGGGGAAGGAGATTGCAGGTTCCCCTCTGTGCTTTAGCTGGATAGGAGAGAAGGGGAGAGAAACGGAGAAATTGGCTGTTGTGATGAAAACGAGGGAAAATATTTGCGTACATAAGATGTACGCAGCGCTGCGTACGTCCAGGGGTTATTCAGGGGGTACAAGGGGGTTATATCGGAGTTATACCCCTATGTAACCTTCCTGTAACCTCCCTGTAACCTACAAATGAGTTCCGCGCTTATGTAATTTCATGGGTACAAATAAGTTACACGGAGGTTACAAGAGAATTACACAGAGGTTACATGGGGGTATAACCCGGATATAACTCTCCTGTGTCCCCTGAATAACCCCTGATGTACTCAGCGCTGCGTACATCTTATGTACGCAAATATTTTCCGAAAACGAGAGGGGGAGAAAGGTGCTACCGTCTGGCGCGGCAGTTTCTATGCGACGCGATTTGAAACCACTTTTGTGTGGGTTTGGAAACAATGGCGCAGTAGCTTCGGGTCTGAATCTGGTGTAAATGCGAGCCGCGGATAATACCCCACGGTTCGCGTCTCTTATTTTGTTTTTCCTCCTCCCTACCCTAGATTCTTTCTGTCTCTGCTGTTGATCCTTCCCATATCTGCAACTCTTGCTTATCTACTAATTTCGAGCCATCTCTCTCACGTCTCTGCTACTTCTCTCAAGGCATCTCTCTCGCTTCTCTATTGCCTCTCTCGAGCCGCCTCTCTCGCATCTTTGTTGTTCTTCACTTTCTCTATAGGGTATCCTCTATCATTATTTTTTGCAATTTATCGTTGATTTGGAATGTTTAGCCTTCTCAGTATGGTTTTTGGCTTTGCTCTACATTTGAAATTGATATTACGCTATCAGGATGATGTGATTATGGATTTTGGTATCATATATTTTTCTTTTTATTGTTTGTGCTCCTTGCTCTACTTGGTTTGTGGTTTTACGGTTTTTTGTGACTTGCTTTTTTTTGTTTCTGGCACCTAGAATGAATAAATTTTGAATTTGAGGACCCAGGAATGGCTGGAATTGGAATTTGTTGCATTTGGCATTCGATTTTTGGGGCATCTACGTATTTTGTATTTTGAATGTTGGGAATGTATTTTTGGTTTATGGTCTCTACTTTTTGTTTTGGTCGGTTTGGGTGGTTTTCCCTCTTTCTAGAATGTGCGGCTTCGATGCAAAACCAAAAAAAAATTGAAATTTGGTGGCTTTGGGAAATTGATTGAGTAGAGGCCTTGAATTGGGCTTCGGGTTATGAACAATTGTTCAATGGTTTTTGTGGATGCTTCTGAAAGAAATGGTTCAACATTTCACTTGTTGGATTGGACAGTTTGGAGGCATTTGAAGGCCATGGGAGGCATTGGAACTCTATGGAGGTGATGTGCAAAGTTTAAAAAAATGCTCATGGAAGCTTTCTGTGGTGGTATTTTGTTGTTGTGTTGGTATGTTGGTGAGATGGTGCTGCGGTAGTGGTGTGTGTGCATGGAATTGGTGTGTAGGTGGTTTGTTTGGTGGTGTGTTGGTGTTGTGTTGGTGCTGTTGGGGGTGTGTGTTGGTGTTTTACCTAACGCCTAAACACATATTTACATACATACCACTCAATTCTTTAACATCACGTCAAAATTACTATCATCAATAATTTTTTAATAGTGAAATATAACCTTTCGTGCATAGCTATTATGACACCAATATTTTATAATTGTAAATACCAAATTTTGGGTGTTACATATGTAAATATATAAAAAATGTGCAGTACTAATGTAGATTACCCTTTACTTTCTTATCTACTAATAAAATGATCCCATATGGTCGATAGTCGTTAGGATTGTTCTCTATTTGGTTTTAAGGGGAATTAATTAATCAGATTTGTGCTCAATTAAATGGCTTTGAGCTAGTTCTAATTCTTATATAAGAGTAGAGGGAATCGGACAAGCTGGGGTAATGAATAGGGCTCACAAAACAGCTTATTGTACGTGAATAATTCGTGTCCAGTTTCTTAATAAGCTCGTGTTTGATTTATTCGCAAAATTAATGAGCCAAAAGAGAACTTTTTTTTTTTTGTGCTCAATATATAAACGAGCCGAACATTAATAAGATTTGCTAATGCTCGGCTTATTTTGATTCAGAATAATCAAATTATATATATATATATATATATATATATATATATATATATATATATATATATATATATATATATATNAGTGGTGTGTGTGCATGGAATTGGTGTGTAGGTGGTTTGTTTGGTGGTGTGTTGGTGTTGTGTTGGTGCTGTTGGGGGTGTGTGTTGGTGTTTTACCTAACGCCTAAACACATATTTACATACATACCACTCAATTCTTTAACATCACGTCAAAATTACTATCATCAATAATTTTTTAATAGTGAAATATAACCTTTCGTGCATAGCTATTATGACACCAATATTTTATAATTGTAAATACCAAATTTTGGGTGTTACATATGTAAATATATAAAAAATGTGCAGTACTTATATAGATTACCCTTTACCTTCTTATCTACTAATAAAATGATCCCATATGGTCGATAGTCGTTAGTTAGTTATGCTTAGTGCTGTAAATTAGTCGTTAGGATTGTTATCTATTTGTTTTTAAGGGGAATTAATTAATCAGATTTGTGCTCAATTAAATGGCTTTGAGCTAGTTCTAATTCTTATGTAAGAGTGGAGGGAATCCGACAAGTTGGGGGTAATGAATAGGGCTCACAAAACAACTTATTGTACGTGAATAATTCGTGTTCAGTTTATTAAGAAGCCCGTGTTTGATTTATTCGCAAAATTAATGAGCCAAACAAGAACATTTTTTTTTTGTGCTCGATATATAAATGAGCCGAACACGAATAAGATTTGCTCATGCTCAGCTTATTTTGATTCAAAATAGTCAAATTATATATATATATATATATATATATATATATATATATATATATATATATATATATATATATATATNATCTTTAATATTTTATGGTTGCATGATTGAGGTTGTCAAAACGATTATTTGTTCGCAAACAACTCATGTTTGGCTCGCTAAGCAAACGAGCCAAACAAACATTTTTTTTGTTTGTAATATAAACAAGCCGAACATGAACAGTTGCATTTTTTTACGAGCCGAACATGAGCTGAGTCTGGGCTTGCTCGTGTGCAATTGTTTACACGTATAGGAGTTAAAACTCGGAGAAATTTTGGGTTATAATATTTGATCATATTAAATTTTATTATCATTGATTTAATTATGATTATTTAAGAAAATGTATGTTAGACAAATGCCAAATTATACTAGTCAACGCAAAGATAATGATAATAAAATTTATCTTGATTTAATTTAAGTCAAGATATCTTGATTGAGTCTAATTTGTCTCATGTTAATTTGACCATTTTTTTTTCATGACAAAATAAAAGAAAAATATACTTATATTTTTATTTAAAAATTTTTAGTACTATTTTAGGTTATTTTAAAAGCATTATTTTAAAATAAATAATAGCGTTTGATTTTATTTTTTTTTAAAGGGCATTTATATATATATATATAATCAAATTTCTATTTATTTACGCATCTAACATCTAAAATTTACAGTTTACATTTATGCCACTCAAATCTTTCATATCATATAGGAAAATACTATTTTAAGTTTATGTAGTCCTCTTTGAGGCAGCTTATTTGGTGTGATGAGTTTTCGTTACTTATTCAAAATTTGCATTTCCAAACAGCTGAAATCAGCATTTTCACATCATTCATGGATAAGTTTAGTGTCAGTTTTCTAGCTACGATTTGACATTTCTTATATATTAACTATTTTTTACATTTATGCAATTTAAATATTTCATATCACATAAAAATAAAAGATATATCATAATATAAATTTTTAAAAAGTGGAATACTTNTAAGCCAAAACAAGCTGAACACGAACGAACAAATTTTTATTTGTATTGTTCGTGTTCAGCTTGTTATCTTAGTGAACAAGCCGAACACGAGCAATTTGTGAACAACAAGCCGTTTTGACAACCCTAATCACAGGTCAAAAAGAGTGTGCCAAGAGTTCTTAAAATAAAGCGGAAGAAAAAGTGTCCCATACCCTCATAAATAACAAGATTAAAAAAAAGTTTAAAATTAGTGTGAAATTGTCAAGTTTAATGTATATTTTGTGGACATTTTTTATGGAATTAAAATTTTTGTAAATAAAAATTGCATGCAATCATTTTATTATTGCAAGGAAAAATATGACCGTAAACAATACATTCTTAATGAAAAAAATTATAAAAATTATTCAAATATTTAAACTACATACAAAAATTTTAAATTTTGTTATTAAAAAGAATGCAGTTGAAACATTCATTCAAAAAACTGCAGTTACTATTACAATTTTTTTTTGCAAAAAATTAGAGCAATGCTTTCTAGTAGTCAGTCTTAATGGAAAATGGAGCTTTCAGCTACAGTTTTTTAACAACGTAGAGTTTTGTCAAACATCAAAAACTGCGATGCTACCAATCGAATCTTAGCAAACGAGTCTTTAAAAAGAACTCTCCATTATGGTCTCCCTATTACTTATGAGTCCATTCTCTTACATCCCTTTGCTGTTGCGGACTGGGCCATCGACTCCACTGATCGCAAATCCATCTCAGGATATTGCGTCTATTTTGGATCCAACCTCTTCTCCAGGTTAGCTAAAAGGTAGCCCACTGTAGCAAGATTGTCTATAGAATCCAAGCACCGGGTTCTAGCCTCGACAGCCACAGAAATAATCTAGCAACGCAGACTACCTGAAGAGCTCACCAACAATCCGCTTCCCCCAACTCCCCTCTACTGCGATAGTACCTCCGTTATAGCACTTGCACATAATCCAGTCTTTCACGCACGCATCAAGCATATCAAAGTTGACTATCACCTAATATGGGATCACGTACGTCCATAACAAATTCAACTATCCCACGTTATGATGGAAGATCAAACTGCCTTTATGCCCTTAGGTTATTTACACTCATGCCATGTAAGGAACTATATAAAGGGCAACTCTATAAAAATTACGTGTAATAGATTAATAATTTACACTGTCAAAATAAAAATCAAAATTTTAAACAATGGACGCACAACAATTCTAATAAAATTATAGACTAAATTTATATAAGAAAAATTAGTCAGAACATGATGAATTTAAAAGTCTAATTATTCTAAGATTAGCGCCTATATAACAAATTTATGACATTACTAAATTTAATATAACATTTTTTTTTTTAACTCAGATATTCAAACACATTTTTTTATTTTTTTAACCAAAAAAGGAAAAAAAAAGGAACACTACCCACATCGTCCCGTAGCTTCCGCGGCCCATTGTCACGTCGGTAACCGTTTGAAGTGGGATAATNTGTCAGAACGCATTTTTTAACATAACTATTTTTTTTAACTCAGATATTCAAACACATTTTTTATTTTTTTAACCAAAAAAGGGAAAAAAAAAGAACACTACCCACATCGTCCCGTAGCTTCCGCGGCCCATTGTCACGTCGGTAACCGTTTGAAGTGGGATAATGGACGCGAATAGGCGGGAGAGCTCCAAGCCGTCCTTTTTAAAACATCACTGCTCTCTTTCTCCTCCTATAGGGTTCAATAACTCAACTCAAGAAGAAGAAATTGCCATACAAATGCACGGCGGAGACGGCGGCGGCGGAGCTCTGCTCTGCAGCGGGAATGAAGTACTCCCGGCAACGTTTGTGGCGCCGTTGATAAGAAAAGGACCATGGTTGGTCGAGGAGGACGCTGTCCTCATGGACTACGTCGCTATGTACGGCCCGCGTGACTGGAGCTCCATTCGATCCAAAGGTCTTCTTTGCCGCAGCGGCAAATCCTGCCGCCTCCGCTATGTCAACAAGCTTAAGCCCGGCTTGAAATCGTAATTCATTATTCTCATTTCAAAGCTCACATTTTTAATCCCTTTATGCCAATCTTTTCTTCATTTGGTGGCTTATGTGAGTGATCTGTTCTGATATTTCGGATTTTCTTTCTGCGGCATTACTTGCTGGTGAAGTGGATGCAAGTTTTCTGCGGAGGAGGAGCGAGTTGTGATCGATTTGCAGGCGAGGTTTGGGAACAAATGGGCCCGAATTGCGACTCATCTTCCTGGTAGAACGGACAATGATGTCAAGAATTTTTGGAGTATTCGGCAGAAGAGATTGGCTAAGCTCCTGCAAACTTCTTTTTCTGTTGGACCACTTATTAAGCAGAGCAAGGTATGGCGGCTGAATAAAAAATGAAAATTTACGTACATACCGCATAGATTTTTGCATTTGAAAGGTTTTTTAATTTTGTTTGAGGAAAATGAATTCTTTGGATATGAAAGGTTTATAGAGTTTATAGTCCCGGGTTGATTTCTTAGCAACAAAGAAAAAACCGCTGATCTGGCAAAAAAAATTGCTCTTTTTTACGAAANCCTGTTGGACCACTTATTAAGCAGAGCAAGGTATGGCGGCTGAATAAAAAAGGAAAATTTACATACATACCGCATAATTCTTTGCATTTGAAAGGTTTTTTAATTTTGTTTGAGGAAAATGAACTCTTTGGATATGAAGGTTTATAGAGTTTATAATCCCGGGTTGATTTCTTAGCAACAAAGAAAAAACCGCTGATCTGGCAAAAAAAATTGCTCTTTTTTACGAAATTGCATGGAAAGCTGTAATATTCAAGAATCTGTTCTTAGAATTTTAAATTTTCATTCGAGTAGACAAGTCGACTAGAAAATTAGCCGTTAGTTTCGAAGGTTCTAATGCTAGTTCATTACATGGAAATTGTCGAGCAAGCTGGTTTCAGTAAATAATGAGGCCTGTTTTGTTATATAAAGTCTAGTTGATTATGAACTTCAATCATAAATAGNGTCATTCGATTAGACAAGTCGACTAGCAAATTAGCCGTTAGTTTCGAAGGTTCTAATTCTAGCTCATTACATGGAAATTGTCGAGCAAGTTGGTTTCAGTAAATAATGAGGCCTGTTTTGTTATATAAAGTCTAGTTGATTATGAACTTCAATCATAAATAGTTTCATATATTTAAAGGTTCTATTCGATCTATAGATTAGTATTATTACTATAATTAGCATTATAGACTTGCTGTTAATTTTTTTAGCACTTATACTTGGTTTATCCTGCAGGCAAATGGTAATTCAGATTATTATCCGTATAATGTTCCTCAATACCCAAACATGTATGAACCCTATTATGAAGGTCCAGATGCCATGAATATGGTTGTGATGCCCAATAACCCTGAAGCAAATCTTCCCCAGCTCGAGCCGGCCATTAACGCTCAAGAGCAGTGCTTGCAGAGCAGCAGCCCACCTCCTCCATCTCCATTCGATGACTCATTTCTCGACCTCCCTATACTTTCAGATGGAGAAGATTTCATCATGCAGGAGTTAGGCGAAATGAGCTTCCCTGATCAGTTTGACTGTGCAGAGATCCCGTTGACTTTGTTTGACGAATTTGAAGTTGAAGATAATGGCATCAAGAGGGAGCATTTGGGGACGCCTGAAAGCCTCTTCGATGATTTTCCTGCTGATGTGCTTGATTGCCTGGATCAGCCACCAGTTTCATAGAGCCGTTGCCTTTAAATTTCTATTGTTTGATTTCATGTTTCGGATTTTTACTGTATAGCAAACATGTTTTCCTTTTATATGTATTGAGTAATACTATGTCTTGTAGAGTTGTAGTAGTTGCTGTTGCTGCGAATCTTTTATCCATAGTTGCAGGCTGCAGTAGAAAGAATCGTTGTTGATGCATCTCTTTTCTTTTTTAAGGGTAAAAATCCATTTTTTAGCTGTGCAAGGAAATCTAAATTTGTTATTAGATCATTGTTCGTGCTAAATTAGTATATATGCTTAAAGTAATATAATTCCTTGCTGTGAGATGTGTTGTATTTTTTGATTCTGTGAAGATTAGTGCTAGATTTCTTTGTTTTTTAAAGGCAAATTGATCAAACTTTGCCTTATTGTTACATTGCTCTTCTGCTTTAAAGTTATTCTTATCATTTAATGCCCATCTATATTTTGAAAATTTCACTTGACATGAAGTTTTCTGAAGTAATAAACATGTCATCAAAGTAATTTAATTTAACATATCAGCATGTAGTATTATTATCTGCAATACATAGAATTCACTTAGTGCATTCACCTTCAATCACTGAATTCACTTAGTCGCTTCATTTCACATGTAAAATAGTCAGAATATGGGTTATTCGTACAAAATATATCGAAATTGAAATACATGTAATTATAATTAGCTAAGTTTGAAGTACACTTCTATTTACATCTATTATCTTCTATCACTAAAAGAGCATTATCGAGTTAATATTTAGAGAAATCTTGAAAAGTACTTACGTCAACTTAATTAACCTTTTCGTGGTTATCATCTTCATCTTGATTTCTATTTTAAATGAAGTAATTCTTCATTATGAGCCCATATTAATAGCAACTTTTTCTACACATGAAGCAAATAGGTAAGTTCTCTATTTTATGATAAAGTTTATTAGAAAGATTCGTATACAAAGACTCTAATTTGAGCTAAGAAATCTTCTCATTCATCTCTTTTTTGTACTTTCTTAACTCATAGTTTTAAGTACCTTGCTACACATCTTGAGTATTTTAACAAGCACTTGTTGGACAAGTACACTAAGCATATTTGTTCTCCAAAAGCCAAAACCTTTTGAATAATCGAACTTATTAACTTTAAATTTCATGGCCATCATACCTTTCATAACTTTGTTGTAGCAACAATTGTTAGGAATAGATTGCCCTCATCCTAAAGGCGATAAATGAATCTAAAAATAATTGTAAAGAGAAATCAGAAATAATAAAGCGAGCATTAAAACTTATGTCATTTGGTTTAAGCTTAGTGTACATTATTGATAGTAAAAGTTCAAAATACGACGGTGGTTGATGGGTAGTGGCAGTCCGACAATGAAGATTATTAGACACCCAAGCACTCTCCACTCTTTAGTCCAACTCTAGGTCTAGTCCCCAATCTCTTATTATTGTAAAATGTACGAGTCTGTATATAAATGTTGTGAGTGATATTTTTCTTAGCTACCACCAAAAATCAAATTACTTCGTTGGACTTCTCAAAACGATCATGTTGATCATATGTGTTTTCCCAATGCTTAAGTGCCAAACTTATGCAAGAGCTAAACAACTATAGACTCGTCGAATTCCTCTCTCTAAGACACTTGATTAGACTATAAATTCGTCGATCAGAGGTTGTATGCTCTTCCATTGAATTACAATAGTTTCCAATCCTAGAATACATGAAGAGTTGCGTCCGATCAAAGTGGAATTTTTGGCAACGTATCATAGCTAAATCCATATTATTAGTTATCATGAACTTTATTAATTAGAAGTTATAAAACTGCAACAATCTCTTTATAAATTATTATAAGGTGAAAAAAAGTCCAATTGCATCATGGAAGAAGTATAAAGCTAAAATTTGAAGCTAAAGTTCTCAATTTCAAGGCGCAAGAGTATAATTTGAAGGTAACTCACAAAATTATTATAATTTTGGTTCTCTAGACCTCTTGTGACAACCTCACCACCAAGGTCAGGCCATATATACTCATTCATATGGATGTAAGTGAGCCAAGCTGACTCGTGAGCCAGCTCAAGCTCGGCTCGATAAGTGGCTCGCGAACTGAGCTCGGTAAGCTAACAAAGCCAAGCTAAAACTAACCACGAATATACTCGTCACGTCATGAGCCGGCTCATTTAAAAAAATATTAACATAAAATATACATTAAATGTGTAGACTTTATCTTTAAATTATTAAAATTATTTAATATTTTATATTAAAGAATTTATTATTATTTCTCTTCTAATTGTTCATTTTATTTGTCATGTTATTAGAACATAACCCTTAATTAATATTACTCTCTTTTACAATAAACAAATCGGTTTGTGAGCCTGCTCAAACTCAAAGACTTAAGCTCGAGCTCGAGCTTGCTAAAATTAGTCAAGGTTAAGCTCAAACTACAAGAGGCTCAAGCTCTACTCGACTTATTCCCCTGATTATTTTACTTCATCGTAGAAAAATTCTATATACTTGTTTTACAAAAAGTTTAAATTCCCAAGTAATACAACTTCAAAACTGCCAAAAGAAGGTTGATGGTGGAAAAGCTCTTTCTTCCATTGACCAAATACATCAATATTCATATAGAGAAAATCAATACTCTAATTACAAAGTTAATCTTATTTAATGGCTTAATTTTCTTTAATTTATTTCTCTTTCCAACAAGTTCTAATTTCTTCCCTTCTTTGCATTACCATTTGAGAATTAATTCAATTTTTATTGTTTATTATTATTTTTTTATTAAATGCTAAAGCGGGATAAATTAAGTCGATTAATTTAAATAGAAAATGATGATGTGATATAAAAATATTGACCGAGCAAAAGATAACAAGAAGGCGTGCGCTTTTGCTGAAGCTCAATGATATTTTATTTTTATTTATTTAACTATAGAAATGTTGTTTTTAATGTATATAGCGTGTATTTTTATTTGGCAAAATTTTTATTTATTTATGTTTTAAAAATTTATCATTAAGAGTTTTGGACAATAAGATTTCTTAATGTGATATCTATAAAAAATAATCATTTACTTTTTTATTGTTATTAAAACCCTATAATGCTAACAATTACATTAAAAGTTATATATATTCTTATAATAATTTAAAAATTAATTTTATAATTGCACATCAAAAATATGTATGCGTTGATTCTGCGCTGATCTTGAGGAGATTTAATAGTCCAGAAAAAAAAATATGATGAAGAAGAGCCGACCAACAGTAGATTATGAGACCCTCTTTCGGCTGGGTGAAGTTGGTCGAGCTAAAGCCAATTAGCCAATGCAGACCAAACCATTAGACAAACTAAATGTGACCCGAGTATATAAGAATGAGCGGATCCAATTCTATCGCATCTCCAACAATCCTAGCGATATTCAGAGGGTCTCTGTCACGGGTTAAAGATCAACAATCGGACTATATTAACCAGTCGATTCATATCGACCAAACTCAGCCGACCGAGCTGATCCCATCCAGTCGAACAAATCTCAACCAATCTATAGGCTAGTCAGATGATAAGCTCATACATGTAAAATACCAAGAATACATTGTACATTCCCTTTAAGGCAAAGGCAAACGCGTAACATCAAGATATTATACTCTCTCCCATAAATAGAAAGACTATTTCATAATAAGACATGATTTATACAACAGTTTATTGTTCACCCATCTATCTCTATCATTCTCCTTTTTTGTGTTATACTTATTGAGTGTGATTCACAAATAAATCATGACTCAATATCCTATAAAGTACGATGAGTGTGTGTCATATCACAAATAAGAAGATGAGTATCCCCAGGAAAAGTAACTCACAACAGAGACATCCCTAAATAGGGCTATCAAAAAGGCTTATTGTTCGCGAACAACTCGTGTTTGGCTCACTAAGAAGCTCGTGTTCGATTTGTCCAAGTTAATGAGTCGAACACGAATATTTTTTTTAAACTCAGTATATAAAAGAGCTGAGCACGAACAAAGATTTGTTTGTTCTTGTTCGGCTCGTTTTGGTTTGAAATACTACTCATCAATATATATATATATATATGTTATTAGATCANTCAAAGTGGATTTTTTGGCAACGTATCATAGCTAAATCCATATTATTAGTTATCATGGACTTTATTAATTAGAAGTTATAAAAGTGCAACAATCTCTTTATAAATTATTATAAGGTGAAAAAAAGTCCAATTGCATCATGGAAGAAGTATAAAGCTAAAATTTGAAGCTAAAGTTCTCAACTTCAAGGCGCAAGAGTATAATTTGAAGGTAACTCACAAAATTATTATAATTTTGGGTCTCTAGACCTCTTGTGACAACCTCACCACCAAGGTCCGGCCATATATACTCATTCATATGGATGTAAGTGAGCCAGCTCAAGCTCGGCTCGATAAGTGGCTAAGCCAAGCTAAGACTAACCACGAATAGACTCGTCCAGTCATGAGCCGGCTCATTAAAAAAAAATATTAATATAAAATATACATTAAATGTGTAGACTTTATCTTTAAATTATTAAAAATATTTTATATTTTATATTAAAGAATTTATTATTATTTCCCTTCTAATTGTTCATTTTATTTGTCATGTTATTATAACGCAACCCTTAATTAATATTTCTCTCTTTTATAATAAACAAATCGGTTTGTGAGCCTGCTCAAACTCAAAGACTTAAGCTCGAGCTCGAGCTCGCTAAAATTAGTCAAGGTCAAGCTCAAACTACAGGAGGCTCAATCTCTACTCGACTTATTTCCCTGATTATTTTACTTCATCGTAGAAAAATTCTATATACTTGTTTTACAATAAGTTTAAATTCCCAAGTAATACAAATTCAAAACTGCCAAAAGAAGGTTGATGGTGGAAAAGCTCTTTCTTCCATTGACCAAATACATCAATATTCATATAGAGAAAATCAATACTCTAATTACAAAGTTAATCTTATTTAATGGCTTAATTTTCTTTAATTTATTTCTCTTTCCAACAAGTTCTAATTTCTTCCCTTCTTTGCATTACCATTTGAGAATTAATTCAATTTTTATTGTTTTTTATTATTTTTATTATTAAATGCTAAAGCAGGATAAATTAAGTCGATTAATTTAAATAGAAAATGATGATGTAATATAAAAATATTGACCGAGCAAAAGATAGCTAGAAGGCGTGCGCTTTTGCTGAAGCTCTATGATATTTTATTTTTATTTATTTAACTATAGAAATGTTGTTTTTAAATTTTGGATAATGTTTTATAATTGATAAATTACTGCCACAATTTTATTTGGCCAAATTTTTATTTATTTATGTTTTAAAAATTTATGATCAAGAGTTTTGGACAATGAGATTTCTTAATGTGATATCTATAAAAAATAATCATTTTCTTTTTTATTGTTAGTAAAACCCTATAATGCTAACAATTACATTAAAAATTATATATATTCTTATAATAATTTAAAAATTAATTTTATAATTGTACATCAAAAATATGTCTGCGTTGATCCTGCGCTGATCCTGAGGAGATTTAACGGTCTAAAAAAAATATATGATGAAGGAGAGCCGACCAACAGAAGATTATGAGACCCTCTTTCGGCTGGGTGAAGTTGCTCGAGCTAAAGCCAATTGGCCAATGCAGACCAAACCATTAGACAAACTAAATGGTTTGGCCAATGCAGACCAAACCATTAGACAAGCTAAACCCATTCTATCACATCTCCAACAATCCTAGCGATATTCAGAGGGTCTCTGACACTCTGTCACGGGTTAAAGATCAACAATCGGACTATATTAACCGTCGACTCATACCGACCGATCGAGCTGATCCCATACAGTCAAACAAGTCAGACGATAAGCTCATATATGTAAAACACCAAGAATACATTGTACATTCCCTTTAAGGCAAAGGCAAACATGTAACATCAATATATTATACTCTCTCCCACAAATAGAAAGATTATTTCATTATAAGACGTGATTGATGCAACGGTTTATTGTTCACTCATCTTAGCTCATTCTCCTTTTTTGAGCTATACTCATTGAGTGTGATTCACAAATAAATGATGATTCAATATCCAATAAGATACGGTGAGTGTGTGTCATGTCACAATAAGAAGATGAGTATTCCCATGAAAAGTAACTCACAATAGAGACATCCCTAATTAGGGCTATCAAAACGGCTCATTGTTCGCGAACAACTCGTGTTTGGCTCGCTAAGAAGCTCGTGTTCCATTTGTCCAAGTTAATGAGTCGAAAACAAACATTTTTTTCACGCTCAGTATATAAAAGAGCTGAGCCCAACAAAGATTTGTTTATTCTTGTTCGGCTCGTTTTGGTTTGAAATACTACTCATCAATTATATATATATATAGTATTTTTAAAAAATTCAATTAACTACAAGGCTATAAAAAATTATAATCAATTAAAATTATTAGTTAAAATGATGTTCTAATATAAATAATAAGATTTAAATCTTGCTCCAACCCTTAACATTCTTCGGCTACAATATTATGGTTGTCAAAACGACACTTTATTCGTGAATAGCTCGTGTTCTGCTCATTTGAGCAAACAAACAGAACACAAATATACTTTTTGTGTTCTAAATATAAACAAGACGAGCACGAACAATGATATATTTTAACAAGTCGAACTCAACCTGAGCCTGGACTCTATCGTGTTCGGCTCATTTACAACCCTAAACTCAATATTGAGTGCACTAGAGAGTTCGTAGCTTAGCATATCCGTAAACTGAAGGATCAAATGTTGGATGCATCAAAGACACATTGACTCGAGAAAGAGCTCAGGGAAGGGTAATGCGTGGAAAGGAAAAAAATCTTATGTATAAACACGAAGAGAAAGGTAGACCACATTTTAAGATCAAGTCGGGTGAACTCTTAAAATAACAACGGTAGAACAAAGAACATCGACGTAGATGATACTCTAAACAATGTAGTTGTGGTATGGAATCACATTGTTTCACTGTCGATGTGCCAAATCCACCCAAAGTCATATTAATACCCTAAAAATTCTTATTAAGTGATAATCATATAATAAACTTATGATATAGACACAACATAACACAATATCACCAAAAAAAAATAGAAGTCATATGCATATAAATTTTTAATTAATCCATCAAGTAAATGATTCGTTTAAGGTTAATGAAATATAGGGTCCGTTTGGGGCAGCTTATAAGTGCGGGGGTGGTACCGTTTGGATCGCGCGTTTTGTTTGCTTATCTAAAAAAGTGAGCCGCGGGTCGAACTACGCGATCAACCTGCGGGCTACGTTTCAGAATAAGCTGTTTATCTTGAAACGCACAAGCTGCTCTAAACACACTCATAATCAAAGCTAAAATAATTTGATAACATGATATGTATATATAATATATATTTAAAATTTTTCAATGTGTATATGATCATTATATTAAGATCAAACTTTTTGAAACTTAAAAATAATTAAAATTTTGATCGGATATCTAGGATAACCTTTTTCCCCTTAAACAACCATTTAAGGTATGAAGAATAACTCCTAGGAACTAAATAAGTATTTACTTTGGGTTAATAGAATTGTATATTAAAAAATGACCATTTCCTAAAGAGAACTGATGATAGAGGAGACAAAACAATAAAGCAAGGTTTACCAACACAAAATCCGGTGTCACAATACCGACTAGATACATTGGATGAATCAAGACTGGCAAAATCGATCCGATACATTCAAATGAACTAAGACCTCCAGAACTGACCGGTACATCACGCTTATAAACTACCAAAAATATCCTAAAAAACCCTCATTGAAGTAAGACAAAAAAATGCAATAGCACTAGATTAACATGATTATATCATTTCATTTCACACCTTCTCCTTTTCTCTCCCTCATTATGCTTTATTCCATATAATACTTAAATTTTATATTTACATATATAACTTTTTGGTGTAAAGAATATTATTTTTGAACTATGGATTTAAAATTAGTGATGATTATATTTTTAATATAATATAAAAAATTAGAGCATTTTGAATGTAAATATGAAAATTTAGACCTAACATATTTAAATAAATTATAATTGGGTGATATAAATATCCCCTAATATCCTTCAATATCTATAAAATTAAAAAAATATTTATAATAATTAAATTAACGTGATACANAAAAAATTATAATCAATTAAAATTATTAGTTAAAAATATAATTGAATATATTAAATTATATTTAAATGATGTTCTAATATAAATAATAAGATTTAAATCTTGCTCCAACCCTGAACATCCTTCGGCTACATGATTAGGATTGTCAAAATGACTCTTTATTCGTGAATAGCTCGTGTTCTGCTCTTTTGAGCAAACGAGCAAAACACAAATACTCTTTTTGTGTTCTAAATATAAACGAGACGAGCACGAATAATGATATTTTTTAACAAGTCGAACTCAAGCTGAGCCTGGACTCTATTGTGTTTGGCTCATTTACAACCCTAAACCCAATATTGAGTGCACTAGAGAGTTCGTAGCTTAGCATATCCATAAACTGAAGGATCAAATGTTGGATGCATCAAAGACACGCTAACTCGGTAAAGAGCTCAGGGAAGGGTAATGCGTGGAAAGGACAAAAATCTTATGCCGAAACACGAAGAGAAATGTAGACCACATTTTACGGTCTAGTCGGGTGAACTCTTAAAATTACGACGGTAGAACAGAGAACATCGATGTAGACGGTACTCTAAACAATGTAGTTGCGGTGTAGAATCACATTGCTTCACTGCCGATGTGCCAAATCCACCCTAAGTCATATTAATACCCTAAAAATTCTTATTAAGTGATAATCATATAATAAACTTATGATATAGACACAACATAACACAATATCACCAAATAAAAATAAAAGGCATAGGCATATAAATTTTTAATTAATCCATCACGTAAATGATTCGTTTAAGGTTAATGAAATATAGGTCCCGTTTGGGGCAGCTTACAAATGCGGGGGTGGTACCATTGGATCGCGCGTTTTATCTGCTTATCCAAAAAAGTGAGCCGTGGGTCGAACCACACGGTCAACCTGCGGGTCACGTTTCAGAATAAGCTGTTTATCTTGAAACGCACAAGCTGCCCCAAACGCACCCATAATCAAAGCTACATTAATTTGATAACATGATCGGTATGTATAATATATATTTAAAATTTTTGAATGTGTTTATGATCATTATACTAAAATTAAACTTTTTGAAACTTAAAAATAATTAAAATTTTGATCGGATATCTAGGATAACCTTTTTTCCCCTTAGACAACCATTTAAGGTATGAAGAATAACTCCTAGGAACTAAATAAGTGTTTACTTTGGGTTAATAGAATTGTATATTAAAAAATGACCATTTCCTAAAGAGAACTGACGATAGAGGAGACAAGAACAATAAAGAAAGGTTTACCAACATAAAATTCGGTGTCACAATGCCTACTAGATACATTGGATGAATCAAGACTGGCAAAATCGATCTAATACATTCAAATGAACTAAGACCTCCAGAACTGACCGGTACATCACGCTTATAAACTACCAAAAATATCCTAAAAAGCCCTCATTGAAGTAAGACAAAAAAAATGCAATAGCACTAGATTAACATGATTATATCATTTCACTTCACACTTCTCCCTCTGACTCTCCTTTTCTCTCCCTCATTATGATTTATTCCATATAATACTTAAATTTTATATTTACATATATAACTTTTTGGTGTAAAGAATATTATGTTTGAAATCTGGATTTAAAATTAGTGATAATTATATTTTTAATATAATATAAAAAATTAGAGCATTTTGAATATAAATATGAAAATTTAGACCTAACATATTTAAATAAATTATAATTGGGTGATATGAATATCCCCTAATATCCTTCAATATCTATAAAATTAAAAAAATATTTATAATAATTAAATTAACGTGATACATTAAAAAAAAATAAAATTAAACATTCAAGTGGTTTATTCACCGGCGGTTTCCAAAATTCGCTACGTGGACGGGCCAAAATCAGTCCCGAAGAGGCAGAGTAAGCCACGACTCTTCCTCAGTAATCGCCACCAACTCGAAGACTCCTTTCGTCCACCTTCGTCGCTCCTCCCTTTTCAAACCCTATCCGATTACTCATCCCTCTCTCCGCTCCCCACCCTAACAAGAACCCTAATGAGCTGATCGGGCCGGGGTCAAGGAGGCACCGTGGCGTGAGCGCGGTGCGGAGCTGCCGGCGAAGATGACGAGGAGGTGTTCTCATTGCAGCAACAACGGGCACAACTCACGCACGTGTCCGAATCGAGGAGTGAAGCTTTTCGGTGTTCGCCTAACCGATGGCTCGATCCGGAAGAGCGCTAGCATGGGGAATCTGTCTCTTTTTGCCGGATCTACTGGTGGCTCCTCTCCTGCTGATGGCATGGAGGTTTCCGGAGCCGCCGCTGATGGGTACGCATCGGAGGATTTGGTGCAGGGGTCGTCCACCAGCTGTCGCGAACGGAAGAGAGGTTAGTTTATGGATTAATGGTATTTCTGCAGTGGGATGGTTTTTGCTCTTTATCTTCCTCTTCTTCTGTTTTTTTTTTTTTTTTTNGCATGGAGGCTTCCGGAGCAGCCGCTGATGGGTACGCATCGGAGGATTTGGTGCAGGGGTCGTCCATCAGCTGTCGCGAACGGAAGAGAGGTTAGTTTATGGATTAATGGTATTTCTGCACTGGGATGGTTTTTGCTCTTTATCTTCCTCTTCTTCTGTTTTTTTTTTAAAAAAAAAGTTTTATTTCCTGCTATTCTTTTGGGGATATTTTGCTGTGTGTTCTGATCTAATGTGAGGATGATGGTTGCTCCATTGCCTGGATTCGGCATATCATTCCTTGTGATATCAATCGATTTTTAATGCTCAATTAAAGGAATAAGATCTTCATAATTTTTCTTTTTTCTTCTTTTACTTTTGTGGTAAAAGAAGGTGGAATCATCATTTGAGGAGGTAGGGGCATCGTTTATCAAAAGAAAATTTGAAGATAATCTTTGATTGTACGCTTATCACTTTAATTTAGTATTTTTCTAATTCATTTGTGTGATTTTAGGGTTATACGAGGATTCCATCATGAGAAATTGACAATGATTTTTTGCGTAAGAGGTGAACAAGAAACGGTTTTATAACAATGTAAAGGTCGCTCTTTTTTCATTGAAGTTAACTGAAATGCAAAAACATACACTTAGACCTCCGCCCAATAATTAAGAGATCAACCTAAAGCAGCAGTAACACAGGAGAATACTTGGATCTAGCAGCTATCTATCGAGAAAGAATGCTATCAATCACCAGAAGTCAACCAGATGAAATTTGTTCTGAAGCTGGGAGAACATTGAGGAAAAAGTTAATGGGGCATTTTTTAAAAATAAGGTACTTAAATAAGAATTTAATAATGTAAAAAAAAATTCAATGCAAATGAACGAAATGCACATTTTAGCTGATAATCTTATCCTATAGTTGATTATACCTATTGATTATAGGATTGATGAGGATCTTAATCATGAACTTCTAGTGTTGTATTTTCATACAAAATAACTTGGAGTCATTCCTCTGAATCTTTTTCTAAAATTCTCTAGCCGTTTAGTGTGCACCATATTTCTTAATTTTCATGTTGAAGCTCCATCTAAAATTCATTAAATTCAAGCATCGAAGATGCATTCAACATTCGTCGAAGCCGAACATTAGTATTTCCCTCTTTGTAATCATATAATTTTTTAAATTTTAGTAGATTAGTTGGATTATAAGTAGATATTTCTTTTGAAATATATTATATCTAATTTTAATAATTAGTTTTCATAAGCATTGGATTTTATAATATAAATTAAATTTATGAAGTTAATTTTTATTCTTGCATAATATGTGTTGTAATAATTTATTAAATATAAAAACGTGTCCATGGCATAACGTGTCCCATTGTTCAATTATGTCGAGTCCGCATATTGTGTCGTGTAGTATCAGTGTCCGTACTTCATAGCCCAAGATTTATACCGTCTTAATCTCTTAGATAACAAGCAATTTCAGGTTCGTTGTAGCTATTAATATTTACGGACTTCATAAATAGTCTATGATTCTATATTTCTATGTATGACTTGTAGTAGTGTATCCAATCATTAGTATGATTTCTCTCTAACGTTATTTGTTTAGTTTGACTTATATACAAGAGAGATTTCAAAGATTGAGAAAACATTAAGAATTAATATTCTAGTGCATTTCTGGAATAAAATTTGTACAATAGTGCACAAGGTAAAGTTCTCGCTAAGAACAAAACATTATGATCTTGTGGAGTCGTGTAAATCAATTTGTTTGACTAAATTTATGCAGGAGGATGATGAGTTGGCTATAGTTCCATAACAAATACTATTTAAATATTATAATGCTTAACAAATTCTGCATTCCGTTTCCGTTTAAGATTTTTGTCTTGAATCAAAGCATTCACATTTCTTGTTCCATAATCCACATTCTAAAATTTAGTATTCTTTATAGTTTAACTATTTGAGCACAATAATTTTTTTCGTCTAGACAGTTCTTCGACATCTTACATGGACCCTTTTACGTGCTTATATTATGGAATTTTGTCCTTTGGGTATTGACATTTGGTTTATTAGGATTCCACTGGGTAAAGGCTTTATTTCATTAATTAGAGAGTCATGTTATTTATGTTTGTAATTGTATCCTGAAAAATGCTGTATACTCTTATAATGATGACTTGTACAAGTTCTATTTAAAGTTAAATTTTTATAGGGATTTTCACGAAGCAGCCACTCAAAACATTTAATACAAACTTTAAATATAATATTTTAACCGTCCAAAACTTAATATAACATTTTCACTACCCAAAATTTTCACTGAAAGCATTCAGTAGTGAGTAATGGAGAGTGTTTGTAATGAAAAGTGGTTAAAATGTTATATTTAAAGTTTAGTTAAAATGTTATATTAAATGTTTTGGGTTGTTTGTTTGTAAAAACTATTTTCTTATATTAGATTGATTAGTAGTTAATGGTAGAGTTAGTTTTTCTTTGTGTATATATGTTCCCACTAACAAAGAAGATTCTCTCAAGAACATTATGTTTTTTAAATAAAGTTAATAAATATAAATTTTTTCTTTCAATTAAACTGATGAAGCAAAAAAATTTTCATTTTTCTATGAAATTTTGGTCAATAGTTATTGAAAATTTAAATTGGAAAGTAAATAAGCCAACCAAAGTTACTGTAGAAAAATGCCTTAGTTAAGGATTGCTCCAAACAATAATGAGAGGTGGAGACAACCATACATGGGGCATGAATCATTATATAATTGGGCATTTACATGCATATCAAATAATTCTTATGTATTTACATTCCTAACAGCCTAACATATAAACCTTCATATTTACATTTTTAACATCCTAATTTCTTCTTGCATTTACTGGTGGGTGGTTGCATTTACTGGTGGGTGGTTTAAATGAAAGAATTCTTCTTCTTTTTCCTTTTTTCTTTTTATAATTATTATAGAGCATTAACAAGATGAAAAAACCCACCATAATACTGGATTTGAAGGAAGAGATATACTTTTAACACTCACTTAAAAGTAATATTTTTTCAACATCATTTCTTAGTACATATATTTGTAGTTAAAAGGGTTAGTTTGTTATATATCCCTTGCCTATGACATGATTTATGGTGTTGTATGGCTATCTTGACATAGGGCTGGCATAATTTAATAAGATTGATTTATGGTTTTTGCTAGAGCCTGAGATTGTTTGAGTAAGCTCATGCCCCAAATATCTTATTGGTTCGGGGTATAATTTGGATTAGTTGATCTACTAGTTTTCTTTTGACCATATGTAGTTTTTCTACGTATAAATAGCAAGGTAGGGTGGTAAAGAAGATTTTATCAAAAATTTAAAAAAAAGAAAAGATACTTTAATAGATATAAGTTTAATAATTTTAATGTTTTCATTCATGAAACTTAGGTAATAAATCAAATTATAATATTCTATACAACTTTGTCTCTTATTTAAAAATGAGTGAAGAATAATATCTATAAAATTGTCAAAATACCAAGTACCTGTCTTCTTATTTATATGTTTTTTATTGCTTTTATGTATTCCATACGGTAAAAAATGGGGTTGGCTGTGAAATTTTGAGAATTGTTGTTGAAAAAAATGTCTATTTAATAAATAATAAGTAACAAGTCTTTTATTTAGCCAATGAGCATTGCAAAATTTGTTTAATAAGCATTTTAGAGATCACTTAATAGGAATATTTCTCCTCGTCATACTGAATTGGTTCGTCGGTGTGGTGTTAATGCGGCTAAGGGAGCTGCTAGTAATTTTGTATAGGAAGATTTACATACATACAACTCAATTTTTATGTATTAATGTATATAACAACTAAACTTCAATTTTTTATATATACCTATGCATGCAAAGTTATATTTTACTTTTTTTTTAAGTTAAAATAGTGATATTTAAGATGTGATATGAAAGATTTTGGTGGTATCGATATTAAAAGCAAAAAATTGGGTATTAGATATGTAAGTACATAAGAAATGGGCGCTATTTATTTAATGCTCTTTTTTTATAACATTTTTTTGGTTGAATAAGATGCAGTTGCGGCTCATCATAATCAGCTTTCGTTGAGATTTTGCATAAATGTATAATAATGTGCCATTCTAGGTCATTGGACTTTAGAATTATAATTGAAAGGGGCATATCATCTTAATTTCTTTGTTACATGATTATATAAGTTAAGTGTATGCTACTAATTACAATGAGAATATTCTTCCTTCACTTTCTTTTAATTTTCAACAAGTTTTTTTGCATATTTGTTCATTTCATGCATAATGTTTCTTTTGCCTGTTGTGATTTATATTTTACTTTTAAGTTTTTTTTTGTTTTCTTGTTCAAAATTATGAGTGATTTTCAGGTATTCCTTGGACTGAAGAGGAACACCGAATGTTTTTACTTGGTCTGCAAAAGCTTGGCAAAGGGGATTGGCGAGGGATATCACGCAAATATGTGATTACAAGGACACCAACTCAAGTTGCCAGCCACGCTCAAAAATATTTTATACGCCAATCTAATGCCAACAGAAGGCGACGAAGGACGAGCCTCTTTGACATGATACCAGATGAAGTGAGCTTCTTATTCCCCCTCCTCCCACTCTTATTCCTACCATTTCTCCCTATTTTTAATACTTAGTGTCAAAAGATCCCCTTAACTATTTATATGGGGCCATTTAGGGTCTATAAATGTGTAAAATTATTCCCAGACTCTTTTAATATGGGATGAAAAAGTCCTCATTAAAAGAGTTTGGGGACTGAATTGACATTATCATAGACACTGGGACTAAAATGGACACCGACAAGGCACCATTTTGACATTTTTCTCTATGTTCTCTCATGTGAGACCTGATGCTTACTTTGTGTGAATGAGTTCCTAAACATATTATTCCATTGCACCAGGCNTTAATATAAAAATATGAATCACTTTGATCGAACGACTCAGAGGACTTCGCTCAATTGGACAACATTTGATGAACATTTGAGTGTCTTTGAGTGATCTTGGACTCGTTTGATTCGTCTTGTCAATACTCTTGATTTGACTATAGANGCGCAAATATGTGATTACAAGGACACCAACTCAAGTCGCCAGCCACGCTCAAAAATATTTTATACGCCAATCTAACGCCAACAGAAGGCGACGAAGGACGAGCCTCTTTGACATGATACCGGATGAAGTGAGCTTCTTATTCCCCGTCCTCCCACTCTTATTCCTACCATTTCTCCCTATTTTTAATACTTAGTGTCAAAATATCCCTTAACTATTTATATGGGGCCATTTAGGGTTTATAAATGTGTAAAATTATTCCTAGACTCTTTTAATATGGGCAGAAAAAGTCCTCATTAAAAGAGTTTGGGGACTGAATTGACATTATCATAGACACTGGGATTAAAATGGACACCTACAAGGCACCATTTTGACATTTTTCTCTATTTTCTCTCATGTGAGACCTGATGCTTACTTTGTGTGAATGAGTTCCTAAACATATTATTCCATTGCACCAGACTGCAGAATCTGAGTTATTTCCTGTAAACTATCAAGAACCTGAATCACAAGACTTTAATTGTCTGCCTGCGCCTTTACTTCAAGAAGAAGAATGCGAGTCATTGGATTCTATTAATTCTGCCGACGAAGAATTAGACGCTATAATTCCGGAACTTTCTGAATCCCAATGTAGTTATCAAGTCATGTACCCTGCCTATTTCTCTCAATTCTTTCCCTTCATGCTCCCACCTTGGCCTGTTTGTGCTGCTGAAACTGTGGAGATGCAGGCTCATGAAGTAGTGAAGCCGACGCCTGTACATACAAAGTCTCCCATCAAGGTGGATGAGCTTCTGGGCATCTCAAGGCTGAGTATCGGAGAATCTGGTGTTGAAGAAGCCGCTCCGTTACTTTCGTCGAGAGTAAGTTTGCTCGTAGCGAATAGGCATTCTGCATTTCATGCTAATCATCCTGCTCGGCCGAAGGCAGCTTAGTAGAATTGTTCAATGAGGGAGTTTTTTTAGTCTAAGATGTGGTTTTTAAGTATTATTTGCTTTTTATGTGTATCTATTATGTTTTAAGTAGGGGGAGGATGTGACAATGAAAGTTGGCTACATAATCATCAATTCTTTTGGTTAGATGTATTCTTCTTGTATGTTATAACTTCGTTATTTGGAACCTTAAATTATGATTCTTCTTTGTTGATTTGGTCTCGGAACATATTTTTATATTGGGGAATTTGCATGCATATCATACTATTTTTATGTATTTACATATCTAATAGCTAAACTTTCATGTTTATATTTATGATGCTGGTGTTCTATATGAGAGTCTATTCCATTTTTATGAAGTAATAGTGGTATTTGTTATTTGATTTTTAAAGTTTTGAGTGTTATGTTTGTAAATATGAAATTTTAGGTGTCTGATATGTAAATATATAAGAATGGTGTGTTATGAATGTAAATGGCCCTTTTTTATTCATATTGGGAAATTTGCATACATACCACACATCATATATGTATTTATATATCTAAATCCTAAAGTTTATGTTCATAACATAAGAATTGTGTGGTATGAATATAAATGCTCCTTTTATTATTGGGAAAGTTACATCCATACCACAATTTCTTTGTATTTTTATACCCCTAAAGTTTGCATTTATAACACTTTCGATCTGTCATAATCTTATGCATGAATAAGATGTATTTCACTTTTAAAAATGCAATAATGGCCGTCTTTTGTATGTATTATTAAATATTTTGAGTGTCATTCATGTAAATATGAAATTTGAGGTGTTCGATATGGAAATACATGAGAATTGTGGGGTATGCATGTAAATACCCCTCTATTATTTGTTGAATTGCTGCTTTTATGTGAAATTAACGTATGTTGGTGTGTAGGCGCAGTTTAGGTGGAAGTTATAAGTAGGGAAGGCAGCATACCTTTTTGAACCAAGCAGTCTCAGCCTGTTGAATTTTTGTATGCTTTTCATGTGCATATGACTGTAAAGATACATTTATGCATGAATCATCACTATGATTATCATAATTAGTTTAAACTGTTTGTGGTTAAAATTTTGAATTATTTATTTCTCTTTTATATGTTGTATGATGCGCTAAAATAATTATATATATATATAT
>JXCR01141510.1:0-16817 GCA_002079205.1 Phalaenopsis hybrid cultivar
ATATATATATATATATATATATATATATATATATATATATATATATATTGATTAAAAGAGCAACTTGTGGCTCCTTAAGTGTTAATCAAAGGAAAAAGGTACATAATTGGGGAGGGAAGGAGGAGCCCTTCTAAAAAAGAAAAAAATACAATAAAGCTTAAGGATTCCTCCCTCCGCATTAGAACTCCACACAAAAATAAATAAAAAGTACAAAAAAGATATCCCCTCCAAAAATACATGTATCCCAAAAGTAAACATGTACACAAAGAGCAAAAATATGTTGTTTAAAATGTAAGGCGAAAACATTTTGAAGCAAAAGAGTCTCCCAATCCAAGAGCAAATAGGTCAAGAGAAGCAGTGGTAGTGTGAGATAATGGCAGCTTAGCACCTGGAAACAGTACCTATTAGGATAGTTAAAAGTAACAGAGTAGTAAAGCTTTAAGATAGCAATCAAAATAGTCCAACAATAGTCTGTTGGAAACAATTGTGACCCGAGGAAAGTTAGAAACTTATTGCCTCCAACCATATAATAGATACAGAAACATAACATCAAGGATCGCAGTGCTAAAACATTATGAAGCAAAAGAGTCTCCCAATCCAAGAGCAAAGAGGTCGAGAGAAGCAGAGGTAGTGTAAGATAACGGCAGCTTAGCATCTAAAAATAGTACCAATTAGGATAGTTAAAACTAACAGAGTAGTAAAGCATTAAGATATCAATCAAAATAGTCCAACAATAGAGTCTGTTGGAAACAATTGTGACCCAAGGAAAGTCAGAAACCTATTGCCTCCAACCATATAATAGATTCAAAAACATTACATCAAGGATCACAGTGCTATGATCTCCAAGCAGTAATGTAGTCAGGCCACACAAAAAATTCAATAAAAGGAAAACCTTAATCTTGTTCCGCAGCAGCTCAACATACCACCCCCTAAGTTTTACCGCAAGCCACATTATGCANAACATCAAGGATCACAGTGCTATGATCTCCAAACAGTAATGTAGACAGGCCACACAAAAAATTCAATAAAATGAAAACCTTAATCTTGTTCCGCAGCAGCTCAACATACCACCCCCTAAGTTTTACCGCAAGCCACATTATGCAATAGTATGTCAAAGTCATCAAATCCAGCTTAGTGTCCCGAAAGTGACAACTGATGCAATTCACTATAATGCTAACCAAAATGAAGCCATAAGACTCCAAATAAAATTATAAGGTCACGGTCCAAAGAAAAAAAGACCAAAGCTTCCATTCACCATAGAAAAATGAGCTGCCAATGTAGCAACAAACAATATCAAACTGTCATCCCTGAAACTAAACAAGAGTAGCATAAAATGTGAGCCTCCAATCTTCAAAGAGATTCAGAAAAATGACATCAGGGACATCATAGATATAGATAAAATGACGTGGTGCATACAACCACCACAACAAAATCGAGTAAAGAAACTCAATGATCAAAACCTTAATGCCCAACCCAATGTAGCAATGCTTAAAGCATGCAACCTGGAAAAAAAACTATTAACTATGTTGCCAACCAATCTAAGGCCAAAAATCCCCCTATAAAAGTAAGTTATCACTATACCATCCATTAAAATGGTCAACAAATTCAAAATCCTGCCAGTATCCCAGTCCAGCCAGTGAGCCAAAAATATCCAACCAACAAAATGGAGAGAAAGATAGCTGTTATAGCCAAGAAATCCAAACTCAAAACTATATCTAGAATAGCCTCCATAATAGAGTAAAAGAGAATAAGGTAGGAAAAAGTATAACCAAAGGCTCCAGAGAAAATATGATGCATAGTGCAAGACAAAAAAGAGCCCATAACAGCAGCTAAACATCAAGCTAAATCAATTGACCAAGCAATGCTCAGATCGCAGAGCCCGTCCAAACCAACAAAAAATACCAGCAGAAACATTCATATTAAACTCAAATCCAAGGATCCAACACCCAATGCATAAAGAAAAACTATAATAAAGCTGCCCATTATGAAAGCGAACAGTGCTTCCAAAATAAGTCCAAACCGGACACCCAACTCCCAGAGCCAAAACAACTACAAATAATAAGTCTTCCAACTTAACACCCCAAAGTAGCTTAAAAATAAAAAGCTCGAGAGAAATCTTCAAGTAAAGTAGAAAAAGGCAAACCAAACTAACCCAATCAAAATAAAAAAAAATAGCAAACAGAATCCTAGAAGAGGGGGCAGTACCTCAAAATCTAGCATGAAGGGCATCCAAATCATTTATAATAAGTTTATGCAAGGATGAGGGAGGGATATTTCCAACAATGGCATTTTCCACCCTCCATTTAGCCAAAAAACCTACAGATTGATTCCCTTATGTATAAATAAAAGAAAATAAAATATTGAGGTGATACCTTTCATTAATATAAGTGATTCTTTTTAGCAAAGCTAAGATATACCAATGTGGCTTAATCTTAGCCAAAAGAATATTAAGCATCAATTCAGAATCAGTTTCCACCAAAATGCCGTTTAAATTTAAAGAGGTAAGAGTATGAAGAGCAGCAAGCACTGCAGAGGCTTCAGATTCAACTGAGGAGTTAGCAATACTGGGTGACACAAAGTAAACAATACACCTTCCAGCAGCATCTCTGATAATTCCTCCTATACCAGTATAGGCACTGGAAAAGCTCCCATCAACATTAACCTTTAACCAACCATGGGGGGGTGGTGCCCATTTAATCAAAATGGGTTTCCTACCCTTGGCCACAGTAGGAGAGGCATCCTGTCCAAAGAAGAATTTCCAAGCCTTTTTAAAGTAAGCAACCGCTAAGATGGAAATTGTAGAGGGGGTATGACCAATGCTTTCATACTTGTGACTGTTTCTAACTATCCAAATGAACCATAATACAATAACAGGAAAACATAAGTGCTTGTTGAATGAGGGTTCAAATCCCTTCCATATTTCAATGACTATTTTGAAATTTAGGGTAGTGGGCCAATGGATACCAAAGAAGCACCCAATGCGATTCCAGACATCTTTAGCAAAAGGAAATTCAAAAAATAGGTGATTTAATGATTCAACATATTTTTTACAATTGTAACATTAAGAGGCAAGTTTCAACCCTTTCAACTTAAGAATATCATTAAGAGGAAGCAATTTATGAAAGTATCTCTAGAGGAAGTAGGAAATCGATGGAGAAATGGGTTTATGCCAAATATACACATGCCATTTCCATGGAGTAAAAGAGTGTACATTTGAGTAAAGCCATCTTGTAACAGATGAGTTAGCATGATTTTTCCATAAAGGAAAAAACTTATCTTGAGATTTAACAGGAATTCTAGCAATAGCAGGGGTAATTTCACCAACTAAGGAATTCAGCATATTAAGATTCCAATTATCATTAATCCAACAGTCTGAGACCAATAAATTAACATCATAATCTTGAGTTGGCAAATTAGAAAAATTAAAAAGACCCCAGTCATCATTCCAAAAGGAAATGCTACCGTCACTGATATTCCAAAACATGAAATGTGAAGCTACATCACGAGCAGCAATGATAGCTTTCCAAAGTCTAGAATCCCCCACTCTCCAATTAACAAAGAAAGGCTGTAATGTTTTGCAATATTCATGTTTCATAAATTTAGCCCATAGAGATTCTCACAGCCAAAATTTGAACCAGAGTTTACACATATTAATATCAATAGTATGCTGCAAGGTTCTAAACCCGAGCCCACCTGCAGAAAGAGGTTTACAAGCATAGTGCCAAGTAGTCCAATTTTTAGTAGATCTAGTGCCCTTTGAAAGGAAATTGTCAAAAATGTTTTCAAGAATCTTTTGAGTTCTCTTTTTTTTTTTTGAGGATGCATCATATAAAGAGGGAGTGTGCAAAGAGCACTTTTCAATAAAGTGAGTCTGTTCCCGTTAGAAAGAAAATTATTTTTCCAATCATTAATCTTGAGTTTAACCTTTTTGATCACCTCATCCATCTGATTTTGCTTGGTTCTACTTCTGAGAATGTTGACACAAAGATACTTGAAAGAGTGCTTAGAGATTTTACAGCCAGTGAAATTAAGAGCCCAAGCTAGGGTGTTAGGTGGAGGACATTTGCCAAAGTACATAGAGCACTTAGTCAAATTGAAAATCATCCCAAAGGTATTTTGAAAATATTTTAGCAAGGTCATGGTAGCTTTAATGGCAAGTTTACTAGCATTTAAAAACAAGATGAAATCATCAGAAGGTGGCTCACAACAATTTTAGATTTATGAGAGAATTGAAGATAAAGACGCTCATGTTGCAACTTATTAATAAGCCTGGATAGATAATCAAAAGAGATAATGAAAATAGTGGTCTCCCTGCTTGATGCCCCTATTGGCAGAAAAGAAACCACGAGCTTCACTATTGACCATCACACTATAGCTACTATTGGACAACCATCTCTGTATGAGTGAGCAGAAATCCTGTTTAAAGCCTTTAGCTTACAGAATGTTAAGAATAAAGTCCCAGCTAATAGTATCAACAATTTTCTTTATGTCCAATTTAAGGGCCATATTTTCCCCCTACACTTTTTGTCCAACTCCTCAATCATTTCTTGCGCTAAAAGAATATTGTCAGTGATGTCCCTACCCTTAATGAAACGAGACTGCTGTTTAGCAATAATGTGAGTAAGATGAGGCTGCAATCTGCTAACAATAATCTTACTCATAGCCTTAGATATCACAGTGGTGAGAGATAGTTAGCAGAAATTGTCCCAAGTGATCTTATCATTGCCTTTTGGAATAAGAACAATCAGACCCAAGGTGAAAAATTTACCAGGATTGTTCCTAAGAAAAAAACTTTGGATAGCAAGGATAACCTCCTTCTTGATAACCTCCTAAGAATTAATGTATAAGGCAAAAGAAAACCCATCAGGACGAGGCACTTCATTGGGGAAAAAAGATTTAAAAGCATTGAAGATTTCCTGCTCGTCAGGAGGGTAAACCAAATTTAGATTATTAGCATAATCATAATCACTTTGAAAGTAAGTGGGATCAACAGGCATAGTATGAGAAGAAGTGTGAAAGAGGTAAGTGAAAAAGTTAACAACACTATCACCAATCTCAGTCATATTAGTTAAAGTGCTCCGATTAGCTTTTTTAATTTTTAATATGCTATTGATGTTTCTTCTGTGCTTAAGAGTAGCATGAAAATATTTAGTGTTTCTATCCCCTGCAACAAAGGAAGAGTCATTAGCTTTCTGTTAAAGCAAATTTTCTTCTAAAGCAATAGCATCCAAAAGTTCAAGATGAGCTTGAGCAACAATGTCCATCAGATGAGGGGAAACATCAAGTTGAGCTTCCAAGGAATCAACAATATTCTGAGCATCCTTCACTTTTTTATGAACATTACCAATAACCTGATAATTCCATTTTGTGAGATAAACTGCCACTTTCTTATGCAATTGCCACAAGACAAACCAAGAAGTCCTAACTCCATCCAATTTCCAAGCTTGTGCCGCCAAATCAAGAGAAGTAGTATGAGAAGTCCAAATATTAAGAAATTTAAATCTATTGAAGGCCGACTTTGCAGTAAAAGCCAAAGTGAGTAAAATAAGATTATGATCAGAAGTAACATGACTCAAATGTTGCATCTTCACAATAGGGAAGTAACTTTTAAAAGATGAATTAGCCAAGAAACGATCCAATCTCTGATAAAGAAAACCCCTCCTCCAAGTATAAGGAGTACCAGTATAGCCTAAGTCAAAAAGACCTGCATTTGAGTAGGCTCCACTCTGCCACCATTTTTTCTTTCCATTGACTTCATGATCATATTAAAATCTCCACCAACAAAACAATTTTTTGTTGATGATGCTTCCCATAGACTCAATTTTCTACCAAAGCAAGTTATTCTCATGCAAAGAAGAGCTAGAGTAATAAAAAGTGCCCCACCCTTGAAAACCATCAAAACAAATTTGAGTAAGAATGTATTGATCCTCATCTTTGATGATAGAAAAAGTGACAGTGGGCTTCCAGAAAACCCAAATTTTGTTATTGAAGTTGCAGTAAGAACGATAGCCTTTGAATTTATTTAGAATTCTATGTTTATTAACATTAACCAAAGGCTCCAAAATAGCAAATAAGTAAATTGTGAACCCTACACAAGTTTTTAAGCCTATTAAGGGAGTTAGGGTCCGCCACTCCCCTAATATTCCAAACCATTATCCTAATCATGATGTCGTGAGCCAACCCTTCTATAAGATCTAGTAGTGTTGACCAACTGTTCTCCGTCTGAGTGATAAACACCTTCCAATATAATGTTGCTAGCATTAAGTCTAGATAACTCAATGTTACATTTAGCCTTTTTCCGAGAATGCTTTTGCACTTGCCATTCATTTTCCTAAGTTGATGTGGCATTATCAAAAGTAGTATTTATATAAAAAATTTCTCCAACAGTAGGAGAGTGCACAATGGTACTTGGAAGAGTAGCGAATTCATTATCATTAGTGTGTCTTATAAGAGAAGAGTGTCTATTATTAGTTATTGCTTCTGCAACCTCCTCATTTATCATGTCAACCTCAGGACCGACAAGTGGAGAGTGTCTATGAGGAGAAATAACAATGTGAATGTCAGAATTTTTAGCTAACTCCACATTGTCAATATGCTGCATGTGTTTAGAACTAACGTTACTACGCAAATAGAAAGCTTCAACTCCTTGATGCCCATCATAAATATTCAAATGTGAAGGTGAACCTTCAATGCAATTATTAATAGCTCCTGTATCCAAAGGCTGCATACTAGAAATAGCATAAGTATCAAGATTTGCAACTAAAACATTTCTATTTTCAACACCAGGTGGATCAACATGTAGATCATTAGTTATATTGTTAACAAGATTACTAGATTTCCTAGTATTTTGAGAATTCATAAGTTGTGGATTCAGACAAAAGAATGAAGTAGTTTGATGCCCAAACCTAGAGCAGTGAGCACAATAAGGCGAATGCCTTTCAATTTCAACAGGCTGCCAATAACCCTGATGTTGTGAGCCTATCCAAATTTATTACAGAAAGCATGAGTAATATCTCGTTCAATCAATATACGTGCTTTAGAGGGTCTCGATAAAGTGAATGTAGCATGATCCATTTTCAATGGTTTCCCATAAGCAATAGCAAGTGAAAACAGTATTTTGTGGTTAAGAAGATGTAGTTTGAGCCCTGGGAATCGAACGCATACCAGAATAATAGGTAACTCAGCTTTAGGATCAAAATAAATAGACCATTTCCAAAATTTTATCAAACTATTTTCCACCCACATGAACCTTTTTGCAAAGAGACGAGTGTAATCCTCATCATTTGCTAGTTGAATAAAAATATGCCTACCATCAATGATATCAACCTTTCACCAACCTCTTAATTTTAACATTTCAAACTGTCTCCTTATGATCTCAACCTTAGGAATGCCATAAGTAAATTTACCAACTAGGGCAAGGAGACAAGAAGAAGCAAGCATTGTAGTTTCATCTTCAGTAATATAAAGAGCAAGTTCACTGTTCCTTTTCCCTAATTTTTTGATTAAAGTATAATTTCCTCCAATATTTAGAGTGTCATTAAAACATTGAGGAAAAAACTCAAAGGACGAAGAACCAGCCCATCTAAAATGGTATCAATCAAAGATCGAGAAACCGACGACATAATCGAAACTAGAAACCCCAAATAAACGAGACACACACGGAGAAAGAGTAAAAACAAAGAAGAAAATTGAAATTAATGTCAACCGAAGCAACCAAAGCAATGATGGAAAGATCTTACTAGCCAAATGGAGAAGTCCGATCTTCACACGTCGGAAATCTCCCTTGAATTGCCTTAAACCGTGAAGCCTTAGCAGAGCTCCCACCACTTTTTTATTTGTATATATATATATATNTTTAGTGTTTCTATCCTCTGCAACAAAGGAAGAGTCATTAGCTTTCTGTTAAAGCAAATTTTCCTCTAAAGCAATAGCATCCAAAAGTTCAAGATGAGCTTGAGCAACAGTGTCCATCAGATGAGGGCAAACATCAAGTTGAGCTTCAAAGGAATCAACAATATTCTGAGCATCCTTCACTTTTTTATGAACATTACCAAAGACCTGATAATTCCATTTAGTGAGATAAGCCGCCACTTTCTTATGCAATTGCCACAAGACAAACCAAGGAATCCTAACTCCATCCAATTTCCAAGCTTGTGCCACCAAATCAAGAGAAGTAGTATGAGAAGTCCAAATATTAAGAAATTTAAATCTATTGAAGGCCGACTTTGCAGTAAAAGCCAAAGTGAGTAAAATAAGATTATGATCAGAAGTAACATGACTCAAATGTTGCACCTTCACAATAGGGAAGTAACTTTTAAAAGATGAATTAGCCAAGAAATGATCCAATCTTTGATAAAGAAAACCCCTCCTCCAAGTATAAGGAGTACCAGTATAGCCTAAATCAAAAAGATCTGCATTAGACAAAGAGTTAGAAAATCAATTCATTAGAGTAGGCTCCACTCTGCCACCATTTTTTCTTTCCATTGACTTCATGATCATAATAAAATCTCCACCAACAAAACAATTTTTTGTTGATGATGCTTCCCATAGACTCAATTTTCTACCAAAGCAAGTTATTCTCATGCAAAGAAGAGCTAGAGTAATAAAAAGTGCCCCACCCTTGAAAACCATCAAAACAAATTTGAGTAAGAATGTATTGATCCTCATCTTTGATGATAGAAAAAGTGACAGTGGGTTTCCAGAAAACCCAAATTTTGTTATTGAAGTTGCAGTAAGAATGACAGCCTTTGAATTTATTTAGAATTCTATGTTTATTAACATGAACCAAAGGCTCCAAAATGGCAAATGAGTAAATTGTGAACCCTACATAAGTTTTTAATCCTATTAAGGGAGTTAGGGTCTGCCACTCCCCTAATATTCCAAACCATTATCCTAATCATGATGTCGTGAGCCAACCCTACTATAAGATCTTGTAGTGTTGACCAACTGTTCTCCATCTGAGTGATAAACACCTTCCAATATAATGTTGCTAGCATTAAGTCTAGATAACTCAATCTTACATTTAGCCTTTTTCCGAGAGTGCTTTTGCACTTGCCATTCATTTTCCTAAGTTGATGTGGCATTATCAAAAGCAGTATTTATATAAAAAATTTCTCCAACAATAGAAGAGTGCACAATGGTACTTGGAAGAGTAGTGAATTAATTATCATTAGTGTGCCTTACAAGAGAAGAGTGTTTATTATTAGTTATTGCTTTTGCAACCTCCTCATTTATCATGTCAACCTCAGGGCCCACAAGTGGAGAGTGTCTATGAGGAGAAATAACAATGTGAATGTCAGAATTTTTAGCTAACTTCACATTGTCAATATTCTGCATGTGTTTAGGACTAACGTTACTACACAAATGGAAAGCTTCAACTCCTTGATGCCCATCATTAATATTCAAATGTGAAGTTGAACCTTCAATGCAATTATTAATAGCTTCTGTATCCAAAGGCTGCATACTAGAAATAGCATTAGTATCAAGATTTGCAACTAAAACATTTCTATTTTCAACACCAGGTGGATCAACATGTAGATCATTAGTTATATTGTTAACAAGATTACTAGATTTCCTAGTATTTTGAGAATTCATAAGTTGTGGATTCAGACAAAAGAATGAAGTAGTTTGTTGCCCTAACATAGAGCAGTGAGCACAATAAGGCAAATGCCTTTCAATTTCAACAAGCTGCCAATAACTTTGATGTTGTGAGCCTATCCAAATTTATTACAGAAAGCATGAGTAATATCTCGTTCAATCAATATACGTGCTTCAGAGGGTGTCGATAAAGTGAATGTAGCATGATCCATTTTCAATGGTTTCCCATAAGCGATAACAAGTGAAAATAGTATTTTGTGGTTAAAAAGATGAGTTTGAGCCCTGGAAATCGAACGCATACCAGAATAATAGGTAACTCAGCTTTAGGAACAAAATAAATAGACCATTACCAAATTTTTATCAAACTATTTTCCACCCACATGAACCTTTTTGCAAAGAGACGAGTGTAATCCTCATCATTTGCTAGTTGAATAAAAATATGTCTACCATCAATGATATCAACCTTTCACCAACCTCTTAATTTTAACATTTCAAACTCTCTCCTTATGATCTCAACCTTAGGAATGCCATAAGTAAATTTACCAACTAGGGCAAGGAGACAAGAAGAAGCAAGCATTGTAGTTTCATTTTCAGTAATATAAAGAGCAAGTTTACTGTTCCTTTTCCCTAATGTTTTTATTAAAGTGTAATCTCCTCCAATATTTAGAGTGTCATTAAAACTTTGAGGAAAAAACTCAGAGGACGAAGAACCAGCCCATCTAAAATGGCATCAACCAAAGATCGAGAAACTGACAGCATAATCGAAACTAGAAACCCCAAATAAATGAGAGACACACGGAGAAAGAGTAAAAAAAAGAAGAAAATTGATATCAATGTCAACCAAAGCAACCAAAGCAATGATGAAAAGATCTTACTAGCCAAATGGAGAAGCCCGATCTTCACACGTTGGAAATTGCCCTTGAATCGCCTTAAACAGTGAAGCCTTAGCAGAGCTCCCACCACTTTTTTATTTGTATATATATATATATATATATATATATATATATATGATTTGCAAAAGACGAAACATTCTATTAAGATCAAAAAGAGGTTACAATTCTGAGGTGTGGGGCCTGATACAAATCACCCTGAAGTAAAAAATTAAGAGAAGAGGTTGGTGAAGTAGAAACAAAAACAATATGGGGCTCTTCACCACTTTTAGCCAGGAAATTTGTAGGTCTATTGCCTTCTCTATATATGAAATTAAAAGTGACAATTAACTCCTTCCTCAGGTGTGGAATCTGTATGATCCACTGAAGTATATGCCAAGGGGGAATGTTGTTCCCGGTGACATAATCCAATAGCAGAGAGGAGTCAACTTCTATCCGCAAAAGTTTCCATTTGTTAAGGATGGCCAATTTGAGAGCCCAATACATTGCCACAGATTCATTCTTTATAGCATCCACTAAAATAATTGGTGATTGAAAGAATAGTAAACATCTGCCATAATGATCTCTGAACACACCTCCGATTCAAGCCCCCCTGAAAGGAAAAATTACCATCTCTCTTGACTTTAACAGTGGGGTAAACAGGTTTAGCCCAATAGACTTTGATCACAGAGAACCTAGTGGGTCAGCTGCTCTACATATGTTCAAAATGTTGGGGAACTTCTTCAACTGAATAGGTTTTCTGATAAATTCTAAACAATTGGAAGCCACCTTCACTGTAGCAAATGATTTATCTTCAAATTTGACTTTGTTTCTAGTAGCCTAGATGAACCAAGCAGTTAGGAAAGGGATTGGACCCAACTTAAGCTCCTGCCATCCACCCCAACATGCTAGCAAACATTTCCACTTTAAATTCATTGTGTTGAGCTGCATATTTTGTAAAAGGGTAGTCTAGACTCCCTGGGAGAAATTGAAATCAAAGAAAAGGTGGCCAACAGACTCCTCATCAGCTTTACAAAAACAACAAATAGAAGGTCCCTTCAGTCCCTTAAGCTTGAGGATGTCATATGTAGGCAGCAGTTTGTAAAATATTCTGCATCAAAAGAATGACATTGAGGGATTAAGGAACTTATTCCACAAACACTCACCCCATGGCACACCCTCCGAATGGTGTAACTTAAAACATATGGCTTTAGTGAGGCTTTGAGTGGAACTTGATGCTAAAACCAGCCTGTCTTTTTTTATTTCTATCAAATGGTGATTGGAGATGAGATCAACTAAATTCAAATCAAGGAAGGAGTGTAGAATGTCTGATGACCAGGAGTGACCCTCCCAACAATCCTCCACCATAAGCTCATTTTTATAGTTCTCAGGAATGGGATTCAGGAAATTATCAGGGCACCATCTTATCAACCAAAAATGCAGCTTGCCTTGGCCAAGATCCCATAAGAAAAGACTTTATGCATCTTTCCCAACTTTGAGGAGATTCACCCAGATTCTAGAGTATCCAATCTTCCTGGAAACCAAACTGGAATGCAAAGATCTGCAATATTTAGCCTACATAAACTGTGACCAAAGAGTAGTCTGCTATCTTTATTTAAGCCATATTTTACATAGAAAGATATGTTGAAGATGCTGAAGTCCCTTGACCCCCAGCCCTCCAAAATAAGTTGGTTTGGTTTCTTTCTGCCAACTGGCCCACTATAGTTGCTTCCTATGCCTAGCCCAAAGATATCTGTTAAAACATATTTCCAAGAGAAGTTTGGTGTTTTTCTTCATTACAACCTTTTGCAGAATGTAGGATGGGAAGGTAGTGAGAATGTTTTTCAATAGTGTGATCCTACCACCATTAGAAAGAAAATAATTGGTCTATCATTGTAATTAGGAGTTGGTTTTTTCAACCACCTCATCAAACTGGGTTATCTTGGTTCTGCCTTTGAGAAGAGGTACTTTTAGGTATTTGAAAGGAGTGGACATGCGTGTGAAGCCAGTGAGATTAATAATCCATTTTTTGATGGAGGGAGAGATTCTGTTACTAAAAATAACTTCACACTTATCTTTATTGAGCATCAGCATTGAAGTATCCTGGAATTCCTGCAGACCGGTAAGTATCAACTTGGCAGAAGCTTTATTGGCTCTATAGAATATGATAATGTTATCTACATAAACTAAATGGATGACATCCAAGGCAGACTTACGAAGATATTTGTTATAGCACTTTCTCTACGTAGGCTTATCAAAAAATCTTGATAGATAGTCCAAGGCAAATATAAAGATAGTGGCAGATAATGGGTCTCCTTATTTGAGGCCCTTGGAAGCTTTAAAGAAACCATGACATATCTTATTAATGAAAACATAATTCACATTACCTTCCAACCAAATTTTGATGATCACACAGGAATCATTTGAAAAACCATGGTCTCAAAGGATTCCAGAACAAAATCTCAGTGTATGATGCCATAAACATTCTTTAAATCAAGTTTGTAGATTATATCTCCCCTTCTGCAAGGTTCTTCTAAATTGTTTAAAAATTCTTGAGTTAGAAGAACATTGTCCCCAATGTACCTCCCCTTCATAAAAGCTACCTGCTTTGGACTGATTTGATGATGCAAGTGAAGTTGTAGCCTCCTCACCAAAATTTTGTTGATAACTTGCTCACCACATTAGTAAGACTAATGATTCTAAAGTGTTGCCACTATTCTCTAGTTGAAGACTTAGAAAAAAAAACAATGGCAACAGCACAAACATACTTATTGACCTCACTTTTGGTTGTGGTCTAGAAACTTCTTTAGTAGCCTAGGTTTAGCCATAAGACTTTCCTATTGACTAGTCTTAGAAAACTAGAAAATGTACCCTCACCATTAGAAACTCAAAACTCTTTTCTTTACTCAACTTGAAGTTCCACATATTGGTCCTAACCTCTAATATTTAGAAGGTAAGATCATTATGGGGAAGCTCAAGAAGAGTTCCTATAGGGTTACTTGGCCTTAGAATTGACCCTGGGTGTTGATTCAGAGCTAAGGTACACTATATCCTCACCATATCTTCACAATACCCTCACAATACCTTGGCTAAGACCAATATATGAGGACCCAAAATGGGATTTCATTGGTCTATGACTCATTTAAAATGATTCTCTATCTAATTCCACTTGAAATACCCAACTTGGTCTTTTGCCCTTAGGCACCTCCAAATTACATAACTGCCCTTGAGACCCAAATTTGGCCAAAATTCCCAAATTTGGCCAAAATTCCCAAAACTGATCAAAAATCAGTCCAAACGCTTTGAATTTATCCACATTTGCCAAAATTGACAAAAATTTCCAAAAAATGGCCAAATTACCAAAATGCCCCTCCATAGCCCAAAAATCCAAAAATTCCAAAAATTCCCAAAAAATTGCAATAAATCCAAATTATTTTCAATTTCATTTTTTCAAACTACACCTTGGTCCAATTTGGTCAATTTGACCATCTTTGACCAAAACTCTCAAATTAGCCCCAATATTGGCTAACACCCCAAATCCCAACAATTGAATGTCCTAAAGCTCAAACTGGTATCCAATTTTTATTGAAAATCCTTTGCAAGGTCATTTGTGACCAAATTCAACAATAAATTTGGACTTAGCCCAAAGATAGCCCAAGTTTGACCCAAGTTTAGCCCTACATGCTTAATTTAGGTCTAAACCTACCCATCAAAATCCATCCAAATTGACCACCAAATCAACTTCAAAACAACTTTAATCCTTCATAAACCAAAACCGACCCAAATTGACCACCAAATCAACTTCAAAACAACTTTCATCCTTCATGAAAATCGTTCATTATGATGTTCTTCACCCCAAATTGATCATCAAATCAACTTCAAAACAATTTTAATCCTTCATGAAAATTGTTCATTATGATGTTTTACACCAACAAAAAAAATCAATTTGAGCTTAGCCTATGGCTAGCCCAAGTTTGACCCAAACTTAGCCCAACATGCTTAAAATGGGTGAAAAAATCAAAAATCTACAAAACTAATTAACCAATTGACCTCAAAATGACTTTCACACTTTATAAAAGTTGTTCCTCATGGTCTCTTACACCAAATTCCATATTTAATTTGGTCAATTGGCATGCCTAACTTAGTTCAAACACAAGATTTGGTCATATGCGTTATTTTGGACTTATGGTCAAATCCAAACCCATTGAGCTTGGTATGGTCAAATGAGCCTCACCCTAACTCATCTTATACTCTACGGTTGAGTTTAAAGCTAGCCACAAACCCATGGTTAAGCTTGATATTTATCTCATGGGTAATTTTTTTAAAAAAAATTTCTTAAAGGGATAATAAAGAGGTTAAATCAATGTACTTGCCATACCACATGTCATCTAGGGAAAAATTGCTTAAAAGAGATAATAAGAAGGTTAAATCAATGTACTTGCCATACCACATGTCCAAACCCTATGGGTCATTTTTATTGAGCATCATAAGCTTTAACCATGATCCAACTTGGTTCCCTATGATGCCATTTTTACTGAGCATCATAAGCTTTAACCATGGTCCAAGCCTTGGTTAACCATCAAGCAAAAGCCCAAAATCGTGAGCCCCCTACTTGGCTAATACCCAAACTCATGCCAAGAAGCCACCTCAGCTCAAATTGAGCTGAGGGATCCTCTGCGTGACACCTAAGCAGTGGGGCTAACCCCTCCATTTGCCAGCTAAGCCTTCCCTTAGCCAATTTCTATAAAATCCATCCCCACGGCCATGAATAGTGGTGTGGTAAAAAATTTTCACTAAGGCTTACCAAACTCCTCAGAGAGCTTCCCTAGGAGACCCTTAGCACATTTCAATCCACTTCCCCCTCTCAAATCCACCATGGTAATCCAATTTTGAACTTGAATTCCTGCCCGAAACCAGGACAAATTCTAATCTCAACCTACACAGCACCAAACCCCTAAAAGATTGGCCCTACACCTTCACAACAGTGAAAGAAGCATAGCTCTCAATCAACACCCAAAATCGGCCTTGATCAAAATCATACATAGGCTTTACACCAGAGTCAGAGGCTTCATCCCTAAGCTCTTTGGGATCTAACGAAGGTGTGAAGATTCTCTGATTGAGGCTACACCTCTCGGAGTAAAGGTATAACTCACTTACTCTCCCGAGCCTTCGCGAGCTCTATATTTACAATGGCTTAATTTCATAGCATGTTTACCATATAGATGTATTCGTCTTTTCAATACAAAAATTTTAAAAAAATAATCATTAAAATCCATTAAGAAATGAGAAAGATATTAAGATTTTAAAATGGACGGCTCTCGCTTAAGGCCATCGGGGACGATGAACGGATACCGTCCATCCTCGCGTGTATTGAATGGACGGCGGTGATCAAGTCGGATGATCCTATGGGACGATACAGCGCGACGCATGGTAGCTGACTCAGAAGGCGGTGTCAAATAGGCGCGCCGCGTGGCTTTTCGACGGATCCGATAATCCAGTCAGCCCGCAGTTTGAATAAATAAATAGGATATTTAATAAATTCAGAAAATAGCTCCTAAACTTCAAAAATCCATATCTTTGTGTAGAAATGTTACAAAAAGAAATAAAAAATACCCTCTTGCTCAGTGAACAGAGGAGAACCCTGTGAAATTATTTTCACATTAATTTGATGCATAAATTATTTTTAAAAAATGAATTAGGGTTTGGGGTTTTTCAATTCTTCATTCATATTGAATTATCACCTTGACTCTAAATTTTTATATGTTGTAGCCTCTATCTAGGTAAACAATTTAAGTATTTTTCCAAAGACATAGGAAATCTCTAGACAGAGATCTTAATTTTCTAAGTTTTTATGCATTTTCTATTCAAATAATTATGAAAAACTGTATGTGGCTTAGAAAATTCTAAAAAAATTCATATAAGTCCCTTATGGCCAGAGTAGTCTTAGGAAATAATTTCATGATTTTTATGGATCAAAACATCCCTATTTTGAGCAAACCCTAATTTGTTTAAAACATTTAATTTGAAGCACACAGAGACTAAAATCACTTGATTTTTATTCTCCACTGTGCCTTATGAGTTAGAGAACTCACTATAAAAATTTCAAAGGATTTGGAGATCATTTAATATTTTTAATTGATTTTTAAAGGTAACCCTCAAATTTGAAATTTAAATAATTTTTTAAAAATCAAAATATGACTCCAAAAATTATGAAACTTAGTTTTTTGAATTCTTTGATATTAGGGGAATTTAATAAAAATAAAAATATATTTAAAATAAAAACTTGATTTTTAGTTTATTTTTAATTATTTTTAATAATTAAAAATAATAAAAAAATCATAAAATATTAAA
>JXCR01141510.1:21754-64919 GCA_002079205.1 Phalaenopsis hybrid cultivar
AACAAATGGTTGAACAAGTTCGTGATGCCTTAGTACAATCCAAAGGAGGTGTATTAATTCAAAAGGGTAGACCCTACCCAGAGGAATTTGACACCGTACCTTTTCCTAAAGGTTATGTGCCTCCGAACTTCAGAATATTTGATGGGACCGGAAATCCCAGAAAACATCTAGCACATTTCAGAGCTAATTGTGGTATCACATGAAGTAATGAAGCCTTGCTTTGCCAACAGTTCGTCACCAATTTAGCAGGGGTTGCTTTTGATTGGTATGCTGATTTACCCAACGATTCAGTTAAAACATTTACAGAATTGGAACAGTTATTTATAAAAAGATTCGCCGACGCGAAACGTCATGTTTCTATTGGAGAACTCATGATCGAGGAATCAAAATTTAAGTACTGATCCCGAAATGATGATTGAAATTTAGGTATCAATCTCATAAAGAGAATCAACATTCAGGTACCGACGTCAATGGGAGGGAATCAAAATTTAGGTACTTACCAGATAAGAGTTAAAATTTAAGGATCTAAAAAAGAGGATCGAAAGTTAGGGATCAACCTCAAAAAGTGGGAATTAGAAGTTAGAGACTGATTCCAAAAAAAGAGTTGAAATTTAAGGATCAATCTCAAAAAGAGGATCGAAAGTTAGGGACTGACCTCGAAAGGAGGGAATCAGAAGTTAGGGACTGATTCCAAAATGAGAATTGAAATTTAAGGATCAATCCTCAAAAAGAGAATCAGAAGTTAAGGATTGACCTCAAAAGGAGTGATCAGAAGTTAGGGACTGATCCCGAAATGAGAATTGAAATTTAGGTATCAATCCCGAAAAGCGAGTCAAAAATTAAGTACCGACCTCAAAAGATAGGAATCAGAATTTAGGTACTGATCCTAAAATGGGAATTGAAATTTAGGTATGAATCCCAAAAAGAGAATCGAAATTTAGGTACCAACCTCAAAGGGAGGGAATCAGAATTTAGTGACTGATTCCAAAATGAGAATTGAAATTTAGGGATCAATCTCAAAAAGAGGATCGAAAGTTAGGGACCATCCTAAAAAGGAGGGAATTAGAAGTTAGGGATTAATTCCAAAATGAGATTTGAAATTTAGGAATTAATCTCAAAAAAGGATTGGAAGTTAGGAACCAACCTCAAAAAGAGAGGATCAGAATTTAGGGACTGATTCCAAAATGAGAATTGAAATTTAAGGATCAATCTTAGAAAGAGAGTCAAAATTTAGGTACCGAACTCAAAAGGAGGGAATCAAAATTTAGGGGCTGATTCCAAAATGAGAATTGAAATTTAAGGATAAATATCAAAAAGAGAATTGGAAGTTAGGGATCGACCTCAAAAGATAAGAATCAGAATTTAGGTACTGATCCCGAAATGGGAATGGAAATTTACAAAGAGTTTGTGATGTTGAACTCATAGATATGTGTCATGTGATAATGCTGACATTGGTGATGAAGATATGTGAAATTTTATGAGATTTAGTGTAGACAAGGATGGTCGTTCTGCTCGACCAAAGAGTAGGAGACCTCGAAATCGAGAGAAACAACTCAACAGATTTATTTTCATTTTTCTTGTTGTTTTTATCACCTTTAATTTTCAAAATATGTTCTCCAAAATTTCATTTTTGTTCGTTGATTGATTTTCAAAAGAGTGTTTTATTTGAAATTTATTATTAAGTTTTTATTGTTTTTTTCTTTGTTCTTTGTAGTTCAGAACAAACTTATGGTTTTATGGCTCTTTATCCATTGCAAAAAAGGGAAATTGAGCAAACAGACAAAATTTTAAAAGAGATTTCATTAATCTGCTTTAACAAATGTTATGGATTGAGTGCAGGCGAAAGCCTCAAAAGGTACAACATGCCAAATGCATCAAAGTACATCTGAAAATATCTCTTGCTGGGTACATATCACAAGCTGAGCATATCTGGTACATATATCATCATATTTGTTGTGTCAAAACACAGTACCAAAGGTATCTCCTGAGTGTCCATGCCTGGTGGGGTGAGCTCTTGATCAAGCTGACCTACTAAACCATGCTCCAAGATAAGAGTTCCCTTTGCATGTGTTTAGAAGTGCAACCCTCTCATAGCTCGTAAAGCAGTAGCTCTTCCAACTCCAGATCTGGCTAAAATCCATATGATATTTTGCTGTCATCAATTCTTCAAAAAGTTACGGACACCCTGCAGTGTTGTACCCTTGGAATGCAATGTTTGGTGATGTCTGTTCCATTCCTTTTAAGAACCAGCACTAAACCAATGGTAGCATAATCTCCATGGATCCTTTAAACTTGCCAGGGCTAATTACATCTATTTCTTTTCTGAATAAAATGTTGCTTTTGCTCATGAAGGAGACTGTGCAAAAAGGTCTCACAAAATCATGATGGTCTATATGTGGGGGAATGCAGTCTCCTTTGTTGTATATATTGATGATACAACTGTTGGAAATACAGTTGGCTGAAAGTATGCTCCATTGGACTATTCACTTGATCATCCATTTTATCATGGGAGGTAGCGGGTCTACCTCATCATTTCTCAAAATATATGGGGAATTTCCTTGTCTGTCCTTGGTGAAATTGTAATAGTAACCAAATTGTATGGTGATTCTACCTTTTCCACGCATCCATTTTCATGGCTCAAAATAGGTTCGTTGCATAAGAAGTCCTGATCGACCCCTGCTTCTTAGATCAAATATGCAGTTGAGAATACTTCTTTCATCACATTCGAAGAAGAATCTGGTATATAGTTTCAAACCTTCCAGTATATTAATGAACTTCCTTGAACTTCTTCTTAGAATTCAAATTCCCTTTTGTTCGCTTTACTCATTTTATAGTATTCTGTCGTGGTGATGACCAGCGGTTGTCGAGGACGCTCCCTCCTTTCAATATCGGCAGGAATCCAAACTGGTGTTGTCTCTCTATCCAGCGAGTATATGACTCCACCATTGGGTTATCGGTGACCTGAAATCTATCATCGACGGATGTGTACTCCTCCAGAATACTGTAGCATTCTAGGTGGAGAACATTGCATTCCGAGCATTCTACAAAGGCCCCTATAGCTAGTGTCCGTGTAGGAATCTCAGCGTTGAATGTTGGGGAACCCGTGCAAAGATCATCTGAAACTCTTGGTATCTCCAGCTCTGTAGCAAACTCGGACTCATCCTTTGTGACCGATAGGCTGGAGGAAGTCTCTCTCATATATGGATCGTAGATTTTCCCCTTAGGAATAGGGGTAAGTAAATTTTCTGCCTCCTGTTGGCATCTTCTTTCTTTGCGTAGGAAAACTCTATGTTTTCGGCGGTTGGCATTTATGCATTGAGTTCTTCGCAGCGGTGCATCTGACAGTCTTTTGTCATTAGCAGTGACTAGGCCTCTGGTTCGTGCAGCTATCTTAGACGGAAGGCGACTAGTCCCCTCCATCGGATCTTGCTGTATTATCACAATTTTTCCCCTTTTGTGAGGAATTATCCCTGGTACCGATCTTCAGCAGCGATGGTAGCCTTTCTTTTTCATGAAGGCTAACCACGTCCATCAGGGGACCCTCATAGTCCATGTCGACTTGACTGAAGTTCATGTTGAAGTCTATGGTGCCACACTGTAGTGCCCTTTCTTCATTAAATGCGAGGTTCCAGCCATTTTTAAAAGTAAAAATCAGCTTTTGATCTGACATTTTCTCTGTAGACGATAAGAAAAACATCACTGTGCTGAAATTTAGCAGGAACAAGAACAAAACAAAGTGTTTATTAGAGAAAATTTTAGTTTTATGTTGGTGAGAAAATCATTTATTTATGTGTATATATTTTTGTTTAATTTAATAAATTATCAAACTTTTAAGGTAGAAAAGAGAAAATTAAAGTATGTAAATTCAAAAGTTTTAATTTTATTGAGGTTAATTTTATTACAAAATTTTGGACCTGGTCACAGATGTTTGGCTAGATAAATAAACTCAGAACTATTAAAATTTCAAAAGGGCAATTCCAAACAGCGTCAAGTTGCATAGTATGTCTTCAAGTATCGTCCGTTGATCGGAAACAAGAGCCTTTCGCCTCGAAAATCCACTAGCTGGTAGGCTCCTCTTTTGTAGACTTTTTCTACGACAAATGGTCCTTCCCAAGTTAGCTCAAATTTTTCACCTATCTTGCGGCATACAAGAATAGGCCTTTTGAGAACAAGAACAAGGTCACCAACTTTGAATGTCCTTGGGCGAAGCAATTTGTCATGGGCTTATATCATCTTTGCCTAGTAAAGTTCAAGATGCTATTGTACTTCTAGTCGTTTTCCTTCGAGATTTTCCAATTATTCAAGTCTGAGTTTTGTACTTTCTTCTGTTGTAAGTTGATTGGCAACATTGACTCTGAGAGATGGTGTCTGGACCTCCAGCGGTAGTACGGCCACGGACCCGTACACGAGCATGTAGGGTTTACACTGAGTGGGAGACCTGGAAGGTTTCCGTTAGGCCCACAAAGCTTCTAGCAATCTGTTATGCCAATATCTTTTGTTTCCATCCAGTTTCTTCTTCAAAATCTGTACCAGTGTCTTGTTGAAGGCTTCGACTAAGCCATTTTCCCTGGGATAGTAAAATTTAGAGTACCTCCAGTCTATCTCGTGTCGTTTGACAAAATTATTGATTTTTGTACTTTTAAAGGCTGTCCTATATTCGGAGATTATTCTGCACGGAACTCCAAAACGGTAGACAACTTGACTTTTGAAAAATTGAAGGAATTACTATGATGTAACCACTCATAATGGCACTGCCTCTGCCCATTTGGAAAAGTAATATGTAGCGAAAAGTATAAATTTGTGTCCTTTGGAAAATGGAGGGTCTATCGGACCTATTATGTCGGTGCTCCAACACTCAAATGACCACGAAGCAACGGTTTGGTGTAGCACATTTGGAGGTTGGTGCAGGACCACCCCATGCACTTGGCATTGGTGACATATTTTGGCTATATCCATGTAGTCGGACATCATTGCTGATCAATAATATTCGAGTCTTTTGATCTTCATTTTCATGTTTGGCCCTAACTGGTGAGCTCCACACAATCCGACATGTACTTCTTTAATAATATTATGTGCTTCTGCTATGCTTAAACATCATAGTCACATCTGATCGAATGATCTTATGTAGAGGACATCACCCACTAAGGTGTATGACATAGCCCTTCTTGTGATGTGGTGTGCTTCTAACTTATCTTCCAGCAGCTTTCCAGTTTGTAAATATTATATGAATGGCTTACACCAATCTTCATTGATATCAGCAATCACAATCATCATTTCTTCTTCCTTTCTTGAGCTTGTGTAGATTGTCAAGGTCAATCCGAGACAAAAATTATCTTCCTTGTACTGTAATGTCAATGGAATCCTCCGGGAGACATGCCAATTCTTTTGTAAGATTTGCTAGAGCGTCAACTTGAGCATTATCTCCCCGAGGAATCCGGTAAAAAGTTACGTACGAAATCTGCTCCAGTAGCTTCATCATGTACTGTTAGTATTCTACTAACCTTGGTTTTAAAATCTTGTATTGTCTAGCGACTTGTTGGATGACGAGCTGTGAGTCATCATAGAGAACAATATTAGTTATATCTAAATAGACTGCTAATTCTAATCCTGTAATTAAGGCTTCATATTGAGCTTCATTTTTGGTACACGATTCTGTCAGGTGGTATGAGAACTTCAACATTCCTTTATCTGGTGTGATGAAAACCAAACCAATCTCTGTTTTGCCTGGTAAAACTGTGCCTGACCCTTTATCTTTTCTGGCTGACGAAGCTCTGTCGAAGTACATTTTCCAGCATTGTGCACTGGAGAATTCCATTTGTAACGCCTACTCATCTGTAACTTGTCATTAAGAGGGGACCCAGCTGGAAGGGAGTGTGAAGCTAGAAAGTCTGCTAAAATTTATCCCTTGAAAGAACAGAGGGGAACAAATGTTATATTGAATTGCAACAAAATCATCGACCATCTTACTAGACGTCCAAAGAGTGTTGGACGGGTCATCAAATACTGCAATGGATTAACTTTTGAAATTAAGAAAACTTTATGAGAAAGCATGTAATGTCTAAGCTTTTGGGTGGCAAAAATTAATGTTAGACAATACTTCTCAATAGGCAGACACATTATCTCCGTCGGTATTAGACGATGACTCAAGTAGTAGAGTGTGTTTTCTTTACCCTCGTCATTGACTTGGGCTAAGAGGGCTCCGAGAGAGTCATCTAAGGATGCGGTATAAAGTATCAACGGTTTTCCCAGGATAGGGGCTGCCAAAATAGGAGGTTTCATTAAATATTGCATAATGTCCTCAAAATCCCGCTGGCATTTCTCTTCCCAAACAAATTTGACGCCCTTTTTAATTAATGTTGAGAAGGGTTGACACCTATCTGAGAGGTTAGAAATAAAGCGTCTCAGATATGCCAACTTCCCTAGGAAGGAATGTAGCTATTTTAAGGTTTTGGGAGGAGGCATTTCCAAGATAGCTTTAATCTTATCCAGGTCGATCTCAATTCCCCGATGACGGACAACAAATCCTAGAAATTTCCCAGAGGTAACGCTGAAGGCGCACTATAAGGGATTCATCTTAAGGTCATATCATCATAACCATTCAAACACGGTCCTTAAATCATACAAATGGTCTATTTTTTGTTTACTTTTGATGACCAAGTCGTCCACGTAGCATTCCACTTGGTTTTGAATGAGGTCAGAGAAAATCTTCGTCATAGCTTGTTGATATGTTGCTCTGACATTCTTCAACCCAAACGACATCACTATGTAGCAAAAAAATCCCGATAGGTGTTCTGAAAGCTGTAAGTGCTGCATCTTCTGGAACCATCTTGATTTGATTGTATCCCGACGATTCATCCATAAAGGAGAAAATTTCATGTGTTGAAGTGATCTTCACCATCATTTCTGGTATTGGCAGCGAAAATTCATCTTTTGAACACGCTTTGTTCAAATCTCTTAAGTCAAAACATACAGGGATTTGTCCATTTTTCTTCTTAATTGGTACAATGTTAGCTAACCACGTGGGGTATTGCTCTTCTTTTATAAAGTTAGCATCTATTAATTTCCTTACCTCGGCAATGACTTGCTGCTCTATCTCGAGGCACATTCTTTTTGGAGCTTGTTTTACTGGGGTCATGTCTTTGTCCACCCCAAGTTTATGAACCGCAACCTCTGCTGACAATCCTGACATTTCATCGTAGCTCCAAGTGAAGCAATCTTTGAATTTTGTTAATAGTTTAATCAACTCTATATATTCTCCATCGTTGAGTAGAGAACTTTTAAATGTAGGTCGGGGCTGCTCTTCTATCCCGAGGTTAATTTCCTTTAATTCATCAACAGTTGGCTTGATTTCTTTCTAAAATTCTGGCAGGGCATCTTCTATTAGCTGGTCAGTAGAGTCATCCTCTATATCGAGGAAATCCTCTTCTGATTTATTAATAATAACCATGCAAAATTCTAAATCATTGACTGATATGACTGTACCAAATTCGAGACCCTCTTTTAAGTTGGGAGTTCAACTTTTAACATCCCATAATTTTTTCAAAAGGTTGTAATTTATCTTTTGGAATTTGTTTTGGCAAATGTCCCTCTTGAATTAAATTTTATACATAAGGTGAAAAGTAACCAAAAGATAATCCCATTAATTCATTAGAATCCTCATTCAAAGTTACATAACTTTCAAGATTAGTAGAAGTAGAAGCACGATAAAATTTAATCGGCTTTGAACCAGTGCTACGAACTTCCTTGACCTCTAAACTTTCAACCTTTTGAGGGAGGTTTGGAGTAAGGGTCATGGTGTTCACATAGTGGTTTATTCGATCATACATTATTTCATATTAAGTTTTCTCCATATCTTCCAAGGAAATCTTGTACTGAGGTTTCTTCTATTTTATCATCATTATTTCATCTTCAGAACTTTATTTATCATCAATGTTGATGATCAGCCTAGTCCGTTCAACGACCATGTTGGTTCTTCCTCGTCCATGTCCCCGGCCTCAACCTCGAGTGCGAGAACTAAAAGAACCCCACCAACTTGTTACAAAAGAGTGGTGGAAGATTGCTCAAGCGGAGTTGAATGGCTTCCCCTTTGTAATTCTTCTGAATATTGACTTTTATTTGTCACAATTTCACGAGAGAAAACAGTTTTCATTGGAAGCGAGTAGTAAGCAGCATCTTCATGAATGTCAACTTCATGGACTGAAACTGACTGTAAATCTCTCTTGATGCAATGTTCTTGTCCTTCCTTGTAGTACTTAATGCACTGGTGTAGAGATGATCGAACCATGTTGTGTACGTGAATCCATGATCAACTCAGTAAAGCATTAAAATAGGTCTTGACATCGATGATATGAAGTTTAGTGTTTGTTACTAGTTCTCTAACTTTCATAAGCAATGTAATTGATCCAAGGGCTCTCTCTCCCTTTTGGTTGAATCCTCTAAGCATTATTTTATCGGCCGTAAGCTCCAGAGATTCAATGTCCAAATAGGCCAATGTCAGTAGGCTCATTAAGTTGAGGGATGCTCCGAAATCTACCAAAAGTCTGGACAACACAAATCTGTCGATATTAACGTAGATATAAAGTGGACGATTATGGTCGGCGGTACCGAGCAACAGTCTTCATCTGTTAAGGTTACCCCAAACTATTCTTTCAATGAGCAAACTTCATCTAAGGATGTGCTGGCCAACTGGGCTAAGAAAATCTCTAGGTTGATCAAAGTAGTAACCAGAGACTCTCTCATGTCCTTTAACAGGATTAAAGTGTCCTAGATGCTTAGTTTGTCTGGTAACTTCCTAAGACGTGCTAGCACATTGCAATCCACTTTGTATGATCTTCCAATTTTCTCTCGATTATGTGGTTCTTCTACCGACGGAGGTGGAGGTAGTTCTTCTCGAGTTACTATCTGCTTTCCTTTATCTATCGGAGCTGTTATTGGGGGTAATACTCTTCCGCTCCTTAAGTTCACTTCTGTAATTTCTTCTTCTTTAGATACCATTGCCAAATCTTCCGGTGTTTCTTCTTTGTGGGAAAGATCTAAGTTGATGGCGAGTGGTGCACCATGGCGTTCGAGAATTGATTCCACACTCTCAACGCTATTGTAAGCAGTATTATTGATGTCTTCTCTAGTTTTGTTAACGAGTNCATTACATCTTTTTGTCAGTTTGAAGGGGAATCGATATATTAAGCCTGGGAAAGATTTAAAGATCTTCTTAGAAAATGTCCACCCCATGCTTTGCCAGATTAGTTAATAATTCAAACCTTTTATAATGGATTAATATGATCACTAAGATCTATTATAGATGCTGTTGCGGGTGGATCATTAATGTCAAAACCTTTTGATGAAGCATATNCCAAGTACGATATGAGAATTGGTTTGGGAATCAAGATCAAAGTTATATTGGTCATAATCGATTACGTTATCACCAGGAACAGTTAGAATGTAGCCAAAATCATAATCATTATATTCATAAGTCTCCGGAGGGACAAAAAGATAATCATCCAAGGTCAGGGGTTCGAGGATTTTCTTCTACGAATCTGAGATAACCAATCTAGCAGAGGCAGCCCCTATGCTACCCCCCCCCCCGTGCTATCGGNTTCCTAAGAGAATAGCCAATATTCATGATTATGATGCAATGTCTATTTTGGCATCTCAAATTGCTGCAATTTCTAAAAAGATTGATCAAATAGGAGTGAATTATTCTCAAATACCCCAAGTATTAGAGGAAAATTCACTAGGACAGATTATTGATACTCAACAATCTTATGAAACTTTAAATGCTATACATAATCAAAATAACAATCTTTATTTTAACTATTTTAACCCTGGATGGAAAAATCACCCTAATTTTAGTTTGAATAATTATAACAATCCGGTGAATCCATCCAGAATCTGAACAATCAANGCAACACCTAGGGTCAATCCTAAGGCTAAGTAATCCTATAGGAATTCCTCTTGAGTCCTTTCACAATGATCTTACCTACTAAATGCTAGAACTTAAGATCAATATGTGAAACTTCAAGTTGAGTAAAAAGAAAGGCTTTAAATTTCTAATGGTGGGGTACCTTTTCTAATTTTCTAAGACTAGTCATTAGGAAAGTCCTATGGCTAGACCTAGGCTACTAAAGAAGTTTTCTAGACCTCAACCAAAAGTGAGGACAAAAGACTCATCCCAAAATTGAAATTGAAATATAGGTATCAATTTCAAAAAGCGAGTCAAAAATTAAGTACCGACCTCAAAAGATAGGAATCAGAATTTAGATACTGATCCTAAAATGGGAATTGAAATTTATGTATGAATCCCAAAAAGAGAATCAGAATTTAGGTACCAACCTCAAAGGGAGGGAATCATAATTTAGTGACTGATTCCAAAATGAGAATTGAAATTTATGGATCAATCTCAAAAAGAGGATCAGAAGTTAGGGACCATCCTCGAAAGGAGGGAATTAGAAGTTAGGGATTAATTCCAAAATGAGATTTGAAATTTAGGAATTAATCTCAAAAAAGGATTGGAAGTTGGGAACCAACCTCAAAAAGAGAGAATCAGAATTAAGGGACTGATTCCAAAATGAGAATTGAAATTTAAGGATCAATCTTAGAAAGAGAGTAGAAATTTAGGTACCAAACTCAAAAGGAGGGAATCAAAATTTAGGGGCTGAATCCAAACTAAGAATTGAAATTTAAGGATAAATCTCAAAAAGAGAATTGGAAGTTAGGGATCGACCTCAAAAGATAAGAATCAGAATTTAGGTACTGATCCCGAAATGGGAATGGAAATTTACAAAGAGTTTGTGATGTTGAACTCATAGATATGTGTCATGTGATAATGCTGACATTGGTGATGAAGATATGTGAAATTTTATGAGATTTAGTGTAGACAAGGATGGTCGTTCTGCTCGACCAAAGAGTAGGAGACCTCGAAATCGAGAGAAACAACTCAACAGATTTATTTTCATTTTTCTTGTTGTTTTTATCATGTTTAATTTTCAAAATATGTTTTGCAAAATTTCATTTTTGTTGGTTGATTGATTTTTAAAAGAGTGTTTTATTTGAAATTTATTATTAAGTTTTTATTGTTTTTTCTTTGTTCTTTGAAGTTCGGAACCAACTTATGGTTTTATGGCTCTTTATCCATTGCAGAATATGGAAATTGAGCAAATAGACAAAATTCTAAAAAAGATTTCATTAATCTTCTTCAACAAGTGTTATGGATTGAGTGCAGGCAAAAGCCTCGAAAGGTACAATATGCTAAATGCATCAAAGTACATCTGAAAATATCTCTTGTTGGGTACATATCACAAGCTGAGCATATCTGGTACATATATCATCATATTTGTTGTGTTGAAACACAGTACAAAAGGTCTCCCCTGAGTGTCCATCTCTGGTGGAGTGAGCTCCTGATCGAGCTGACCAACTAAACTATGCTCTAGGACAAGAGTTCCCTTTGCATGTGTTTAGAAGTGCAACCCTCTCATAGCTCGTAAAGTAGTAGCTCTTCCAACTCCAGGTCTGGCTAAAATCCATATGATATTTTGCTTTCATCCATTCTTCAAAAAGTTACGGACACCCTGCGGTGTTGTACCCTTGGAATGCAATGTTTGGTGATGTCTGTTCCATTCCCTTTAAGAACCAGCACTGAACCCAATGGTAGCAGAATCTCCATGGATCCTTTAAACTTGTCGGGGCTAATTACATCTATTTCTTTTCTGAATAAAAGGTTGTTTTTGCTTATGAAGGAGACTGTGCAAAAAGGTCTCACAAAATCATGATGGTCTATATGTGGGGGAATGCAGTCTCCTTTATTGTATATATTGATGATACAACTATTAGAAATATAGTTGGCTGAAAGTATGCTCCATCAGACTATTCACTTGTTCATCCATTTTATCATGGGAGGTAGCGGGTCTACCTCATCGTTTCTCAAAATATCTGGGGGATTTCCTTGTATAACCTTGGTTAAATTGTAATAGTAACCACATTGTATGGTGATTCTACCTTTTCCACGCATCCATTTTATGGCTCAAAATAAGTTCCTTACATAAGAAGTCCCGATCGACCCCTATCTCTTAGATCAAAGATGCAGTTGAAAATACTTCTTTCATCACTTTCGAAGAAGAATCTAGTATATAGTTTCAAACCTTCCAGTATATTAATGAACTTCCTTGAACTTCTTCTTAGAATTCAAATTCCCTTTTGTTCACTTTACTCATTTTGTAGTATTCTGTCGTGGTGATGATCAGCAGTTGTCGAGGACGCTCCCTCCTTTCAATATCGGCAGGAATCCAAACTAGTGTTGTCTCTCTATCCAGCGAGTACATGACTCCCCCATTGGGTTATCGATGACCTGAAATCTATCGTCGACGGACGTGTACTCCTCCAGAGTACTGTAGCATTCTAGGTGGAGAACATTGCAGTCCGGGCATTCCACAAACGCCCCTATAGCTAGTGTCCATGTAGGAATCTCAGCGTTGAATGTTGGGCAACCTGTGCAAAGATTATCTGAAACTCTCCGGCTCTGTAGCAAACTCAGACTCATCCTTTGTGGCTGGTTGGCTGGAGGAAGTCTCTCTCATATATGGATCGTAGATTTTCCACTTAGGAATAGGGGTAAGTAAATTTTCTGCCTCCCGTCGGCATCTTCTTTCTTTGCGTAGGAAAACTCTATTTTTTTGGCGGTTGGCATTTATGCATTGAGTTCTTCACAATGGTGCATCCGACAGTCTTTTTCATTAGCAGTGACTAGGCCTTTGGTTCGTGCAACTATCTTAGACGGAAGGCGACTATCCCCTCCATCAGATCTTGCTGTATTAACACATTTTTCCCCTTTTGTGAGGAATTCTCCTTGGTACCGATCTTCAACAACGATGGTAGCCTTTCTTTTTCATGAAGGCTAACCACGTCCATCAGGGGACCCTCATAGTCCATGTCGACTTGACTGAAGTTCATGTTGAAGTCTATGGTGCCACACTGCAGTGCCCTTTTCTCATTAAGTGCGAGGTTCCGGCCATTTTTAAAAGTAAAAATCAGCTTTTGATCTGACATTTTCTCTGTAGACGAAAAGAAAAACAACAGTGTGCTGAAATTTAGCAGGAACAAGAACAAAACAAAGTGTTTATTAGAGAAAATTTTAGTTTTATGTTGGTGNTAGTGCCCTTTCTTCATTAAATGCGAGGTTCCAGCCATTTTTAAAAGTAAAAATCAGCTTTTGATCTGACATTTTCTCTGTAGACGATAAGAAAAACATCACTGTGCTGAAATTTAGCAGGAACAAGAACAAAACAAAGTGTTTATTAGAGAAAATTTTAGTTTTATGTTGGTGAGAAAATCATTTATTTATGTGTATATATTTTTGTTTAATTTAGTAAATTATCAAACTTTTAAGGTAGAAAAGAGAAAATTAAAGTATGTAAATTCAAAAGTTTAAATTTTATTGAGGTTAATTTTATTACAAAATTTTGGACCTGGTCACAGTGTTTGGCTAGATAAATAAACTTAGAACAAGGTCACCAACTTTGAATGTCCTTGGGCGGACCAATTTGTCATGGGCTTATATCATCTTTGCCTAGTAAAGTTCCAGATGCTATTGTACTTCTAGTCGTTTTCCTTTGAGATTTTGCAATTATTCAAGTCTGAGTTTTGCACTTTCTTCTGTTGTAAATTGATTGCCAACATCGACTCTAAGAGATGGTGTCTTGACCTCCAGCGGTAGTACGGCCTCAAACCCGTACACGAGCATGTATGGTTTACACTGACTTGGAGTCCTGAAAGGTTTCCGTTAGGCCCACAAAGCTTCTAGCAATCTGTTACGCCAATATCTTTTATTTTCATCCAGTGTCTTCTTCAAAATCTGTACCAGTGTCTTGTTGAAGGCTTCGTCTAAGCCATTTTCCCTGGGATAGTAAAATTTAGAGTACCTCCAATCTATCTCGTGTCGTTTGACAAAATTATTAATTTTTGTACTTTTAAAGGTTGTCCTATTTTTGGAGATTATCTGCACGGAACTCCAAAACGGTAGACAACTTGACTTTTGAAAAATTGAAGGAATTACTATGATGTAACCACTCATAATGGCACTGCCTCTACCCATTTGGAAAAGTAATATGTAGCGAAAAGTATAAATTTGTGTCCTTTGGAAGACGGAGGATCTATCGGACCTATTATGTCCGTGCTCCAACACTCGAATGACCACAAAGAAACGGTTTGATGTAGCAGATTTGGAGGTTGGTGCAGGACCACCCCAGACACTTGGCATTGGTGACATATTCTGGTTGTATCCATGTAGTCAGACATCATTGTTGATCAATAATATTCGAGTCTTTTGATCTTCATTTTCATGTTTGGCCCTAATTGGTGAGCTCCACACAATCCGACATGTACTTCTTTAATAATATTATGTGCTTCTGCTATGCTTAAACATCATAGTCACATCTGATCAAATGATCTTCTGTAGAGAACATCGCCCACTAAGGCGTATGACATAGCCCTTCTTGTGATGTGGTGTGCTTCTTACTTATCTTCCGACAGCTTTCCAGTTTATAAATATTATATGAATGGCTTACACCAATCTTCATTGATATCAGCAATCGCAATCATCGTTTCTTCTTCCTTTCTTGAGCTTGTGTAGATTGTCAAGTTCAATCTGAGACAAAAATTATCTTCCTCGTACTGTAATGTCAATGGAATCGTCCGGGAGACATGCCAATTCTTCTGTAAGGTTTGCTAGAGCGTCAACTTGAGCATTATCTCCCCGAGGAATCCGGTAAAAAGTTACGTACGGAATCTGCTCCAGTAGCTTCCTCGTGTACTGTTGGTATTCTAATAACCTTGGTTTTAAAATCTTGTATTGTCTAGCGACTTGTTGGATGACGAGCTGTGAGTCATCATAGAGAACAATATTTGTTATATCCAAAGAGACTGCTAATTCTAATCCTGTAATTAAGGCTTCATATTCAGCTTCATTTTTGGTACATGATTCTGTCAGGTGGTATGAGAACCTCAACATTCCTTTATCTGGTGTGATGAAAACCAAACCAATCTATACTTTGCCTGGTAAAATTGTGCCTGACCCTTTATCTTTTCTGGCTGACGAAGCTCCGTCGAAGTACATTTCCCAGCATTGTGCACTGGAGAATTCCATTTTTAATGCCTACTCATCTGGTAACTTGTCATTAAGAGGGGACCCAGGTGGAAGGGAGTGTGAAGCTAGAAAGTCTCCTAAAATTTATCCCTTGAAAGAACAAAGGGGAACAAATGTTATATTGAATTGTAACAAAATCATCGACCATCTTGCTAGACGTCCAAAGAGTGTTGGACGACGGGTCATCAAATACTGCAATGGATTAACTTTTGAAATTAGGATAATTTTATGAGAAAGCATGTAATGTCTACGCTTTTGGGTGGCAAAAATTGATGCTAGACAATACTTCTCAATAAGTGGATACCTTATCTCCGTCGGTATTAGACGACGACTCAAGTAGTAGAGTGTGTTTTCTTTACCCTTATCATTGACTTGGGCTAAGAGGGCTTCGAGAGAGTCATCTAAGGATGCGGTATAAAGTATCAACGGTTTTCCCAGGATAGGGGCTGCCAAAATAGGAGGTTTCATTAAATATTGCATAATGTCCTCAAAAGCCCGCTGGCATTTCTCTTCCTAAACAAATTTGACGCCCTTTTTAAATAATGTTGAGAAGGGTTGACACCTATCTAAGTGGTTAGAAATAAAGCGTCTCAGATATGCCAACTTCCCTTGGAAGGAATGTAGTTGTTTTAAGGTTTTGGGAGGAGGCATTTCCAAGATAGCTTTAGTCTTATCCAGGTCGATCTCAATTCCTCGATGAAGGACAACGAATCCTAAAAATTTCCCAGAGGTAACGCTGAAGGCACACTATAAGGGATTCATCTTAAGGTCATATCATCATAGCCATTCAAACACGGTCCTTAAATCATACAAATGGTCTATTTTTTGTTTACTTTTGATGACCAAGTCATCCACGTAGCATTCCACTTGGTTGTGAATGAGGTCATAGAAAATCTTCGTCATAGCTTGTTGATATGTCGCTCTGACATTATTCAACCCAAACAACATCACTATGTAGCAAAAAATCCCGATAGGTATTCTGAAAGTTGTAAGTGCTGCATCTTCTGGAGTCATCTTGATTTTATTGTATAACAACGATTCATCCATAAAAGAGAAAATTTCATGTGTCGAAGTGATCTTCACCATCATTTCTGGTATTGGCAGCGGAAATTCATCCTTTGAACATGCTTTGTTCAAATCTCTGAAGTCAAAACATACAGGGATTTGTCCATTTTTCTTCTTAATTGGTACAATGTTAGCTAGCCACGTGGGGTATTGCTCTTCTGTTATAAAGTTAGCATCTATTAAGTTCCTTACCTTTGACGATGACTTGCTGCTCTATCTCGAGGTGCATTCTTCTTGGAGCTTGTTTTACTGGGGTCATGTCTTTGTCCACCCCGAGTTTATGAACCGCAATCTCTGCTGACAATCCTAACATTTCATCGTAGCTCCAAGTGAAGCAATCTTTGAATTTTGTTGATAGTTTAATTAACTCTATATATTCTCCATCGTTGGGTGGAGAACTTATAAATGTAGGTCGGGGCTGCTCTTCTATCCCGAGGTTAATTTCTATTAATTCATCGACAGTTGACTTGATTTCTTTCTCAAATTCTGGCAAGGGATCTTCTATTAGCTGATCAGTAGAGTCATCCTCTTCTGATTTATTAGTAATAACCATGTAAAATTCTGAATCATCGGCTGATCTGACTGTACCAAATTTGAGACCCTCTTTTAAGTTGGGAGTTCAACTTTTAACATCCCATAATTTTTTCAAAAGGTCGTAATTTATCTTTTGGCATTTGTTTAGGCAAATGTCCCTCTTGAATTAAATTTTATACATAAGGTGAAAAGTAACCAAAAGATAATCCCATTAATTCATTAGAATCCTCATCCAAAGTTACATGACTTTCAAGATTAGTAGAAGTAGAAGCACAATAAAATTTAATCGGCTTTGAACCAGTGCTACAAACTTCCTTGACCTCTAAACTCTCAACCTTTTGAGGGAGGATTGGAGTAAGGGTCATGGTGTTCACATAGTGGTTTATTCGATCATACATTGTTTCATATTAAGTTTTCTCCATATCTTCCAAGGAAATCTTGTACTGAGGTTTCTTCTATTTTATCATCATTATTTCATCTTCAGAACTTTCTTTATCATCAATGTTGATGATCAGCCTAGTACGTTCAACAACCATGTTGGTTCTTCCTCGTCCATGTCCCCGGCCTCAACCTCGGGTGCGAGAACTAAAAGAACCCCCACCAACTTGTTACAAAAGAGTGGTGGAAGATTGCTCAAGTGGAGTTAAATGGCTTCCCCTTTGTAATTCATCTGAATATTGACTTTTATTTGTCACAATTTCACGAGAGAAAACAGTTTTCTTTGGAAGCGAGTAGTAAGCAGCATCTTCATGAATGCCAACTTCATGGACTAAAAATGACTGCAAATCTCTCTTGATGCAATGTTCTTGTCCTTCCTTGTAGTACTTAATGCACTGGTGTAGAGATGATCAAACTATATTGTGTATGTGAATCCATGGTCGACTCAGTAAAGCATTAAAATAGGTCTTGACATCGATGATATTAAATTTAGTGTTTGTTACTAGTTCTCTAACTTTCATAAGCAATGTAATTGATCCAAGGGCTCTCTCTCCCTTTTGGTTGAATCCTCAGCATCATTTTATCGGTCGTAAGCTCTAGAGCTTCAATGTCCAAATAGGCCAATGTCAGTAGGCTCATTAAGTTGAGGGATGCTCCGGAATCAACCAAAACTTTGGACAACACAAATATGCCGATATTAACGTAGATATAAAGTGGACGATTATGGTCGACGGTACCGAGCAACAGTCTTCATCTATTAAGGTTACCCCAAACTATTCTTTCAATGAGAAAACTTCATCCAAGGATGTTCTGGCCAACTGGGCTAAACAAATCTCTAGGTTGAGCAAAGTTGTAACCAGAGACTCTCTCATCTCCTTTGACAGGATTAGAGTGTCCTAGATGCTTAGTTTGGCTGGTAACTTCCTAAGACGGGCTAGCACATTGCAATCCACTTTGTATGATCTTCCAATTTTCTCTCGATTATGTGGTTCTTCTACCGGCGGAGGTGGAGGTAGTTCTTCTCGAGTTACTATTTGCTTTCCTTTATCTGTCAAAGCTGTTATTGGGGGTAATACTCTTCCTCTCCTTAAGTTCACATCTGTAATTTCTTCTTCTTTAGATACCATTGCCAAATCTTCTGGTGTTTCTTCTTTGTCAAAAAGATCTAATTTGATGGCGAGTGGTGCACCATGGCGTTCAAGAATTGATTCCACACTCTCAACGCTATTGTAAGCAGTATTATTGATGTCTTCTCTAGTTTTGTTAACGAGTTCATAGGACACAAGTACGATATGAGAATTGGTTTGGGAACCAAGATCAAAGTTAGATTGGTCATAATGGATTACGTTATCACCAAAAACAGTTAGAATGTAGCCAAAATCATAATCATTATATTCATAAGACTCCAGAGGGACAAAAAGATAATCATCCAAGGTCAGGGGTTTGAGGATTTTCTTCTACGAATCTGAGACAACCAATCTAGCAAAGGCATCCCCTATCCCACCCCCCCGTGCTATCGATCTTCACGGAAGTATTCTTCTTATTCTAAAAAGATTGATCAAATAAGAGTGAATTATTCTCAAATACCCCTAGTATTAGAGGAAAATTCACTAGGATAGATTATTGATACTCAACAATCTTATGAAACTTTAAACGCTATAATAATCAAAATAACAATCCCTATTCTAATTATTTTAACCCTGGATGGAAAAATCACCCTAATTTTAGTTGGAATAATTATAATAATTCAGTGAATCCATCCAAAAATCTGAACAATCAAGGAAATCCTCTTATCTTCCAGGATTTAACTCTAATCCTAACCCACAAGTTAAGGAAAGAAGTTGACAATGGAAGAAGTGATATTGAATATGGTAAATCAAATACAGCATCAAGGGGCTGCTATTAGAAATATTGAAAATCAATTAGGGCATAATGCGACTGCACTTAGTAATAGACCTTCTGGAATTCTTCCGAGTAATGTGGAAGTTAATCCAAAAGATCAAAATAAAGAGTAAATTAAAGCTATTCAATTACGAAGTGGAAAAGAAATTGAAACAAGGATCCAAACAGAAATTGAAGTTGATGAAGAGAAGGAAAAAATGGAAAATGATCAACAGGAAAATGAACAAACACAAGTTCCTGTAGAAAAACTATTACCTCTGTTTTCTCAAAGACTGAAGCTAAAGAATAAAGATAAACAATTTACAAAATTTTTTGAATTCCTTAAGAAGTTAATGATAAATATTTCTTTTGTTGAAGCTTTGGAACAAATGCCAAGTTATGCAAAATTTATGAAGGATGTACTATTGTAAAAGAAGTTAGGAATTTCTTAGGACATGTTGAATTTTACAGGCGATATATTAAAGATTTTTGAAAAATTATGAAGCCTTTATGTCAACTTCTATAAAAAGATACAAAATTTGATTTCAACCAAGAGTGCCTCAAAGCTTTTGAAACATTGAAGGAAAAATTGATCACTGCTCTTATAAATATTTCACCTAATTGGGAGAAATATTTTAAACTAATGTGACAAGAAGTTTAATGTCATATACTATGCTATCAAGAGTTCTAATGATGCTCAAATTAATTACACCACTATTAAAAGAAAGTTATTAGCCATTTTTATGCTTTTGATAAGTTTAGGTCTTAACTAATTGGAGCTAAACATGTTGTGCATACTGACCACTCATCTATTAAATATCTGATGCAAAAGAAAGATGCAAAATCAAGATTAATTAGATGGGTACTTCTGATGTAAGAATTTGATTTTGTGTTAGTCGATAGGAAAGGAATTGATAATCAAATTGTTGATCATCTATCTAAGCTGGAACAGGAAGAAACACTTGATTTGGAAAAAGAAATTAATGAAACTTTCACAGATGAATAAGTTTATGCTATTAAATGAAGGGAAATACTGTGGTATATTGATATTGTGAATTATATTGTTAGAGGTATTTTACCATAAGGATTGAAAAAAAAATAAGAAAATAAATTCTTTCACGATGTAAAATTTTACTTTTGGAATGACCTATATTTGTATAAACAATGCAAAGATTTAGTTATGAGAAGATGTGTGCCTTATAAAGAAATTCAAGAAATTATCCAAAAATGTCGTGATTTTGAATTTGGATGTCAATTAGGGAATGATAGAACTATTCAAAAAATTTTACAATTTAGATTTGATTGGCCTACTCTATTAGAGACGCTAATCAAAGAGTAAGTAATATTTTCAGAAGAAATGAAATGCCTCTAAATTTTAATTTGGAAGTTGAAATTTTTTATGCATGGGGATCGGATTTTATGACACCATTTGTACCTTTGTTTGGAAATGTATATTTATTAATTACAGTGGATTATGTGTAAAAATAGATTGAATCAATTTCCTTACCTCATTTTGATACTCGAAGTGTTTCAAAATTTTTAATCAAAAATATTTTTACAAGATATGAAATACTAAGAATAATCATTACAAATGGAGGACCTCATTTGAGGAAGGTAAGAATTGCAAAGATGATGGAAAAATATAATATTTTGCTTAGGATTACTACTGCTTATCATCCTCAAACTAATGATCTAGAAGAAGTATCTAATCATGAAATCAAAAGAGTTTGGTAGAAAACTCTGAATCTTAATAAAATGTGTTGATCTGCTAGATTAGATACTATATTATGGGCTTATAAGAAAGCATATAAGACACCTATAGGAATGTCCCCATATAGATTAATTTTTGGAAACACTTGTCACTTACCAATAAAACTGGAACATAAAGCTTACTAGGCTATTAAGGAGTTCAATTTCTATTTAAAAGATGCTGGTGAGAAAATATTATTGCAATTAAATAAGCTTGAAGAAATTAGAAATGAATCTTTTGATATTGCTAGAATATATAAGGAGAAAATGAAATAAGGGCATAATCAGATGATACTGAAAAATAATTTGAGCCTGGACAGGAAGTTTTACTATATAATATAAGATTGAAATTTTTTCCTGGCAAACTAAAGTTTAAAGGGATAGGGCTATTCAAAATTGTAAAAGTTTATCATTATGGAGGTATTAATATTGATGATCCCAAGACTGAAAAGATATTTAAAGTGAACGGGCACAAAATGAAACCATATTTTGATGGTCAAAGGCTAGTTTTTAAAGAGATTTTAATGTTGGGTCACCAAGAGTAAAGACTGAGAATGTCAGGTTGACGACATTAAACCAAGCACTTTGTGGGAGGCAACCCATATATATTGTTATTTTTTTTTGCTTATTTATTTTTTTTAGAGTGTTATATATACAAAATCATAGTTTTATGGATTCTATGTAATTGAGAAAATTGAAATTGATAAAATATTTAAAAATATTTTTATTTACCTAATTTTATGAAAGATTTGAGAATTATTTGGAATTAAAATGAAATGGTGCAAGTTTTAGAATCGGCGCCTGAAGCGCCACGGTAACCAGGACAACGTAAAACATTTTAATGGGCAGTTTTTGGTGGGTTTTCTTCCTTATAGCTCCAAGAAACTAATTCCTAAACCTATTTTGGAAGGGAAAACGAGGAAAGAGTCAAAATTTTTCAAATCCAATGGCTTCTCACTCCAAAGATACCGTGAGATATGAAATTTTCTACCGAAGGAAGTTCATCAGTTTTGATGGACATAAGTTATATGATCGAGTTCTTCTGAAGAAGAATCTAATCTAGTAAAGGGGATTTATGAATCATGAATTCAACACACTAAATAATTGAGTGGAGGAGATTATTGCACAGTGACGCTAGGAAGTGCTTTGCTATACCACTGTCGCTGTAATTGTTTTTGTGGTAAGAGAGTTTTACCCTAATCTTCATGGAATCGATCAAGGAATTTTTTATGTTTGAGGCAGGTGTGTAAATTCACTCCTTCAATAATAAATGATATGTTTATGATTGAAAGTGTACATATTTGCCACAATGCAAATTTTGCCCCCACAAGAGAAAATATGAACGAACTTTATCGATTTCTTCATGATGAAGATGGAAATTGGGAGACCAGAGATAATGGGAATGTAAGTTTTTCATCATCATTATTGAATCCTACATTTAAGGTGCGAAATTTCTTTATTGAATTAAAATTACTTCTTACCATGAAAATTAGTAAGGTGAATAAAGAGAGTGCTATTTTGAATTAGTATTCAAAGTAGACCTATTGATGTAGGCGCAATAATTGTAAAATCTATTTTGTGTTTGATCATCAATGGATCTACTACTGGATTGAGGCATCCATCTACTATCTTTATATTAGGCAATCAATCTCAAGTACCTTATGAAAGTTGGGAAAAAGTGTGTCTTCCTTGGAAGTCTATAGACCTAGAAATTTATTGCAACAGCATAAGAATGGGAGATAAGAATTATATGAATATATAGATAGATCAATCATCCCAGAATTCATTTTCTATTCAGCTTTACTTTAGTTTGAATGCACTTTTGTAGAGGATCAAAAAGATAGAGAAAGATGTACAAAACCTTATACATTCAATTGGAAATGTTTCTAAAATGCTGGATCATCTGGATTGGAGGATGAAGAAACATTTTGAACATACTGGACATATTGAAGATGGTTTGGTGTGTATGTTCAAGAAACTTGTTGGATTAAGGAAGATTTGACGGACAAATTTTCTTATCGACCTTTTCAATACATGTACTTGCACTACCAATCCATGGGAGATATCCAGGAGGATGAGAGCTAAGAAGATGTTTGAACTTAATTTATGCACAGAATGCTTATTTAGTACTGCTTAATTATGTAATGGTGTTATGTTGGATTGCATTCACTTTCATTGTTTGAATTTATTTGTGTCAGTTGTTGAGTATTTTGATACTTAGTTTTTAGTGTTAGGATGTTTGGTTTGATTTGGACACTAAATTAGATTTTGCTGGCTTGAAAATTATTAGTTTATAATAGTACAAATTTTATATATAAATGTGACTTTTGCATTTTTTTATGAAAGTTTTGTGTTACAAAATTGTTTAATTTGGATATAATTGTTTAATTATGTTAGTTAGAGGTTGAAAAAATGTGGTGCGATGCAGATTTCCCCAGAAAAAAATGAAATATGAAAAATTTTGGTGTTGGTGCCTGAGGCGCCGAATTCCCAAAAATGCCATAATGGGTTAAAAACCACAAAATAGCCTAGTAAAACTCCGTTTTTACTGCTTGCGTCAACTCTTACCTCTAAACCTCAAATTAGGGCTTGACATTGTGTGGATTTGAGAAGATTTCAAGGGCTAAAGATCTTAGATTTCATCTTCTTTTGGTAAGAGCTTCACTTTAACTTAGAAATTTTTTAGTTTCACCATGGATTTAACCTACATTATGGAAAATCCAAATTTTGGGAAATTGTTGAAAAATTTTAAATAAAACCCATGGAGAAAAGATTCTTAACAAATAATCTTAATTGTGGAGTTAGATTTTTTGATTTTATAATTATTTTCTTAAAAATTCTTATGGCACCACATGTGAAAAGAGGAAAGCCTACGGGAGATTTTCACACAAGGAGATTTGTCAATTAGAAGGCCTAAAATAACTATAATACCAAAATGGGCTCACTGAAATTGATTCAAGAATGAGAATTTGCTAACCAGGGTAGCGAGATCGAGAGGTTGATTGTCGCTAAAAATTTAGAGAGATTCTGCCACTTCACTGTAGTAGCTATTGTTCCAATAATCAGAGAGTTCTATGTCAACTTGTGATATAATTTAGATGATCACATCTTTGAGAGAGATAAGCAAGTTAAATTTTCTAGAAGGAGGATCAATGCATTTTATGGATTGAGAAATGAATTTTATTGTGAATATGTTGTATTCGTCATGACTGACTCATCACTAGATGACATAATTGCCTTTCTGACTGATGGAAGGGGAGAATGGAAAATTAAAAAGAATAAGAAAGTAAATTTCTGCACTTTCAAGATGAATTTTTAATCAAAGGCTTTAAATTACTTCATCTCTACAAAATTGCTTCCAACAAATCATCTCAGCGAAGTAACAATGGAAAGCGTTGTACTAAATTTTTTGCATTCAACAAATGAAGGCAGTAGTTGTTGATGCTTATGTAGTACGTAATGCTCAGAGTATAGCTAGGAGTCCTACAGCTAGTGGTTTGGGATACACTTCCCTGATTTTCACTTTATGTGAACAATCAGGAGTAGAGTTTAGTAGAAATAAAGAAAAGCTGTAGCCACAGAAACCAATTGGGAAACACACAGTCCAAAGATTTGAATCATTTGTTGAATCCATGAGTGGAGAAAGTGATAGACCCTCAACATCTGCTGCAGGGTCATCTTCTTCTACATCTACTTCACTTAAGAACTTCATGGAGCAGCTTATGATTCAACAAATTTATATTGTCAATTTGCAACATAGGATTGGAGGGTTAGAATCAAGGAATGCAAATAACGATGAATATCAACAGAGGAGATTTCAATTTGACATAGCATATCAAAAGGCCATGATTAGATATCTAAGGGGTGAATATAATGTTGAATTTCTAACTTACCCTAGTTTTACTCCTTATGTGCTGGATCATGAAGAAGAAGAAGAAGAAGAAGAAGAGGAAGAAGAAGATGAAGATGATCATGATGATGATGATGATGATGATGAGGAAGAGGATGATGACTGATATTTTAGGAATTTTTTATGTTTGTTTGNTAGGATCATGAAGAAGAAGAAGAAGAAGAAGATGATGATGATGATGATGATGATGATGATGATGATGATGAGGAAGAGGATGATGACTGATATTTTAGGAATTTTTTATGTTTGTTTGTTGTTTTGATTGTTTGAATATTTGTTTTCTTTAAAAATGTTATAATATAAACTTTCATTTATTGTTGTACTGTGGACTTAATTGTAATAGTAATTGTAGATTTTTATTTCTTTGCATTTTAGTTATTTTCAGATTTTGTTTATGTTTTTTATTTATTAGCAAATCCTTTGAAATATATTGTGCTTCATTTAATAATTTAAAGCCTATATATTTAAAGTTAGCACCTACAATATACCAGAGCTCAGTTTCATATTCAAAAATCCTCTACAGGTTAGTTTTTATTTTTAAGCATTTATTATTTTTTTCGCCTACAAAAATTTTTGAACTGAACAATTTTAATTTCTTAAAAAACTTAAGTTTGGGGGAAAGAAAATTTTCTTTTAAAAAGGATTAAACTATATTTTATTTGTCCTCAATTAACTATTTTTTAAACTTAATTTAACATGACCTTGGATATATGATTTAACTTTANATTTGTTTTCTTTAAAAACGTTATAATAGAAACTTTCATTTATTGTTGTATTGTGGACTAAATTGTAATAGTAATTGTAGATTTTTATTTCTTTGGATTTTTGTTATTTTCAATTTTTGTTTATGTTTTTAATTATTAGCAAATCCTTTGAAATATATTGTGCTTCATTTAATAATTTAAAGCCTATATATTTAAAGTTAGCACCTACAGTATACCAGAGCTCGTTTCATATTCAAAAATATTCTACAGGTTAGTTTTTATTTTTATGCATTTATTATTTTTTTCGCCTACAAAAATTTTTGTACTGGACAATTTTAATTTCTTAAAAAACTTAAGTTTTTGGGGAAAGAAAATTTTCTCTTAAAAAAGATTAAACTAAATTTTATTTGTCCTCAATTAACTATTTTTTAAACTTAATTTAACATGACCTTGGATATATGATTTAACTTTAAATGGCTATATTTATGTTTGTAACTATTATGGTAAATTTTGGTAGAAGTTTTTAATAATGAAGGTCAATTCTAATTAAAGATATTTGTTATGAGAGGATAAGACTATGCTTTTTCTATTTAAAGTATAAGAAATTATATTTTTGAGGTATTAAGAATTTTAGAGTTTCATGTAAGAAGAAAAGAATGAGACTTTATGAAAAAACATCAAAATTAATATGAATTTATAAAGTGAAAAAAAGTAAGAAGTTTTAACTTTAAAAGAGGATAGTGAAGTTTAAAATTATTAAAAATTATCCAGATATAGTAATCCTCACTTGGAAAAGAAAAGAAAAGAAAGGATTGAAAAGATCATGTATAAAAAAAATGAATGTGAGGAGAAGCTTGAGGAGATGCAAAATAGAATATTGGCTTCACTTAAGTCAACTTGAGGAAAAGGCTTTATTACATTTTGTAAGCTTGTATTTAAGTATTATCACCCTTAATAGTAAATTTTTTATGATATTCTTTTTCATATGAATATTTTAAGTATCCTTGATATAACAAATTACAATTCTTCTTGAAATTAACAGAGATTCATAAATCATTGATTTAATTACTAAGTATTCTTATACTTATAGTTTTAATCTATGTGATTAAAAGTTTTTTTTAAATTATACTATTATATTTATTAAACTAAAGTATAGAAGTTTATAAGCTAATCTTTATCCTAAGTCATATTTTTACGAGTAAAAGAGTCACTTGAGGATAAGTAACATTTAAGTTTAGGAGATTTTTATACACCAAAATAATGTGCTATTTTATGTATAAATTTTATGCTTATTCTTAGTGATATTGCACTTTAAATAAGGTTATTTTCATGTTTTTATTACAGGTATATAAATGTTAGGCATTTAGAGCAAAACTACAAAAAGGAAGAAATTTGGAGCGAAAATAGAGAATTTTGTAATACTAGCGCGTGAGGCGCCAAATTGGTGGTTGAAGTACCATTTTCCAGAGTGCTAGCACCTTAAGTGCTAATATTGGTGCTTGAAGCACCAGTATTAGTTCTTGAAGCATCATTATTTAGAGAAGCAATGCCTGAAGCGCAAGAGCCCAAAACAGTGTGGACTTAAGTAACTTGGCACCTAAAGCGCCAGAACTGGCGCCTGAAGTGCCAGTGATGATACTAGATGAATTAAGGTAGTTCAAAATGAATTTTTAGAAGATTTTGAAGGCTCGAAATGTTTCAAATTCCCCATGGAGTGATTCAATGCATTTAGGCACTTTGGAAGGTTCTCTAATGAAGGGATATGTCTCTTAAATGAATGGACATGTCATTTGGTATTCAAAATGTGTGACATTTGGAAAGAATTTTTTTTAGAATTTTGAATTCCTTTTGAGAGGAGGCAGCCACTAATTAAGAGGAGAGGAGTCTAGGGTTGAAGAGAGGTTTGGTGGAGAAGAGAGAGAGAGGCTAGAGAAAGAGAGTGAGTGAATTGGAGATTTTCTTCTAGGGTTGTGAGAGGAGAGGGAAAGTGAGAGATTTCTTCTTCATTGAGAGTGCTTATAAAGAGGGAAGTGCTTAAAGAGAACTTCTAGGTATTTTCTTGGGAAGGAGTGTGAGACAAGTTGTGTCATTTATTTTTTTTATTTTGTATACTTATTTTATATATGAAATCTATTTTTGTTGTTTCCTTCTCATGAATTCTAAGTAGTCCACTTTATCCTTCTCCATACTTTGAGATATGGTTTTGTATAGAATTGATTTTTATTTATGCAGTTTTAAATGACAATAATTTTTGATGATTTGAACTCCAATCTTCCATTACTTGTCAATCTGGCCAATTGAAATATTAAAATATGTGGAGAAATATAAGATCCAAAAGGTCTATGATTTCTACAACATGGTGAGAGTCACATTCAATTCAATGGGTGAGAATGTAATCCATGGGGTTGAGTGCAAATAAATACAGAAATATACTTTTATGGATGCAGAATTGGAGATTTTTAGGTGATAGATTATAATCCCCAATTTGGTTCAGTTGATTGGAAACTAATGTGAGATTGTTTTTCTCTCAGGCAAGGGAAAAGTGGGAGCTCTGAAGTGAGGGTCGGTATCCTCCCAACCTAACCACGGAATTAGGGACCAAACTATGGATGAATCAATGTTCTTTATGCACTTGAAAGAGGGTAAGGAATAGGATTGCTCCTATTTGGCACAATACAATTATGTATATATATTTTTAAATGATTCTAATTTCTTCACAATCCATATACTCATTGTAAAGTGGATGGATGCTTTCTTAAATTTGAACTCTTCATCACAAAAACATTGTTTAGTTTTTACAAGCTTACTTTTGAAGTTTACCAGTTAGTTTAATTAACTTAGCTCTTTTAACTGCATTTTATTAACATACACTCACTAACTATAGGTTTAAATTTAGTACTTAAGTTTTTTACTTTGAATTTTGTGTTTTACATTATAGTTATCAGAATTTTCAACTTCCATGTCGGATTGATACTTAGGACTCCATCAAAGCCCTTTATTACTTAAGCGATACGTAAACTAGTGTTATTATTACGAGTTTAGCAGTTTAAAGATTTTAAAAGATAAAATTATTTTTTACTAGTTACTTTTATTAGGATTGAATTCCATATTTATTATTAGTGTTGTCGTGTGTGTTTTGTAATATTGAAAAATATTTATAAAAGCTACACACAACAAACTTCTGCATCACTCCCCAACACAAATTATGGAGTCTCCTTAAAGAATTCTCCAAACTTTAACTCTTATAACACAAAACACACTTAAACACAAAATTAGGACTTTCTAAAGCCTTCAAATGCTGCCCAAAGTCCTCTTTTTTGTCCAATTTTTGTCCATATTAATAGATCTCTAAAAATAACTAAGGGTTTCTTCAAACACCCCTTCAAAATTCGGCCAAATTCAATTGATCTTCTAGAACTTAAATTACTGACGCTATAACACCACTTTAGGCACTATAGCACCAACTGCGGCGTTATAGTGCCAGAGGGTGGCGCTATAGAGACATACTATTTTTTTCTCATTTATCCCTCATTTTCTCCAAATGTACATTCCATGTACCTGAACCAAAAAACATACAAAAATACCTTCCTTTATAGTATAATATCACTAAAAATATGCATAAAACGATCATAAAAATGCTCTAAAAATAATTAAATCAAAGGTGGATCATTCCCTCAAACCTAAATGTTACTTGTCCTCAAGTAACTTCTTGTACTATGTAAAAATTATAACTTGTGGATGTGATTTTTACTTAGAGATTTCTATAAATTTTTTTTTATAAATGTGATAGTGAAACCTTACAAAAAATTTTAATAACTCGGTTAAAACAAAAATGTAAGAATGTCTAGTAGACAAGTCTAAGAGTTCTGATTTTCTATTTATTTCAAGAATAATTGTAATTTGGTCATATTTTTAATGCTTAGAAGTATTATAGTAAAAATAAATTCATGAGGAATTTATTCGTAAGGATGCTAATACTTTAAGCTTTAATTCAGAAATTTAGTTAAGTTCCTTTCCTTAAGATGATGCAAGTAGAGCAAAGTTTTGATTAGGCATCTCCTTATGCTTCTCCTCACATTTTTTCATTCATGCTCTTCTTTTTTTCCTTTTGATTTTTTTTTCTTTTGGATCTTCTTCAATCCTTTCTTTTTCTTTTCAATTTATGTGAGGATTACTATATATTGGCAGCCTTTAATGATTTTGAATTCCTTCATCCTCTTCTTAAAGTTAAGAACTTTCCACATTTCCTTATTTTGAAAAAATGGTATTAGCTTTGAAAATGATTTTCATAAACTCTTAATTCCTACTTTTTTTAAGTAAAGCTCTAAAACTTTAAAAATTCCAAATATATAATTTTCTTTACTTTAAATAGTCAAAACATAATCATATCCTCTCATACTAAATATTTTCACTTTAGAACAAACCTTTATTATTAAAAAACTTAACCTAAGTTTTCTATAACATTTCTAAAACATAAAATATATTTATCTTAAGTTATCCTAACATACCACAGGTTTTGCTAAATTAAATTTTAAAGATATAGTTCTTTGAGGAAAAATAAAGTTTAGTTCTTTAAAAAGATTTTCTCCCTTCCGTGAAACTAAAATTTTTAATTAATTTCAACAAAATAGTTCAGGTAAAAAGAAATAAATGTAATTTTTAAAAACAATAAAATAGTAGAAGTACATGTAATAAGGACAAGTGAAATTAGCATGTCTAAAAAAAAAAGACTATTCAAGCATTTACATCGAAGTAAAGGATAAAACTTTAGTGCAATACACATAACTTAAAAAGTTTAATAAAAATGAAAATTTAAACATAAAAAATTTAACAAACATACAACACCAAACTGACTACATCAAACCTAAACATAAAAACAAAAAATAAAACACAACAAAACAAACATATAACTCTACTCATCATCACCACCTTCATCATCTTCTTCATCATCATCATCGTCATCATCACCTAAGTCTAAATCCTCCTCCATATCATCAGGTATATAAGGTGTATATGTGGGGAAAGTAGAAAAAACTACCAAATAGTCACCCCTTAACAATTTATCCATCGCCTCATTATATGCAATATGATAATCAACTCTTCTCTGCATATACTTATCATTATGATAAAGATGGGCTTCTAAAGTTTTCTGCTGATTTTGTAAGGTTAAGATATCTTCTTGTTTGATAAATAATTTTTCCATTACAACACCAAGTGAAGTAGTAACAGGTGTAGAAGGTCTGGAGATTGAAGCTTAAGCTGAAGTAGAAGGAATATCAGAGCTTCTGCTTCTAAATTTTACTCCAGTATGTTTTCCATACATCTCCAAATTTGTTTTTCTAATAGGTTTATGAGATGGTAAAACTTCTTTCCAAGTCTCATATTTCACTCCAGATTCAACACAAATGGTAGTAATAAGAGCAGGATTAGCCATACCTCCAGTAGTCCCCCCTTCAAGAAATAAGCATATTATTGTACATCAAAGAGCCAATGTCAATTGATTTGTTCATCTGAATGCAAAAATTTAATGTGGCCCTTTCTCGAGTTACCTCACTAAAGTGATTAGTAAGAAGAGATCTACCATAAATAAAATAGTGTTAGGCACGAGAGTAAACATTTAGGTTATAGAAAGAAAAGGTTTACCAGGTCTCCATTCTTAATCTTCCATACTCCATTACCATCAATCAAAAATTGCATAATATAGTCTAATTCATCTTCAGTGGGTTGAAACTCATAATAGAAAAAAGTGGGAACACTATGCAGCTTATAAATGTGATTGACTTGAATAGAACTTATATCCACATACTGCCCGCTCACATAAACCAAATCATCAAATTCATTAGGTAAATTCATATAGAATTCTCTAACAACAGAAATCACAACAAAGACAATGAAAAAATAAAAACTCTCCCATTGTCACTCGGCAATCATATATTCAATTTTTCTGTTAGGATGAAGGAAACTTTGTTATGCAATCAGTTTCTTAAATTGCAGATCATTATATTGGTCTTGTGCTTTCATGCTAGCAAATTTATCAGCATCAAAAACGTCTTTACATTTTCCTTTTTTCATTTTATGAGCCATGAAAACTCTAGAAAATTTCAGATAAAATTTCAATAAATCTCAAATAAGTGATTTTTAGGCTCCAAAAAACACGTTCTAAATTAAATAATCATTCACCCATGGATTTCTCACAATTTCTACCAAGTTCTTAAATTTTTTACCATACTCACAATGTGGAAGAAATCCAAAGTAAAATAAAAAATTTCCAAATCAAAGACGAAGATATTACCCAAGGATGATGAAATCTACAGTTTGAAGTCTTTTCTCCAAGCAAATCAAGCACAAATCCAAGACTTAGGGAAGCAAAAATGCAAAAAATAGAGTTGGTTCAACCCTAAAATCCTCTCTCGCATTAGTTCAACGCTACAACATCAAGGATGGAACTATAACGCATTCAAACGCAACCAAAATTTTATGACTTTTTATATCATGAAAGAGATAAAAAAATTTAAGACGATTAATGTCGAATTTTCCAGTTTTAATGGTCAATTTTGGGTTCGACAAAAACACATAAGGTCTTCATTTAACAACAACAAAGAATCAATATTCTTATATTAATAATATTTTTAATACAAACGATACAACAAAATCATAGATATATGCCAATACAACAAAAACACAACATCTAGAAGCTCTAAAGCTTTAACAAAGACAACATCGGCACACTACATAAAAGAACTAGTTACCAAAACATTTATCTTTCTATAGAATCACTTAAGACCAGTTGTGATCAGAGGTGTCATTCTCTTGTTCACTCATCAAATACTTTTGATTACAGGAATGATAAAAAGGAGTGCAAGTAAATTTTGAAGTGAATTTATCATCTATCCACTTATTTGTGCTATGCATGGTCACTTGACAATCTTGAAAACATGCCAAATTATTGAATTAGATTTTCAACTACCAATCTAAATGCTCATATTGGTGGAAAAAGTTTTCAAGTTTGGTATGCATTTGAGAGATCTCACCTTCAATCTTCCTAAGTTTGTCCATACGTCTCTCTAAACTCAATGCAAGAAATCATTTGAAATAAGTATGAGCATCCTTATGCACCATCTTCTTATCTTCAAATCTCCCATTATCATTGCTCTCCATAATAATTAAAGTTGGAATTGCTTTCTGCACCCTCAAATCCTTCAAAATTACTTAGAAAAGTTGAAAGCATGCTCCCTTTTCCCTATTGGCCTTTTATAGAGAAAAAGAGGCAAAAAACTGAACTTTGGCAGTTCTAAGTAAGTTACTCGAACTATGGTGCTATAGCGCCAGGCCAACTTTCTCAACATCTAAATTTATTTCTTCTATTGTTCATTCCATTAATATAATAATATTTTGTTCCAACATAGTCATGTAAGGCTCCAACTTACATAAAAAACTCATTACAATATTAATCAACAAATAAGTTAATCGCACCGATAATTATGGGTTGCTTCCACGAAGCACTTGGTTTAACGTCATCAGCCCTACACATCCAATGTGTTAATCTGGTTGACCCAACATTAAGATCTCCTCAAATGTATGACTATCTCTACTTTTATAAGCTTTTAAACTATTTTTATAATTATCCTTCTACTCTTAGGATCTTCAATATCAATGGCTTCATTTAAATAGACTCTTATCACAATAAATTGTCATGACCGGCTGGACTTAATTTTTCTTGAAAATAATTTCAATCTTTATTTATAAAATAGAACTTCTTGTCCAAGCTCCAAATGCTTTTGCAGAATTCCTTGATCATGCCTCATTTTCATTTTCTTTTTATAAATCATTGCATTCTCATAAGATTCATTTCTCATCTGTTCAAGTTAATTTAATTACAATAATCCTTTTTCTCTAGCATCTCTATGATTATAATTAAATTCTTTTATTGTCCAATAAGTTTTATGTTCTAATTAAATAGGAAAATGACAAGTTTTTCTAAATATGAGCCTATATGGTAACTTTCTTATAGGAGTATTGTAGGCAGTCCTATAAGTCTATAATACAAAATCAAGTCTAACAAACCAATCTCTTCTAATAGGATTTATAGGGTTTTCCAATACTGTTAATTTCTCAATTGAATACTTCCGCCAAACCACTATTTTGAGGGTGATAAGCTGTGGTGATTTGAGGTTTGATTCCATATTCTTTAGTTACTATTTCGATTATTCTATTCTTAAAATGACTTCCCCCATCTGTAATGATTACTCTCGACATTCCAAATCTTGTAAAAATATTTTTCCTTAAGAATTTTGCAATAATTTAAGCATCACATCGAGGTAAAGAAACCACTTTAATCTATTTTAAAACATAATCCATGGCTATTAAAAATATAAATCTTTCCAGAAGATGGTATAAATGGTCCCATAAAATCTAAACCCCAAAAAGAAAAAAAATTTAACTTCAAGAATAAATTTTAGGGGCATTTCATTTCTTCTAAAAATACAGCCTACTTTTGGACATCTATAATATTTTTTTTGGTATAATTGTTAAGATCTCTAAATAGTGTAGGCCAATAAAATCTAGATTACAAAATTTTAAATGTAGTTTTATCATCCTCAAAATGTCCCCTAAAGTCTGATTTATGATATTTTTGTACAATTTCTTGGGTTTCTTCAATTGGTACACATCTCCGAATAATTAAGTCCTTACATTATTTATAAAAATAAGGGTCATCCCAAAAAGAGTATTTAGAATTTTGAAGGAACTTTTTAGTTTGATGTCTATCTAGTCCATATGGGAAAAATGTTACTAACTAAATAGTTAACTCTATCAACATACAACACAACTTGTCATTCATCAATTCCATATAATTGCTCATCAGAAAAATTTTCATTAATTTCATCATTAAAATTATCATTTTCATTTTCAAGCCTTAAAAAATGATCAGCTATTTGATTATCAACACCCTTCTTAACCTTAACTTGAAAATTTAACTCTTTTATTATAAGGACCCATCTAATTAATTATGGTTTTGCATCCTTCTTCATCATTAAATACTTTATAGCAGAATGATCAGTATGCACAATACATTTAGTTCCAACAAGATAAGGTCTGAATTTATTAAAATCATATACTATAGCTAATAATTCCTTTTCAGTAGTAGTGTAATTAATTTGAGCTTCATTAAGGGTTTTACTAGCATAGTATATTACTTATCATATCTCTGCCCTAAAATAGGCCCAATAGCATAATCACTAGCATCACACATTAATTCAAATGATTTTGTCCATTCAGGTGAAACAATAATAGGTTCAATGATTAATTTCTCTTTTAATAAATTAAAAGAACTAAGGAATTCCTCATGAAAATCAAAATTAACATCTTTTTCAAATAGTTTACTAAAAGGCCTCGAATATTTAGAAAAGTCTTTAATATAATTCCTATAGAAACCAGCATGTCCCAAAAAACTTCTTATTCCTCTCACATTAGTAGGGGGTAGTAATTCAACAAAGTGTTAAATTTTTGCTGGATCTCCTTCAATGTCTTTCTCAAAAATCTTATGTCCCAAAAAAATTACTCATGCAATCATACATTGACATTTTTCCCAATTAAGAACAAAGCTTTTTTTTACATCATTTTAGAACCTTCATTAAGTGATCTAAACATGAATTGAAAGAAGTTCCAAAAACTAAAAAATCATCCATAAAAACTTCAATTCCTTTCTCAATTAAATCGTAGACATCATACATCTTTGAAATATTGTAGGTGCATTACATAATCTAAATGAAATTCTCTTAAAAGCAAATGTTCCATAAGGACTAGTAAATGTTATCTTCTCTTAATCCTCCAGAGCAATAGATATTTGGTAGTATTCATAGTAACCATCCAAAAAGCAAAAATAATGGTGCTCAGCTAGTCTATCTAACATTTGATCTAGAAAAGGTAGAGGAAGATAATCTTTCCTAGTGCAGGGATTTAATTTCCTATAATCAATACAAATTCACCATCCATTAACTTGTCTTGCAGGAATTAATTTATTCTTTTCATTTGCAACAACTATCACTCCTCTTTTTGTTAGAAATTAATGAATACGACTAACCCATGAACTATTTAAAATTGGATAAATAATTTCTAATTCCTACCTTGAAGTTTGGCGTAATGACTTGGGCTATTTTATGGCAGACATGTCATGATACACCTCACTAAAAAAGAAGATTATACTAGTCTTTTTAAAGAAATTTATCCAAATTGAAGATACTTCTATGAAGCTCTTAAAATGGAATCCAGCATTTTATCCCAAAAAGGAATTACCCATTATACCAATTTGGTTCAAACTTTTCAACCTGAAATTACATCTTTTCAATCATAGAGTGTTATTCTGCATTGGGGCTTTACTTGGCCAACCAATGAAGCTTGATATCTCCACATTCAACCTCTTAAGACCTTCTGTGGCTAGGATTTTGATAGAAAGGGACATCATCTTGCCACCTATTGATGAGCTGTGGCTAGGCATTTCACATGATAAATACTGGAAACCAATTATAATGGATTAACACCCACACTATTGTAATCACTGCAGCATGGTTGGTCACACAAATGACCAGTGCTATAGACTGCACTTAAATTTAAAACCTTTGAGAGGAAGTAGAAATCAAGCCAACCCTGTTAAACCTGTGGTGGCACCTGAGGAAGGCACAACTGTTGTACAGAATGTGGAAGAGCCTGCAAAGAATGTGGAGCATTTTATAACTAGTCTTGATCTTGTCCCTTTGGAATAAGCAATTGATCCTTCATCAGAAGAAGTGGTAGAGGACACCCTGCAGAATGTTGATTCACAGTTACAAGATTTTACTGAAGTTCCATTTCCAAATCTAGTTCAGGAAATGCAGCAGACACTAGAAGCTGAATGGCTGATTCAGAAAGGTAGAAAGAAGAAGAAAATACCATGGGAATTTCAAGAAGACGCCTACATATTGGAAGTTAGAAGTTCATATTATACTATAAGGGATTCTCTCAAAAGGCTTACTAGGGGAGAGCTAAGTCTTCTCATCATGATTAATATCCTATGTTGGAATATAAGAGGGATTGCTGACCCCATTTCTATAAAAAAGGCTACAACATTTAAATAGAAAACACAAGTTATGATGTTTGGCCATATTGGAACCTTTGGCCCATCATAACACCCAAAAACTCTTAAATTTATTCCCTGATTTTAGTTTACTTTAAAATTTAAATAATAAGATTTGGCTTTTTTGTAGATTGGAGCTTGGATGTGTCATACTGCAGAATCATCCCCAATTTCTTCATTTTTCTTTCTCTGTGGCAAGTCAGGGTGGATACGCTACCATAGTCTATGTTGGGTGCACAAAAACAACTAGAATGGAAATTTGGAAGAACTATATCTCATAAGTCAACAATATGATAAAGGATGGTTGGTGGGGTGTATTTTAATTACCTTGCCTCTCCTACTGAAAATAGGGGAAGCAGACTCCCAAACTCTTCTATCATGAATACATTAATGACAACATACATGCCTCTAGATTATTTGATCTGGGTTACACTGAAGCAGCTTTCACTTGGAGAAGGGGTAGGATTTGGGAAAGACTTAAGAAATTCCTTATTAATGACTACTGGCTCAGAACTTCCTCCACACCAATGTCACCCACCTTACTCTTGTTAGATTAAATCACATGCCTCTTCTTATCACTATCTCTACTCCTCATTACTAGGGAACGACTCCTTCCAGATATTTGAACATGTAGTCTACTCACAAGGACTTTCTCACAACTGTTAAAGCTCACTGGAGGGACATTGACCATTCAAGCCATTTAATCAAATTATGATGCTTGTAGAAAAAATTTGGGAAGGCCCTCACCTAATGGAATTGGAGTAAAAATACGCCTAAAAATGTTCAGTTTTTCATATATTTTTAATTCCTATATTTAGTGATTTTCAATGATATTGCACTTTAAAGGAGGGTATTTTTTATATTTTGGTTTCAGGTATAGAAAATGGATTTTTGGAGAAAAAGAAGAAAAAAATGATGCAATTTGGAGCAAAAACAAGCAAGAAAGAAAATTTTGTCCTGACACATTTTGATATATCTTTCTATACTTAATCTCATTTACACTTTTCACACATTTTTGAATGAAATTACAATTTAAATAAAGGTTGCTTTTATGCTTAATTTGTAGGTCTATTTGTTAGGAACGCAACGCAACTAAAACCGGGTGAAATAGAGCTAAAACAAAGCCAAAAGAACCAAAATGGTGGAGCTGCGCAGGGTGGGTGCCAACAGCTCCCAGGACAGTTTGGATGCAATGTTGGGCAAATTTCTAGAAGATTCAATTTATTTGGATGCTCTTTGGAGGGTTGCTTGAGGCATCTCTTGGGAAATTCATCCTTACACCATAATAGAGTGCTTTTATGTCAGAAAAAGGTGTGTGTGTGGTGTGTGTGAGTGAGAAAATGTGGAGAATATTTAAAGATCTTAGAATATGAGTAGAAATGTAGATTTTTATTTTCTTGGAGGGATTGGTGAGGGGATTTTGAGAGAATATATAAGGGAATGTTCTAGCATTGCATGGATCAGCGGGAGACTTTGTGGGAGAGATTTTCATCTTTCTTTCAAGGGGAAAAAGTTAAGTATTGTGTTCTTCATTATATTATGATTTTGTAAACACTTATCTAGTGGATTTTTTTTGATTTAATGAAATTTATTGTTGTGTTTTCTACATGATTTGTGATGTGTTTCTCTTACTCTTTCTTCTTTTTTTGGAAATAGTGGCATGAGAATATTATGTCGTTATTTTCCTTTTACTTTTCTTTTGCAATGAGTAGGACTCATGTTTAGGATATTGGGATGCATGCTAGAAGAAGTTTTAATTATAAATTGTGATGGTTTTTTCAACTCCGCTCTTAATTTACTTTTCAATCGGACAAATTGAATTGTTAAAACATGTTGTGAAACATATGATCTGGGAAATGGAGTATGAGTTCTACAATAGAGTGAGAATCACATTTAAGTCCATGAAGGAGTATTTTGTTCAAGGAATTAAGTGCAAATAAATAAGGGAATATACATTTTTGGGTGTAGAATTGGAGATTTCTAGGGTGACAAACTAAAAATTCCCAATTTGATCTTAGTGTTTAAAAATTAAAGTGAGAGTTAGCCTTCAGGGGAAGGGAAGTGGGAACTCTAGAGTAGGAGCCAGTATCCTCCTAGCCTAGCCACGGATTTAGGGACTAAACCTAAGATTAGCCAATTATTTTCTATAACACTGAATCAGGGTGGAGAATTAAAATTGCTCCTACTTGGCACATACAATATTTAATGTATCTTATTCCTTTACATTATCCAATTCACTACATAAGAATAGTAGTTTTTAACATCTTAAAGTTCTCCAAACCAACTCATCCATATAGAGTTATCTTTAGAATTAATATTTATATTTAGGAATAGTTACTATCCTTGCATTTAACATTTGCATTTAGGAGTAGTTGCTAGATAAAACACCATTTTAATCGACATTCCAAACTAAGGACTAATAGTAGTAGTAGACTAGAATTTGACTAAGGACATCTTTCCTTGCTTCCTCGTGGGATCAATATTCAATGCTTAATCAGAAAGTCCTATATTACTTGAGTGATATGTATGCTTATGTTTATATCATTGTGACTGTATAGAATATATAAAATTAAACTTATAAAAAAGTCGGATCAAGTTTTTGGCGTCGTTGCCGTGGAAGCTTCGGTAAGAACTTTAGCACAATTTTAGTTGAAGTAATTAGGCTTAGACTTGGAAAATTATAGTGTCGTAAAGAGTGTTTTTGTGTGAAAAGTGGTTTTTGTATGAAAAAGTGTTGTGAAAAAACTATTTGTGTAAAAAACAAGGTGTTTGTAAAAATATTTTGTTGTGTTGAATATATTTTTTATTTTATTTGTTTAATTGTTTATGTTTTGTTTGTTTGTTGCGTATGCAAAATAAAGGATATGCAGGACTTGTGCCTTATGATCCTGTGTTAGAAAAAAGAAAAAAAATCAAAAAATAGAAAGAACTCGAAGAACCAGAAATGGAAATGCAAAATATTTAAAATAATAACTTGGAAAGTCATCATAATTCTTTGAGAGATTATATAAATCCTACGACAGATGAAATTCACTCAAGTATACAAACCCCTGTCGTAGAAGCTAACTAATTTAAAATAAATCTTGATATTATCCGACTGGCACAGAACAACCAGTTTAGGGGAACTCATTCGGAGGATCCCTATTTATGCTTATCCAGTTTTCTAAGACTTTGTGCTACATTTCGTTATAACGACATGTTAGACGATGATGTTAGACTAAGGCTTTTTCCTTTCTCACTAAGGGATAAGGCTAAAATGTGGTTATACTCACTAGCACCTGGCTCTATTTAAAATTGGGAGGAGTTAACTCAGAAATTTCTAGCTAAGTATTTTCCACCTTCAAGGACTACTAAACTTAGAAACAATATTATCTCATTTTGTCACTATGAAAGGGAATCAATATATAAAGTATGAGAAATATTTAAGAAACTTCTAAGAAAGTGTCCACACCATGCAATGCCCAATTGGTTAATCATTCAAAAATTTTACAATGGGGTAGTAGAATGCCTTAGGTTTATAATTGACGCTGCTGCTGGTGGATCATTAATGTCAAAACTATTTAATGAAGCATATGTGTTAATTGAAGAAATGGCTACAAATAAATTTTAATGACCCTCTACAAGGGTAAATCCTAAAAATTTAGAGAATGTTCATGATACAGATGCGATTGCAATTCTTGCACCTCAGGTTGCTGCGATATCAAGGAAGTTGGACCAATTTGGAATGAACCAACCTCAATTTACTCAAGTAAGTGAGGAAAGTTCATCAGGGCATATGATTGATTCTAACTTATCATATGAGACTTTAAATACCATAAAAAAACTTGTATTCTAACTTTTACAACCCAAGTTGGAAGAACCATCCTAATTTTAATTATAATCACACTACTTGGAGTGGAAACCAAAAATGGGAAAATAATCTTGCAAATCTTGATGGAAGTTAGAATAATCAAGGGAACATAAACTATAGACCTTCATATACACCATAATTTAACAAAGATCAACAATTTGAGGATAAAAAAATGTCTATAGAAGAAGTTGTATTGCAAATGGGAAACCGGTTACAAAGTGAAAATGCTGTAATTAGAAATATAGAGAATCAACTTGGACAAATTTCTAATTCACTTAACAATAGACCCAAAGGAACAATTCTTAGTAACATTGAGGTCAACCATAAAGAGAACAATAATGAGCAAATAGAAGCTATCCAATTAAGAAGTGGAAGAGAGATAGAGGATGTGGTCAGAAAAGAGAAAGGAGTTGTGAGAGAAACGAAGAAAAATAAAAGACCAAAGTTCATGGACATGCTTAAGAAGTTAACGATAAATATCCCTTTCACTGAAGCTTTGAAACAGATGCCAAGTTATGCAAAGTTTATGAAGGAGATATTAAATAAGAAAAGTAAATTTGGGGATTACGAGATAGTTGCATTAAGTGAGGAGTGCAGTGCTATATTAAGAAAAAGATTCCTAAGAAACTTAAAGATCCTTCTAGCTTAACAATTCCTTGTGTATTTGGAGAAAGATTATGTGGAAAAGCTTTATGTGATTTAGGATCGAACATTAATGTGATGCCTCTATCTATATTTAAAGTGTTTAGGTTTAGCTGATATTTCTCCCACTACTATAACCCTTCAGTTGACTGATCGATCTATCATTTATCTAAAAGGAGTTATAGAAGATGTGCTTTTTAAAGTGGATAAATTTATCTTTCCTATGGACTTTATTATATAGATATGGAGGAAGATAAAGAATATCCCATTATTTTGGGGAGACCTTTTCTTGTTACTGGACAAGCTATGATAGATATGCAAAAAGGAAAGTTGACTATGAATATTAATGACCAAGAAGTCACTTTTGATATTTTAAAATCTATGAAGTGTCCAACTGAGAGAAAAGATAATGATAGTTTTCGGATGGATGAAATTGATTATCTAAATAAAGATCATTTCCAAAAAAGTTTTGAGAGTAAGTTAACAGATGAGATCGAAATGAACTTTTATGATGAGTTTAAAATATTGTTTAAAGAAGACTGTATGTATGTTCAGAATAGGTGTGAAATGATGGACGTATACTTGTGTTTATATCATTGTGACTATATAGAATATATAAAATTAATCATATGAAAAATTCACATTAAGTACCTTTTGGTGGCTCTAGAATCTATTGCTATGAATGGTTTGGTAGATGAAGTTTCCCCTATGGAAGCTAATGAAAAATTACTTACACCAGTAGCCTAGCAAGAAAAATTTCTAAAACAAAAAGTCTCCATAAGCAGATTTATAGATGGGGACAGGAACACAATGTACTATCAAGCTTGCATCAAAAAAAAGTTAATACAATACCCTTCACTCCATTAAAGATGATAATGGAAGATGGATCAAGGACTCTACCAAAATTACTGAGAATTTTGTGGAATATTGTAAAAAGTTAATGTAAAACCCAAACTAACAAAGAGGTCATTAGACCCTAAATTATATTTTTTCTTATCATGAACATACCTACAATATCAATTTTACTGAAGTTCCAACAGAAGAGGAAATCTGGCATACCCTCTCCACCATAGATAGTGCTAGATCAACAGGCCCAGATGGCTTCACATCTGATTTCTACAAAAAAGCATGAGACACTATTAAAGGGGGTATGGTGCTGGAAATACTTAGTTTTTTCCAGGTTCATGATTTACCAAAGTATTGTCGACACTATTTTTGGTGTGAGGTTTGCCCGTAAGAAGCTGTCGGTCATCGGAATTGAAATCCCGTTGCCCGTTTCGGAAGGACGTTTTAAAAATTTTAGTTTTAAAAAAGATGAAGTCAAACTGACCCCATAATTTTCATAGTTTAGATGAAAAAGCGTTTTACCTCAAATCCTGTATCTATCCCAAAGGATGAACACAAGAATTGAGGGTAAGGCTCGATCAAATAAACTAAAGAAAGTTATGACATCCGTTTGGTCTGCGAAACTAATGTATTGGCCGACAAATTCCCCTATTTAATATAAGGAATTAAATAGGGTTTATATTATGCTGGGTTCGGGAAAAGCTTCCTATAAGGGCAAGCCCCTATAGTTAAATACATCTCGATAAAAGTCAAGAAAAATTATCTTCAACGAGTTCAAATGGTAAGGATATTTCAAAGATATCGGACTAAGAAGTGTGAAAGGGGATTGGTTCAAATTTGGAACATTTTGTTTTGGAGTCCAAAGGAGGAAACACTAGAGGATGTCATGGATCCGAAGGAGAACCTAGGTGACTTCCCAAGATATCCTATTATTTGGCTTCAATTCAGGGGAAATCATTTAGATGTTTCATTCTGCAATTTTTATTTATTAGGATTTACATTTGTTTGAAGCAATCAGCACAAATAACCTTGAAGATGTGAGGATTTAAGTCNAGAAGTGAGGATTTAAGTCGTGACAAACGACTACCTCGGAGACCTAAGACGAGTTTAGGGCTTAGATTGTACAACAAAATTGTACAAATGCCTAAAAGATGTGTTTGAGGATTTATGTTGCACTAGGCAAACAACCTCGAATTCCTATGGCTTTGTTGTTTTAAAACTAAGGAAGGATGTGTTGTTGCAGATCCTCTTGCTGTTGAAGATGGCCGGGCTACCCACCATGTAAGCTCCAAGCTCCTCGTTG
>JXCR01141511.1:0-13411 GCA_002079205.1 Phalaenopsis hybrid cultivar
AATAGATATTAGTAAACATCTGATTTCTATGTACAATCAGTAATATAATCCACAAGGAAAATAATCTCTCCTTGTACAAAAAAATTCAGATAACTGATGAAATTTGAAACAAAAAGAAGAAAGTATTACAATCACGAATACAGGTTTTTACCAAAATGGCGAGTATTTGATTGATATTCAAGGTTGAACAGTGAATCGTATAACCATTAACCACAACTATCACGATTCATCAAAAATATAAACTCAATACTGGTGAATGAATTGGGGAACAGAGCTACAAGAGGATTAAATACCAAGGCTCTGAACCAAACTCATGGAGATACCCATTGGATTGTTTAGTCGAAACCCAAGCCTACCTGTGTTGTATTCTGTGAATAGATATTTGCTCTCTCTCGTCCAAATCTATATATGTACAGAGAGAGAGAGAGAGAGAGGCGGGAGAAGGAGGCGATAAGCCGTAGTGAAATAGAAGAAGTTTGGAATGTGTGCCTTTCCCNGTCTCTCCTTGTACAAAAAAATTCAGATAACTGATGAAATTTGAAACAAAAAGAAGAAAGTATTACAATCACGAATACAGGTTTTTACCAAAATGGCGAGTATTTGATTGATATTCAAGGTTGAACAATGAATCGTATAACCATTAACCACATCTATCACGATTCATCAAAAATATAAACTCAATACTGGTGAATGAATTCGGGAACAGAGCTACAAGAAGATTAAATACCAAGGCTTTGAACCAAACTCATGGAGACACCCATTGGATTGTTTAGTCGAAACCCAAGCCTACCTGTGCTGTATTCTGTAAATAGATATTTGCTCTCATCCAAATCTATATATGTACAAACAGAGAGAAAGAGAGAGAGGCGGGAGAAGGAGGCGATAAGCCGTAGTGAAATAGAAGAAGTTTGGAATGTGTGCCTTTCCCTCTCTCCATTTCAATGTGAATGATACGCATCTGATCTTGGACCCGCCTGAGAAGCGATACATAGCTTCCGGTTGTAGCAGGCTGCAGTCGGGTTGGTTGAACCGGCTTTTAATGTCTTCAATTATTCCTTGGGACGACAACCTTTAGAATGTTTGTTTCTATGCCAAAAAAAAATTTTCATTTTCAAAAAAAAAAAAAAAAGGATAATATCATTAGCCTTTTCCTGATTAGTACATAAAAAATATGTCGAAAGATTCATGTTCAAATGACAGATCATTTAACTACGTCGACCGCAACTTGTCGACTGCAAAAATATGTCGAAAAATTTGTCCAACTGGTTAATGATTATAAATACCAAAGCACAGTATATTGAGATAGTCGAAAGACGGAAATATTAATCGTCGTTTCCTTTAATCAGAACTCTGAGCCGACCAAACGGAAGCATAGCTAAAAGAAGAAATATTAGTCCAATTCAAAGGATAATCGTCCATGACAAGCTTCCTCAGTGGATTCTAGAACTCATAAAATTGTCAAAGGGAAACTTCATTCGGACCCTCTGAGGAGGCTTCTTGTCCAAGCTGAGCTACTCATCAGATTACGATTGTACACCCTCTGTTTGATGACCTAGTTCATCATAACAACATGAGGGACTGATCTCAGAATTCACTCTTGAGAGGGTCAACCTACAACCTTTCGACCGACTGTATATCTATCACTAACTAAATGCTTTCATACGACCGAGCGACAATGTATTGAGTCATTAGATGCCTCTCTTCAGGTAGTTATGAATACAAAATGGTGCTAAGATCGATTATGAATACGAAAGTGTGATGGAGTTTATTACAAATATGAAAAGATGTCATAATACCTTGCAACGTTTCTATTAAAACAGACACAAATATGTAAATTTGCACTAGGTATCCCCAAAATCTATAAATAGGGGGTCATTTTTACAATAACTGATGATTGAATCTATCAATATTATGATCATACGATGCACACACACTCTCAGTTTCTCTCTCTCTCTCTCTCTCTCTCTCTCTCTCTCTCTCTCTCTCTCTTTCTTTCTCCACGTTTCTCTCGCTTGCTCTGGCTAAATACCATTGGTGTGATTCATATGACATATCTGAATTCAACATCTTAAAAGGTGTGGTAAGTGTGGATCATGCCATCAACAAGATAAGGAACAAACCACAGAGAAGGATTTCATCTAGGAGACACCGCAAACATGGGGAGCATAACAACAACAAATATAAAAACTTAGAGAACAAATAGTGGATCAGATGGAATAATCGACCTGCACATTATTCGAGGGAAAATAACAAGCTCCTCGAGAGTAAAACCCTCGAGAAAAAGAACCCAACCCCCAAGGATATCAACTGGCTAAGGGGGTTGAAGGATGGAAGACTCTCAGTACCAGTTAGTGGTGGGTCCACACCATTAATTAGCTAATGATTTAGTCGTATAGAAGTCTACCGCCATTCAGAGAATTAATTATGTTGGCAGATCTCTGGTGTTTAGCCACCACAGAAGTTCAAACTTCATTTATTAGAATCATACAAGGGTCAGAGTGCTCCAACCAACCATATTGCTTCTTTTGAGTTGGTTGTCTGCCTTCTCAAAATCTATGAGGCATTGAAGTGTCGACTATTTTACACCAACTTGAAAGACTCAGCCTGTAGGTGGTTTAATGGCCTCCTAATAAGAGTAATCACCTCATTCGTTGAATTCAAGAAGATGTTCACAACACAGTTTGCCAGTGCCCAGAAGGCTACAAGAACTCACAAGCTCTGTAGTGCCTCAAGCAGGGGCCAAATGAGAACCTTTGTTTGTATGTTGTTCAGTTCCAGAAAGAAATGATGGATGTACGGGATATGGAACCCACTATTTCACATGCCGCCTCGACTAAAAGGCTAAGGAGCAAGCAATTCAAGTATGCTTTGGGTTTTCAAAAACCTAAGAACCTGGCTGAACTATTGGAGTTAGCCAACTACCATAATGCAGTGGAGGAGTATGTCTACCCATCATACTAGAAAGCTGAGCAATCTGACCATCGCTTATATAAGAGAGCCTCATGAGAGGATAGGTGGAGGCTAAATGATGGCCCACACCCTAAGCTTGACGATATTCAGCCAGCTCTTGATTGTGGGGAGTGATACACTTGAAATATATAGTCCGTATGTACACATTTTTATACATATTTTTGAGATATTGTGCTTTAATGAAAGATATTATGTTTTAATTTAGACTTCTTGTTTGAGTGCTTGATTTCTATTTTCAAACTAAAATGTGGTAGTGTTTTCTCCATGAATTCTAAGTAGTTTTCTTTATCTTTTTCCTTAAAAATGATAAGTGATTAAGTATTGGAGAGAAGTTGTGTGAAGTATTAGACTTTAATGTTGGAGGAAGTTGTGTGAAGTATTAGTCTTTAATGTTGGAAGAAGTTGTGATGATTTTAAACCTTGTACTTCATTTACTTCTTGATTAGTCAATTAAGATGTTAATACCTATTGTGAGAACATGTAAGATCCAAGATGGTATTGTCTCAGTCAACAAATAGTAAGAATAATATTTGATTTCATGGATGAGAATGTAGTTCATGGGTTTGAGTGCAAATAAATAGAGAAATAAACTTCGAAGGATGTAGAATTAGAGGACTTTAGAGTGACAGGTTAAAGCCCTCAATTTGATTTATAGTTTTAGGCTTTGATACGAGATGTTAGCTCCTAGTTGGAGGGAGAAGAGAGAACTCTAGAGTGAGAGCTAATATCATCTTTACCTAACTCGTCTTCAAGACAATTCAACCTATAGATTAGTTATTGTTCTTTATAGCATCTCTAGTGAGGGTAAAAAATAATATTGCTCCTATTTGGCACAACACAATTAGAATAATTTCATTACAGAATTCCTACACTTGTTATTGATTCATGATAAGGAAAAATATATTTTATTCATGTTACCTTCATCTTGCAAGTATTTAGTTAAGTTAGTTGCTTATTTTATCTTCAAATTATCAAAAATTACAAAAAAAAAATTAAACTTTCATTGCTATTTTAGTATCAAAGTTTAAGTAAGAATATTTTCTAAGTAGAATTTTGTCATCTAATTTCTCCTATTTTGTAAGTTACATATTGTAGTTTTCCTTATGGGTTTGATATTCGGGTCTTAATAAAAAAATACTATATTACTTGATAACGATACGTAAACTTGCATAGTATCCCATATTTAAATATTATAATTATATTCTTACTTCTTTGAAGTTGAGAATTTACCTAACTTTTGCGTGGGATTAAGTTTTTGGCTTTGTTACAAAGTAAGAATCATTGTTAAGGAAATTAAGCATATAATTTCATGCATCGCAATTTGAAATCTATAAAGAGAATCGGAATCAGGGAGGCAACAGAAACCACTAGAGAGGAGGAAAAAGCTGATCAAATGATTGATCATCCGATGATCGTGAGGTACCAAAGGCCACACAGTTGAGGGAATAATGACAAAGTTGGTGGAAGTAATGCAAGATAAGGAGTACTTCAAAGGGCTTCACTAATGAAAATTGGATCTTCTCCTTGAACAAAAATAAATTATATAAGTACCACAGAGACTACGATCATGTCACGAAAGAATGTAGACACCTTCAGAGCTTGGTTGAAGAATTTATTGGGGCCAGGAAACTCAAGGAATTCATGGCTCAGTAGGCGTTAACCCAAAGGCAACATAAATTCCTAATAGAAAAGATTTTGATGAGATCATTTAAGCCAACGTTATACATATTGTTGGGATAGTGTCTACCATCATAAGAGGAAACTCAGCACAATGAGCCGATCATAAGAGGCTCCAAACAGGGGAAATTTGCACCTAAGAGGCTCCAGTGTTTTAGCTACCTAGTTTATCACTGTTGGAGGGAACGAAATGCCAAAAGACACAATTGTCCTTATGACAGTCCTATTATCTACACTGCTACTATTCTTGAAGCTCTTACACTGATTCAACTTAACCCTCTTCAAGAGCATTAGGTTGCTAGCTAGCCTAAGCTGGTTTACCTTTCCTCTAGATAACCTTCCCCTCCTAATTAGCTCAAAGTAAATGTTGATGGTGCGCTTCTTCCCTTTAGTATTGTGGGTACTGGTATCATTATTTGTGATTAATATGGATTTAGTATTATTACTGTTGGTTATCAATTTAAGCATTGGGATAGTGCCAAAGTGCCAAAGTGGAGCTTCAAGAAATTAAATATACCTAAGATATTTTTAAACCATGGATGATTGAGTCAAGTTTATTATTATTATAGGTGAAACTCCAATATTATGAATTTTTTGAGATCTACCATGCAGATGAAGGTTTGGAGTCAAAGACCTTAGGAGGCACTAAATTTTGCTTTTTTTTTAAACTTCAAGATGGTACATTTTTTCCATGTCTCAAGAGAATGTAATAGGGCCGCTCATTTTTGAGCTAAGTGTGCTCTTAGTGGTTCTTTTGTTTTGATGCATATAGGTGATAATAAGGAACTATCTACTATGCTTGTAGATGATAGATTTCAACTTTGCACATCATAGATGCATACCTACATAGTTTTGTACCTTTTTTATATATTAATGCAAATGCATATTCTAAATGATAGCCATAGGGTTTCAAGCATCCTCTTGAAATATGATTAGTAGAATGTCGGATAACAATTTGTACTTATTTCTCTTGAATGGGAACATATATGGCTACTTTAAAGCACTTAGAGGGATTAAATAGGGTGACCATCTTTCTCCTACTTTTTTATTATTGCTTTTGACTACCTGTTAAGGTGCTTAAATGAGATTTTTGATGATCATACTGATATGAATTTCCCTTACAAAAGTAATTATGGTGTGTCTCTTTTAGCTTATGCAGATGACCTCATAATTTTTGCCAACTCAAATAAGAACTCAATTAACAGGTTGTAGAAAACATTAGAATAGTTTCAAAATTCTACAAGAGTGAGATTCAAAAAGACAAAGTACCATTTTTTTGTGCCAAAACTATCACATCACAAAAAAGAGCTAGATTCAAACTGCTACTGGATGCACTAAAGGTGAACTACTCCTATCATATTTGGTTTTCTTATGGATAAGGGGAAGAGAAAAAAAAATGTTTGTTTGAGAAGCTTATAAAAAAAAATTCCAGAATTAGATCTTGGGGAATTACTTTTTTATCATATGTGGGAAAATCATACTTCTTAAAAGCATTCTTACTTCTATACCTCTTTATATCATGCTAATTATGAAGTTCTCAAAGGCATATGTCACTAATTGGAGAAAACATTTAATTGATTTTTTTGGTCGAGCAAGGAACAAATATATTTTTGGATTGCTTGAGATAAGATATGTAAATCCATTAATGTAGGTTTCTTAAGATTCAGACCCAATCCAGTAAACTATGAAAATTAACTTCATGAAACATTGACTAAAATTTAGAATAACAAATTTGCTTTGAGCTCAGGTTATGAGAGCTAAGTACTGTGCAAATTCCGACCTCTTTGTTGTTGTTGCATCAAAGAAAGACTTAGATATATGGAAGGTGTTGGTAAAAGTTTAAAACGAGATTGAAGAGTTATTCACTTAGAAATTGGTGAAGGTAAATGTGGCATCTGGTATGATGGCTGCCTTGGACAAGGAGCTTTGGCTGACTACTATGGGGTCCCCCATGATGTTAATATTGTAGTGGCTGATTGCTACAATTAGAATGGATGGGATTTAGGGGTGTTGCTAAATCAAGTGAGCAAAGAAGAAGCCTCTCTTATTGTTAGGATTCCAATTTTTTTTAAGTTTCTTGATAAATAGAGAGTAAAAGACAATATTGGGGAGTCTATTTTTAAATCATTTACTAACCCGTTTCAAAGAGAGCATAGAAAAAACTTGAAATGGACTTGGAGCAGTCTACTTAAACCCTCAAAATCATTATTTTCTTGTATAATTTTTCACCATCTCTCTACGATGGATATTCTTAATCTCAAAGAATTGTGGTTACCATCTTACTGCTTGTTGTGCCGAAAAGATGAGAAGTCTATTAACCATATTTTCAGTTTTGTAGGTTTTCTCTTGATGTTTGGGAGCCATTTCTTGAGTTATAGATCCCTGCTTGACGTATAATATTGATGTTGGTGGGATCTATAATGTTTGGGACACTGAAGAGAAATCTATATTTTATATTCTTCAACAGGACTCCGCTCGGTGGTATCTATAACTCAATTTCTGAATGCAGTAAGGACTAGAAGCTACTGAAGGGAGGAGGTTTTTTTTCCTTTATTCCTTTGATAATTATTTGGTTGTTTTTTTGTGAATAAGAATAATGTCAAACAAGAAGTGAAGGCTACAAGTGTATATTCCACAACCCTACTAATCACAAATTTTATGCATAAGATACTTAGATTTAAAAAATTTAACAAAACCAATGAGCAAATAAAGATATTTCTGAAGCTAAGAATCCCTTTATCCCAATATATTTAGCTTAATATTCATTTGGTCGCTTGGTCGACTCCTCCAAGGGGGTGGATCAAATTTAATATTGATGGGAGTTTTATGAATCAGGCTACTGGTATTGGTGGGGTTCTTAGATATTACTCGGGTGATGGCTTAATATGTTTTTCAGCTCCTTACTATCCCGTTTCTCCTCTTACTTCTAAAATAGATGCCATTATCAATGCTTTATTAGTTTCAAAGTATAGAGGCTACTCTTGTCTACAAGTTGGCATGGATTCACTGACATTGTGGAAGTGCTACACTTTGAATTAGGGCTATTTTTTTAGCATACATCTACAAATGAAGAAAATATTCTCTTTGGCCCACTATTTTCAAATATCTTACTCTCATGTTTATATAGAAGTGAATCAACCTGCAAATTCATAATTATTTTTAGTTGCTACACTTAAAAAGTTTTTGTGTTTTAGGCTACACTTTCTTCTCTTTCATTACTTTAATATGGGGATAGGTTAACTCTATCTTTTGTTAGAATGGCCCCATATTTTGGTTTATAAATCATTTGGTGATTTATGGAAAAAAAATTATTGTCTAAAAAAATAAATAAAGAACTTATATAAGTTTTGTGAGGTACTTTTAAATAGCTTATCCTAAGCAAGACTTATATATTCATAGACATAAATAACTTCATACTGACATGTTTCTCCTAGAAGCATGTAATTTCATAGCCTTTGCCTTTGATTATACAATTGTTAGGCCATTTTAAGAGAATATAATTCATATATAAGTAAGTTTATATTGTTCACACTCTTTATGTGATCAAATATTTTATCAAAATCTTTTTTAGTTTTTTTAAAAAAATTGTGAGCATATAAATGATCCAAAAATATGAGTATAGACATGAAATGTTTGAGTTGAATTATTTTGAATATGTACCTAAACACATACATTAAATTGAACATTAGAGGAAAAACCTAGAGGAAAGAACAAAGAACTGCAACCTAAGGTGAAAACCAAGCTTTAGAAGAAACTTGAGTTACTCCATCAACCAACAATTCAGGAAAATTGAAAATTTAAACCCTTAGAAGCTTCTTGATTTTTTGCAATGACTGAGAAAACTTATAAAATAAACATATGATGAGTAAATTATTAAACCCCTAAAATAGTTAAAATAAACCAACTCTAATTCTCACAACCACCACCTCCGTAAATCCAAAATATGAGTCCTAGATTAGTCAACATAAAAGAAACCTAGGTCCACACAAATCTTAAAGTAGTCCAATTTAGAAGCCTATGTTTGATTACTTAGTACCCAATAGATAGAAATGAGTTATAAGATCTATAAAACAAAGGGAATATCCCATGAATTATAGGGATGCTTGCTCTTGATTCTATATGACAGTACGATGTATGTGGTTATAATCTTAATTTTTCCGTACTTATAATTTTTACTTTGCAATGGTGCTAAAATCTTGATCCTGAGAAATGACTAGGCAAAAGCTTGACTTCGAAGTAAATAAGAACACAATTATTATATTTAAATATGAGATACTACACAAGTATACATATCATTATCAATTAATATAAGACTTTTTGAGTAAGCCCCGAATATCAAACCCACAGGGAAAAAATATAATATGCAACTTAAATTATAAGAAATTAGATAACAAGTTCTACTTTGCAAAATATTCTTACTCAAACTATAGATGCTATAATATGAATGAAAGTTCAACTCTTTTTGTAAATTTTTGATAATTGAAAGTAAAGTAAACAACTAACTAAATTTAACTAGATATTTGTAAGATTAAGGTAATATAAATAAAATATTTTTTTCTTATCATGAATCAATAACAAGTATAGAAATTTTGTTGTGGAAGTATTCAAATTGTGTTGTGCTAAATAGGAGCAATAATACCCTTACTAGAGATGCGATAAAGAAAATTAGCTAATTTAAAGTTTGAATAGTCTAGAAGACGGGTTAGGTAGGGAAGATGCTAGCTTTGGCTCTAGAGTTCTCTCTTCTCCCTCTACTTGGGAGCTAACATCTTGTATCAAAACTTAAAACTATATACCAAATTGGGGGCTTTAGCCTATCACTTTAAAGTCCTCTAATTCTACTCCCTTCAAAGTTTAGTTCCCTCTTTATTTACCCTCAATTATATGAATTACTTTCTCATCCATACAATCCCATGTGATTCTTACAATTAGTTGATTGAGATAATACCATCTCAGATCTTACATGTTCTCACAATTAATATTAACATCTTAATCGGCCAAATTAAGAAGTAAATGAAGTACTTTAAAATCATCATAATTTATTCCAAAATTAAAGATTAATACTTCACACAACTTCCATCCAATACTTAATCACTTATCATTTTAAGGAATATAAAGAAAATTACTCAAAATTCATGGAGAAATCACAACCACACTTAAGTGTAAAAGTAGAAATCATGCAAAAAAACAAGAAGTCTGAATTAAATACAAATGTATTCACAAAAATAAAAACTTATATTAAATCCTCTCCACCAAACTCTTAAAGTTCCTTTGAAACTCTTCTCTTCCTTTCTCTTACAATACTCTCTACTCACACACTTTAACTCCTCTCTTCTTCTCTCTAAAATATCCTAATTAATTTAAAAGAGAGAGACATCAATGGTATCTAGAAGAGATTGGCGGCTCCTCTCTAGTGTGCTAGGAGGAAGGATGAAAGAAGACTCTTCAATCCAATCCAAGTCCTTTTTATAATTTTTCAAAAGGTGCCTAGGTGTCTCTTCAAAATGTGTCAACATTCAATGAATCTTCTAAGAGTTGTCTCTTTTCAAAAACCAATTGAATGTATTTTCTTGTCAATTAACTATTTCCCATATTTTTACCAAGGGTTGCTTCAAACACTTCTTTAAAAATTTGTCCAAATTCATTGAATCCTCAAGTAATTACTTCTGGCGCTTAAGTGCGAGGTACTTGGCATTTAGGCGAGGTCTTCTTGGTTTTATTGGCACGTAAGTGCTAGTTATAGGCGCTTAGGTGCCACGATTCTTCTGTACACCTTCTTCTTTTTTGCTTCATATTTGACCCCTTTTCACTCCTTTAACCATTTTTCATCCATTTGATTGTACCTAAAAGAAAAACACACAAATACCTTCCATTAAAGCGCAATATCTCAAAAATAGGTATTCATATGTGTACATAAAGACTATATATTTTAGGTGTATCAATAGCCTAGGGAGAAAGTAACCTACAGTTACTTAAGAAGTTACCCCAAAGCACTTAATAAAAGGACAATCTACTTAAGTCATTCCTGAGGCAATAAGGGAAACCTCCTGTCATTTTGTTGGTTATCAATTTAAGGATCTTAATGCATTTGAGACAATGTAAAGCCATGAGCATCTTGGCCAGGCACATTATTCCCTAAATTTTGGCTTGTAAATTTATTAGCATCTTTTTTAGAGTTACTTTAGGTTAGGGTTTCACATCTATCTAAAAATCCTCTACCCTTTCCTATAACTTACTTTAGCATCAATCTCAATTTAAATTCCAATCTCAAATCAACTCAATTTCAATTCAACCTCAACTCAACTTCAACTAAACTTCAAATACATTCAATCTCAAATCTAATTCCAACTCAATCTCAAATCCAATTCCAACTCAATCTCAATTCCAATCCAATTTAAACACAATTACAACTCAAACCCAAATCAAACCAACTTTAAATCATCATCAAAGCCAAATTTTAAACATTAATTCAAATCAAACCCTAATATCATAATTTCTACTTTCATTCTTGATTTGCTTAACCCATGTCGTATGGTTTCAAAACTCTGTAAACTCAAACTCAAATTCAAAGTTTAAAATCAAACTTATATTGAATAAACTTTAATGAAATTTATTTAACTTCAACCAAACTTAACTTTAAACAAAATCATAATAAATATTAACAAACCTTAATAAATTTGATAAATGTTAATAAACTTAAAAAAATTAAAAAAATTTTAATAAAAATTGAGTTAACAAAACCTTAATAAGTCAAACTTAATTGGAATTTAACAAAAAGCTTAATCAACTTTTGATGAACTTTAATAAATTTTAAAAAAACAAAAATAAAATTCTAGCAAAACTTAACAAGATTAATGAATTTTAAATAAAATTTAACAAACTTAGATGAACCTTAATAAACTTAATAAATTTAAATCAAACTTTACTAAATATTAAAAAAGCTTAAAAAGTTTTAAACAAACTTTAAAAATTCAACAAACTTTAATAAATTTTAACAAGTAGCCAATATTAAATCTCTAAAAAAAGTAAGACAAATCACAATAATAAACTTAATAATTGTTAATTAAACTTTAATAATCTTCAAATGAATTTTAAAATAAATTGAAATAAACCTAATAACTTTGATAAAAATACCAAATTCATTTCAAAAAACAAAAATATTTTTTTAACAAATATTAAAAAGACTTAATATACACTCCCAACAAACCAATTATATAACAAAAACAAACTTAAAAAAATTAAACTTAAATGTCAACCCAAAAAAAACCTTAAAATGAAAGTAAACATCAACAAACTTAAGTTTTTAACTAAGGTGGAGTCCATCAAATTCTTCTAATTCCACTCAATTCATTTCAAAATTTTCAAATCCATCAATTCGAATCTTCAATATTTGTCATCTTACAAGAACTTACCAATGATCGTAAAATATATGATTAAAAATTTAATCTAGAGTATTCTTGGGAGCCATAACTCTAAAGATGTAATTAAGTATGAGGGAGACCTATCATAGAGAGACCAGACCCTAGTGCAAAACAAATCTTATCTTACCCCCATAAGGTATGCAAAAAACCTTAGTTCCGTAGGCCCATAAATTATTAAGATTTTCATTATTTGAATGATTAGATCCATTATAAGGTAATATTTCTACCCTTGTGATAATATATTATTCCTTAAATTCCATATTTGATAATGTAGATAGAAATATTTCAATATGTATGATGGAAAAATAATAAAAACCCCCACCAAAGACAATATCAATATCCTTAATTGAGAGTATTCCTAAAAGATGAGCTCGTTTATGATGTAACTATAAGGGCTTACTCTTATAAGATGCTTCTAATATTGATTAAATTAAATCATAGCAAACCTCTAATTTGACAGGAAACCCTGCTCTTTATTTTTTTCAATTATTGTACATTAACAATATCCAAATAATAATGATAATAATATAAATAATAACTTTCTTCATTTACTTTACAGTCAATCAAACAAACCTTATGCATTCTGAATACCTTGCAAACTTAATACGCTGCATTGAATTTACATTGTTTCTATTTCAACAAACCAAATGACCCCTCAATTATTAAGTCAACTATTATGTCATTTCTCAAGAAAAATTAATTATATGTATGAGAATTTTCATAACATTTTGCCATGATAGTATGTTGATAATCATGTATGAGACTAAAAAATTCATGTTTTTTTATGTAATATAATAGAAATCAAATAAATTCTAAAATTTGTAAGACCATGACAAAATCTTAATAATTTTCATGTTAGAAAAATGAGATTTTTTTTATGCCAACTGGTAAGCCCATGAAAAGAAAATAACATTCAATGAAGAAAAATGCGTAGAAAGAAAATCAATTACTTGTTCTATAATTCCTAAGAAATTCTATAAATTAAAATTAAAATTTTAAATTTTCATAGATTTGAATCTTTTTTTTTATAACAACATAATTAAATCTTTATATTTATTTCTAGTATCCTTTACCAATAACTTGAAGTGAAATTAATTTCAAATATAAAGTGTGACAATATCTAGTTTTTCTATGTCAGGGATGAATTTGAACAACTATTATTGCTTAATGTAGTAATGAAGTCCAATAGAAAATGCATTATATATATATATATATATATATATATATATATATATATATATATATATATATATATATATATATATATATATATATATATATATATATATATATATATATATATATATATATATATATATATATATATATATATATATATATAT
>JXCR01141512.1:3499-16403 GCA_002079205.1 Phalaenopsis hybrid cultivar
CGCCTCAAGAAGGAGCACCTCGAACAGGGGATAAAAGAATATCCCTGTTGGAGCGACAGAAAGTTGTGTATTCCTTCAAGGATGAAGCTCTGTATAAAATAATCTGGAGTCTGATGAAGAAGCCAGAATTCAAACTACCAGATCCAAAGAAGCTCGAAGAGGTGGATAAGAGGAATGAACCAAATTATTGCCCATACCACCGGTTGCTTGGGCACACTATAGAAAAATGCTTCGTCTTTAAAGACTGGCTCAAGAAGAACCTCAAGGAAGGGAATATAACAATCCTAAAAGAATATTTAAAAGAACCTGAAAAATATTCCATAAACATGATTTTAGCTGAGTCAATCTCTCCAATTAATCTGTATGTCGGAATAGATGGATGGAGTACAACTTGGGATGAACTCAAGAGGGTCCTTCATCAAATACAGGATTCATTAAAACAAGCTTCTACGAATACTAAAGAAGAATGGAATGAAGTTTGGAGCAGATCATCAAAGAAAATACTGAACAAGATCCAGTCTGCATCAAAACAAGCCTCTATTCAGAGTCCGCAGCATACCAAGCCCGAGATGAAGATTTCGCCAAGAGATCTATCATCATCAAGAACAAAGAACAAGAAGAAGAAAAGTGTCACTGCAAAGATATATAGTATGGGGGTAGGATAGGGGTTGCTTCTACTAGATTGGTTGTCTTGGATTCGGGGAAGAAAATCCTCGAACCCTTGACTTTGTATGATTATCTTTTTTTCCCTTCGAGATTTTATGAATATAATGATTGTGATTTTGGTTAAATAAAAATAAAAATAAAAAATAAAAAATAAAAAAATAAAAAAATCACCAATGAATAAACAACAAAACAAATTTCTTTTGAAAAGCAACCAATTAAAATTAAAACGTTAAAGACATACTTTGAAAGGTTAAATGTGATGAAAACAACAAGAAAATGAAACAAATCTGTTGAGTGTATCCTCTCATTTCTGAAGTTTCCTACTCATTGTGCCCGAAGCACAACCATCTTTATCTACCTTAACTCTCTTCACATCCCCGCAGAATTTCACATTCTGCAAAAAACTCTACAAGTCTTTTTGAACAAAATCAATCTTTCCACATGACACATTTTTATGAGTTCAACATCACAAATCTTTCCGAAAATTTCAATTCTCATATTTTCAAATCAGTACCTAAATTATGTTTCATATCCTTTCGACGCGGAATCTAAATTTCAATTATCTCTTCATGAATTGATACCTACATATCAATTCTCACATTTTCGAATTAGTACCTAAATTTTGATTCCTATCCTTCTGAGGTCGGTATCTAAATTCTGACTATCCCTTCTTGAATTGATACCTACATTTCAATTCTCACATTTTTGAATCAGTACCTAAATTCTGGTTACTATCCTTTTAAGGTCGATATCTAAATTCTGACTATCTCTTCTTGAATTGATACCTACATTTCAATTCTCATCTTTTTGAATCAATAATTAAATTATGATTCCTATCCTTTCGAGGTTGATACCTAAATTTTGACTCTCTTCTCAAAATTGATACCTAAATTTTAATTCTTACATCTTTGAATCAGTACCTAAATCCTGATTCTCACATTTCGAGGTCGATACCTAAATTTTGACCCTCTTCTCAGAATTGACAATAAATTTCAATTCTCATCTTCAAATCAGTACCTAAATTTTGATTCCTATCCTTTTGAGGTCGATACCTAAATTTTCCCTCTCTTCTTAGAATTGACACCTAAATTTTAATTCTTACATCTTTGAATCAGTACCTAAATTTTGATTCCTATCCTTTCGAGGTCGATACCTAAATTTCAACTCTCTTCTTGGAATTGATACATAAATTTCAATTCTTAAATCTTCGAATCAGTACCTAAATTCTGATTCCTATCATATCGAGGTCGATACCTAAATTTCAACTTTCTTCTTGGAATTGATACATGAATTTCAATTCTCATCTTCAAATCAATACCTAAATTTTGATTCTCATCTATTGAGATTGATACCTAAATTTTGACTCTCCCCTTGAGATTGATACCTTAATTTCGATTCTCACATCTTTGAATCAATACCTAAATTCAGATTCTCATCTTTTGAGGTCGGTACCTAAATTCCGACACTTCTTTTCTCTTCAGAATTGATACTTAAATTTCAATTTCCACCTTGGGGTCAGATCTTGCATACTGATCCCCATCCTCTAGAATTACCTAAAATTTCATAACGTAAAATTCACTCTCTGATCCCCAGCGAGAGTCCCTACTCCTTGATTTCAACTAGACGATCACCTACTAATTCCCCAGTAGAAACAAATCACACACACAGCTCTACACATACTTTTGGGTCTGTTAACTTAGGATTTTGTATTAGTTTTGTTGATCTCGTAGGTCAACACCAATACACACGGTGTGCTTGCCCAACACACCACATTTATTAGGGGTCCATTTGTTGACCTAACTTTTGGTTGAGGTTTAGTTTTTCCTCTTTAGTAGCCTAAGGTATTGCCATAAGAATTTTTTATTGACTATTCTTAGAAAACTAGACATGGAACCGTCACCACTAGAAATTCTACCATCTTTTGTACTCAACTTGAAGTTCCACATATTGATCCTAACCTCTAGTACTTAGTAGGTGGGGTCACTATAAAGGAGACTCAAGATGAGTCACCCTTAGGACTGCTAGACCTTAGGGTTGACCCTGGGTATTGGTCTGGGGCTAAGGCACTCACTTGCAACTACTTACACTCACAACCACTCACAACCCTAAACTCAAATTTCTAACTTAGGTCACTTGATCTTTTTGGGATACTCATGTAGATGGTCTCCTAAACCAACCAGCGCTAAGGCTATGGTTTAACTAAGAGCAGGACCTAGAGGACCCAAAATGAGATTTCCTTTGGTCCATGGCTCATTAGGGTGAATAGTTACCTAATCCTATAAAAAATACCCATCTTGGCCTTTTGCCCCTAAACACCCCCAAATTACCTAAACACCCTTGAAACCCTAAACTTTACCAAAATTCTCAAGTTTGCCCAAAAAACCCAACTTGATTTAAAAATCAATTCAAACACCTTGAAAACACCCAAACTACCCAAAATCCCCAAATTGGCCAAATCACCAAAATACCTCTCTTTTGCCCAAAATTTTAAAAATTCCAAAAAATCCCAAAAATTTCCAAAACCTCCCAAATATTCCCAATTTCATTCTTCTCAACTATCACATGACCCAAGTTGGCCAATTTGACCATTTTTTATCAAAATCCCAAAATTGCCCTTTAAAGGCCCATATTTTCCCTAAATTACTCCAAATGTCTAGCCAATTGGTCTCAATTTACCTCAATTTCAATTCTAAACTTAAATTAACTCATGATATGACCAATATAGACCTAATCCTAGCTCAATTGGTCCATGATTTGAACCTAATTTTCATTTAGGTCAAAACCCCAATTATGACCATATGACCTAATCTCACCAAATTGAACCCATATCCTAGTCAATTGACCCAGATTAATGTTGAAAAATCTTTATAACATTATTATACATCAAAATAAACCATCATATAGCATTGTTGAAGCCTCAAATCCATTTGATTCTGGCTTAAATCTAAAATTCCTAAATTTATCCCCAAATTGGCTAAGTCCCCAAATTTCACCCAATTGATATTCTTAACCTCCAAGTTGGCATCCAATTCATGTTGAAAATCTTCATGGGGTCCCTATTGACCATTTACAACAATCAATTTGGACTTAGCCCAAGGCTAACCAGCCAAGCCTAGCCCAACATGACCAAATTGATTAAAGTTCAAATATCCCTCAAATTAGCCCTTCAATTGGACTCAAAACCAATCCTTATTGACCATTTACAACAATCAATTTGGACTTATCCCAAGGCTAACCCAAGCTAGACCCAAGATTGACCATTAAAAATAATCAATTTGGACTTAGCCCAAGGCTAACCCAAGCTAGACCCAAGCCTAGCTCAACATGACCAAATTGACTAAAATTCAAAATTCCCTCAAATTGACCCTTCAATAACCTAGCCCAACATGATTGACCATTAAAAATAATCAATTTGGACTTAGCCCAAGGCTAACCCAAGCTAGACCCAAGCCTAGCTCAACATGAAAACTCTTCATGAGGTCCCTATTGACAATTTACAATAATCAATTTGGACTTAGCCCAAGGCTAACCCAAGCTAGACCCAAGCCTAGCTCAACATGACCAAATTGATTAAAAGTTCAAAATTCCTTCAAATTGACCTTTCAATTAAACTCAAAACCATTTCCATCCTTCACCAAAGTTGTTCCATATGATCATATACATCAAATACAACATTTATTTGGGCCAATTGACATAGATAGCCTTGACCAAACCAAAGATTTGGTCATTTTCACCCACTTGGACCTATGCACTAAATGTGACATAACCACCCTGAAGCAACCAAATTAACTCCACCCAAGCCATTAGTTGCCCTCTAAGGCTGAGCCAAAACACCTCTAACCACCTAAAATAAGCCATGGACCAAAGGTCCCCCAAATTAAGGGATCTTATTCCCAAAAATACACATGCTTAAGGATCTTTGCCAAATCAAAGCACATTTGCATTAAATTGTTGTGATGGATTCCTCTGGGTTCCCCCCTTACCAAAACTAAACCTCATTGCATTAAGTTGCTTTGACAGATTCCCCTGGATGCCCTGATTTGCCAAATCAAAACATCTTTGCATTAAATTGTTGTGATGGGTTCCTCCGGAAGCCTTGAGCACCTAGCCACCTCCCCTTGTCCGTCCGGCCATTCTTGTGGCCAGAAAAGCTCAGAACTGAGTGACACTCCCATGGGAATTCACCCAAATCAAGCCTAGAGGCCAACTCAGCCAAATTGAGTTGTAGAGCTCCTCTGCCCTCCACCTAAGCACCACATTACACCTTCTAATTGGCCATGATAGCCACCATAATCCCATTTTCTATAAAAGGCAACCTCCACGGCCATTAAACTAAGTGCTGAAAATATCTTGGAGAGAGTCCCTGAAATCACACACAGAGCTTCTTTGAGACCTCCTCAGTGTAACCCAACCACCACATTGCCTTGAATCCCCTTGTCGGAGTTCAATTTTGAGCTCAAAAGCTTGTCGAAAACCAGGACAAAGCCCAATATATCTCCACAGTCCACCAAACCTAAATTAACTTCACCCACACCTTCACAATAGTGAAAGAGGAAGAAGCCCCATTAATTTCCACTTCCATAGAGTCCCTAGTATAGACTTCAATCAACACCCAAAATTGGTCTTGATCAAAATCACACCTAGGTCTTGCACCAAAGCAAGAGGCCTAATCCCTATTCTCCTTAGGTCCAACGAATGTGCCGAGCACCTCTGATTGAAGCTTCCATTCTTAGAGCAAAGGTATAAAACTTCTCTCCCTCCCGAGCCTATTTTGATTCTATATTTAATTAGGCATAATTTAATTGCATGATTATAACATGGATGTGTTTGTTTCACTTAGACAAGTCCATAAGATCAAACCCGAGGTGATTTAGTTGAGTCATGGCTGAGATCTTAGTGTTTTAGTGTGGATGGTCACGGGATCATTCTATCGGGGATGATGACGGGGAGCCGTTTGATCAAGTGTATATCGAATGGATGGTGGAGATCAACCCGGACAGCGCTTCGAAACATAAACCGTGGGCCGAGTCAACAACTACGTGGATGACAACGTCCAACCAGAGTGCGCCGCACATGCCTTCTGAGATGCCTAGGATCTAGTCAACACACACTATTTAAATAGATAAATAAGGCTTTTTCTATTTATTGAAACTTACTTAACTTCAAAAATTCATAACTTGGTGTAGAAAAATTACAAAAATAAAATAAAAATACCCTCTTACTCAGTAAATAGAGGAGAACAATGTGGAATAAATTTTAAGTCCATTTGATGCATACTTTATTTTTAATTAATTAAACACTATTTTGAATCATTTGATTCTCCATGCATATTGACACATACCTTGGCTTGAAATTTTGGCATGTTGTCCCTCTATCAAAAGAAACATCCTCAGATTTTTCTAATATCAGAGAAGGTTCCTAGATAGAGATCCATATTTTTCAAGTTTTTACACATTGTTTTCATAAAATAATCATGGAAATTAGCATGTTGATTAGAAAATTCCAAGAAAATTTTGGAAGGTCCATAGAGAAACTTTTAGAAATATTTTCATGGGTTAAGTCATTTAAAATGTACTTAATTTTCATGAACACTAAATCATTAAGATAATTAATTTTGAAAAATATAAACATTTAAATGACTTGATTTTTTATATTCACTATGGCTCCTGATCTAAAAAACTCACCATAAAAATTTTAAAGTATTTTGAGTTCATTTGATAACTTAATTTGATTTTTAAAGATAAACATTACTTTTGGCATTTAAATAATTTTTAAAAATCAGAATACAATTCAAAAAATTATGAAACTTATTTTTTTGAGTTCTCTGTGATCAAAAGTATTTTATAAAAGTAAAACGGTATTTAAAATAAAAAACTTCTTTTTTAGCCTATTTTTAAATATTTAAAATAATTAAAAATTCTTAAAAATCACAAAACTAATAAAACTCATAAAAATATTCTAAATTGTTTTCAAAGAACTTAGAAACAATTGGGATATTTTTCCTGATTCTCTAAATAAAGATATGGTACTTTGAAGCTTAAAATAATTCTTAAAGGCTGAAAAATGGATTTCCACTAAAATAATTCTAATAAATCAAATAAAATTCAAAAAAATATAAAATCTTCTCCTCTAAGTTCTTTGACATCAGGGAGACTTTTTAAAAATACAAAACTTAATTTTCTCCATTTAAAATATTTTATTTTTAAAAATACTCCATAAATTACAGTAATTCTTAAAATTCAAATAAAATTCAAAAAATCATGAAACTCGGTCCAAAGGCTTCTATAGTCAAAGTCTACCTCTAATAAAAATTTCAAGGGATTAGTATTTACCTTGGTCAAGTTAGAAATTTTCTTTGAAAAATCCTATTTTTGCATGAAAATAATTATTTAAATTAAATTAAAATTTGAAGAATCACATTTTCTCCTATTTTCTCCTCTCATGTCTTAATTGACCCATGAATGAGGTAAGATAAAAATTTCAAAGTCATTTGAATTGAATTTAAAATTATGAAGTGCTACAGCCTTAGGGGCAAACATGTAATTTTGGAAATTTAGCCTTAATTAACATTTAGGCTTAATTCAAGAAGGAAAATGGGTAACCTCTGATCTTTATCAATTTATTTGATGTTTGAAACATAAGGGGTTAATTGGTAGAAACAAACCTCACTTTCTTAATTAAAAATATATGTTAATAAATTTCTAAATTATTAAAATTTGGAAGTTTATTAAAATAAAATGAACCTATAACTTAGGGATATGACTTTTGAAGTCAATAATTAATCAATTTAGTACCCCTATTTTGATTTTCAAATAAGATTCAAATCATTAATCATGACCACCTAAAGCTTAACCTTTTCAAAACTAATTAAGACACTCACCTAGGTCTTAAGGNGAATCACATTTTCTCCTCTGATGTCTTAATTGACCCATGAATGAGGTAAGATAAGAATTTCAAAGTCATTTGAATTGAATTTGATAAATTATGAAGTGTTACAGCCTTAGGGGCAAACATGTAATTTTGGAAATTTAGCCTTAATTAACATTTAGGCTTAATTCAAGAAGGAAAATGGGTAACTTCTGATCTATATCAATTTATTTGATGTTTGAAACATAAGGGGTTAATTGGTGGAAACAAACCTCACTTTCTTAATTAAAAAGATATGTTAATAAATTTCTAAATTATTAAAATTTGGAAGCTTTTAAAATAAAATGAACCTGTAACTTAGGGATATGACTTTTGAAGTCAATAATTAATCAATTTAGTACGCTTATTTTGATTTTCAAATAAGATTCAAATCATGAATCATGACCACCAAAAGCTTAACCTTTTCAAAACTAATTAAGATACTCACCTAGGTCTTAAGGGCTTAGTAGTGACTTAGGCTAAATCAAGTTTCATTTAAATGAGGAAGAAAAGTAAATATCATTGAAAATTAAAATATCTTTCAAAAACTACAAGCCCAATTAGGGTTAAAATTTGGCTAAGTGTTCCAATAGCACTAACTTGCCTCTTTAAGAGTCTCACCCACATAACTTTCAAAATTAAATTATAGATTATAATTACCTTACTCTTAGGGATAATTGAGACATCAATGTTCATTGAGCATTAGGGTGTTCTTAGGATGAAGTTATTAAGGAACATAATAAGTTTAAAAGAACTTGAGATTTTCCACCAGGCAGCGAGAGAGTAGCACGGACCTGCTTCTTTTCCAGATTTGTTGGATACCTCAGAGATCTACTAAATTAATATGCTTTGCTTAGCAAAATCATCCTTAATTAAAACCTGACTTTTGTCTTTATATAATTTGCCCTGACATGCATTTTGAGTTTCAGGTGCTCGAACGAGAAGACTCGCCAAGTACGCTTTTTGCAATTTTCAATGTTGTCTTTCTTGTACTTTCATACTGTATTTTTATACCTATAAATTTGCATGCTAAATAACGGTGCCACCCTGCATGAAAACTAAAACTATGAAGATAGCCACAAAACCAAAACCCAAACAAAAACTAAAATCTATCCAGATAAAATTCACCCCCACAACATTCAAAATATAAAATAACTCAAAATTTAATCACAAACATCAAAAAAATAACAGCTACAACTAAATTAAGATGTCTCTATTGGATGATCGGGAATCCCTTGGAGAAGGTAATCGCCACAACATTCAAAATATAAAACAACTCAAAATTTAATCACAAACATCACACAAAACCCGCTACAACATTCAAAATTCTACAACATTCAAAATATAAAACAACTCAAAATTTAATCACAAACATCACACAAAACTACAACGCTACAACATTCAAAATATAAAACAACTCAAAATTTAATCACAAACATCATACAAAACCACAACTGAACATGCAAAATATAAAACAACTCAAAATTTAATCACAAACATCACATAAAACTACAACTTCCGACATTCAAAATATAAAACAACTCAAAATTTAATCACAAACATCACACAAAACTACAACTTCATTAAATTAAGATGTCTCTATCGGATGATCAGGAATCCCTCGGAGGAGGTAACCTACGGTTGCTAACGAAAAAATATAAAACAACTCAAAATTTAATCACAAACATCACACAAAACTACAACTTCAACTATTCGAAATATAAAACAACTTAAAATTTAATCACAAACATCACACAAAACCACAACTTCAACTAAATTTAAATATAAAACAGCTCAAAATTTAATCACAAACATCACACAAAACTACAATTGCAACTAAATTAAGACGTGTCTATCGGATGATCGGCAATTCCTCTGAGGAGGTAACTTACGGCTGCTAACGAGGCTTCCTACGGTCTATATGAAATTATGGAACTCATTAAGTTGAGTTTAGTAAATTCATTTGGACTAAGTGAATCTAATAGAAAATATGGTGTCGGAACGAGGGAACCGTAGGATCCTAACCGGTGTCTCTCTAATCAACTTTATGCCCTCAGAAAATTTAAAGAACTTCAACCAAAAATCCACTTGATTTAACATCATAACTTGACACACTAGAAAACTCAAACTCATCGCGACAGGGAGCTTGGAGCTAGCATGGTGGGCAACACAGTTATCTTCAACAGCAAAACCTGTCTTCCTCAACTAAACCAATCTTCCTTCCTTAGATATAAACAAAAAAAGCCATAGGACTTCGAGGTTGCTTGCTTATGCAACATAAATCCTCACCTTAACTTTAGGCTTTTGTACAACTCTGCTATACAATATAAGCCCTAACTCGTCTTAGGATTCCGAGGTTGTCGTTTGTCACGACCTGTTATACAATATAAGCCCTAACTCGTCTTAGGATTCCGAGGTTGTCGTTTGTCACGACCTCTCTCACATCTTCCAGGCTATTTGTGTGATCATTTCACACAAATGTAATCCCTAACTAATAAAACATCTTTAGGCCTTTGTATAGCTCTGTTGTACAATATAAGCCCTAACTCGTCTTAGGATTCCGAGGTTGTCGTTCGTCACGACCTAAATCCTCAATTCAGGCTATTTGTGCGATAATTTCACATGAATGTAAGCCCTAAATAATGAAATTGACAGGACTAACACTTAAAATATTTCTCCTCAAAACTGAAGCCAAACATTAGGATAGCTTGGGAAGTCACCAGAGTTCTGGATTCTACAATAAAATGAGTTCTCCTCTGGATCCATGACATCCCCTAGTTCTTCCTCCTTTGGATTCTACAATAAAATGTTTTGGATCCATGACATCCCCTAGTTCTTCTTCCTTTGGATTCTATAATAAAATGTTCCAAATTTGGGTTCTCCTCTGGATCCATGACATCCCTTAGTTCTTCCTCCTTTGGATTCTACAATAAAATGTTCCAAATTTGCTAGATCCATGACATCCCCTAGTTCTTCTTTCTTTGGATTCTACAATAAAATGTTCCAAATTTGAGAACCCATGACATCCCCTAGTTCTTCCTCCTTTGGACTCTACAACAAAATGTTCCAAATTTGAACCCGACATCCCCTAGTTCTTCCTCCTTTAGATTCTACAATAAAATGTTCCAAATTTGAACCAATCTCTTTCACACCTCTATGTCTGATTTCGTTGAAGAGTCCCACCCTTTGAAATTCCTTGAAGATAATTCAACCTCTACGTCCAATTTCGTTGAAGAGTCCTACCCTTTGAAATTCCTTGAAGATAATTTTTCCCACACCTCTACGTCCGATTTCGTTGAAGATTCCTACCCTTTGAAATTCCTTGAAGATAATATTTCTTGATTTTCTCTAGTCCTTCTTCCTTTGGATTCTACAATAAAATGTTCCAAATTTGAACCAATCCCCTTTCACCTTAGTTCTTCTTCCTTTGGATTCTACAATAAAATGTTCCAAATTTGAACCAATCCCCTTTCACCCTCCTCCTTTGGATTCTACAATAAAATGTTCTAAATTTGAACCAATCCCCTTTCACACCTCTATGTCCGATCTCATTGAAAAGTCCTACCCTTTGAAACTCCTTGAAGATAGTATTTCCTGATTTTTATCGAGAGTCTTCTTAGGTGTCGATTTCGTTGAAGAGTCCTACCCTTTGAAATTCCTTGAAGATATTTTTTCTTGATTTTTATCGAGAGGATTTCGTTAAAGAGCCCTACCCTTTGAAATTCCTTGAAGATAATATTCCTTGATTTTTATCGAGAGTATGTTGAAGAGTTCCACCCTTTGAAATTCCTTGAAGATAATATTTCTTGATTTTTATCGGGAGTCTTCTTAAGTGTACAAAATGTTCCAAATTTGAACCAATCCCCTTTCACACCTCTACGTCTGATCTCATTGAAAAACCTACTCTTTGAAATTCCTTGAAGATAATATTTCCTGATATTTATCGAGAGTCTTCTTAAGTGACTTTGGTCATTTAGGACGTAATTAACTATAGGGGCTTGCCCTNAATAAATAAAAATTCAGAAAAATCATAAAAATAATAAAACTCATGGAAATGTTCTAAATTGTTTCATAATCACTTAAAAATAATCAGAATATTTTCCCTGATTTTCTAAATAAAGATATTTATTTTCAAAGCTTAAAAATAATTTGTTTTAAAAGGCTAAAAATGAGTTTTCACTAAAATAATTCCAATAAATCAAGAAAAAATCAGAAAAATATAAAATTTTCTTCTATGAGTTCTCTGACCTTAGGGAGATTTTTTAAAAATATAAAACTTAATTTTCATCACCTAAAATATTTTATTTTTATTAAATATCCCATAAATTAAAATAATTCTAATAAATCACAGAGAATTGAAAAAATCATGAAATTTGGTCCAAAGGCTTCTATAGTCTAGGTATATCTCCAAAAAAAATTTCAAGGGATTATAATTTACCTTGGTCAAGTTAGGAATTTTCTTTGAAAAATCCTATTCTTGCATTAAAATAGTTATATAAATTAAATTAAATTTTGAAAACTTATTTTTTCTCCTCTGATGTCTCAATTGACCCATGAATGAGGTAGGATAAAAATTTCAAAGTCATTAAATTTGACAAATTTAGAAGTGTTAGAGCCTTAGGGGAAAATGTGTAATTTTGAAAATTTTGCCTTATATAACATTTAGGCTTAATTCAAGGAGGGAAAATGGGTAACCTCTAATCTTAATCAATTTACTTGATGTTTTAAACACAAAGGGGTCAATTAGGAATCAATCTCTCTTTCTCAATTATAATTAATAAATTCTTAAATTATTAAAGTTTGGAAGTTTATTGAAATTAAATGATCCTAGACTTAGGGATATAAATTTTGAAGTAATTAACTAATCAATTTATAACCCTTATTTTGATTTTCAAATAAAATCCAAATCATGAATCAAGAACACCTAAAGTTTAACCTGTTTCAAAATTTATTAAGACACTCACTTAGGCCTTACGGGCTTAGTGGTGACTTAGGCTAAATCAAAATTGACTAAAAAAGGAATAGAAAAATAAACATAATCATATCAAACATCCTTGAAAAACCACTAAGCCCAATTAGGATTAAAATTTGGCTAAGTGTTCAAATTACACTAACTTGCCCCTTTAAGGGTCTTCACCCATATAATTCTTAAATTAAATGATAAATGATAATTACCCTATTCTTAGGGATAATTGAGACATCAATGTTCACTGAGTAATAAGGGTATTTATAGGATGAACCATTAAGCAACATAATGAGTTTAAATGGACTCGAGGCTTNCGAGTTTAAATGGACTCGAGGCTTTTCACTAGTTGGTGAGAGAGAGGCATGG
>JXCR01141513.1:6493-47852 GCA_002079205.1 Phalaenopsis hybrid cultivar
TTTACTCTTAACTCATAATTCTGTCCAATCGCCGCAAGTCTAATTTCAGGGGTACCATTCACTGGAATCATATCGTGCAGCCCATGTATTATGGAATCAAGGACGAAAACTTCTAGCACTGACACTGCAAAGTAGAATTAATGAGGTCATACTTGCAGAACTGGAGAAGATGGTTTCTTATTTCAGAATATTATCACTTTCTTCCTCTCAATTTTTCTTATTTTTTCTTACATGCATTTTATAGGTTTTTGCTGTGGATATACACCCAGGTAAACTTTTATTAATTTTTTTACTAATCTTTTTCTTTAGTGGGTACCAAACGTAATGCTTTGATTGATGGTAACTTATTACCTACAATGGTTTGTCTCTAGTTTTTCTTTATCATGTTATCATGTTCTTGTTTGCTATATTCTTTTAAACATGAAGTTGACTATTTTATGTAATTATTTGTAAGACTATTAGTAGTTGGTAAGAGAAAAAAACGTTTATGTAAGGGTTTTAATGGTTACTGATATTCTGATCATGAGTAACTTCATTAAGGTATCGATCGTAATTCTTGTTTAATACATTCACTAGATATCTTTGTTTATTGGTTCTACATAAGTTAATGCTCTTATAATCACTTAGAATCAAGTGGGACAAGTGTTACTCGTTGTACAAAGCTTCAAATCATTTATGTGAATTTTATGACTTTGAGAGGGCAAAAGATTTAATAGCTTAGCCAAAGAGCTACTTTGAAAAAATCTGACGGTGGTCTTTGTTTTCTCCTTATTTGTTTTATGGCTAGCTTTGAAATTTTATTAGNAAGTTTTTCTTTATCATGTTATCATGTTCTTGTTAGCTATATTCTCTTAAACATGAAGTTGACTATTTTATGTAATTATTTGTAAGACTACTAGTAGTTGGTAAGAGAAAAAAAAGTTTATGTAAGGGTTTTAATGGTTACTGTGTTAGAATGAAAAAACTTTTAGGAAATGACAAATGCTAAAAAATAACTTATGGAAGAAGTTTTACTCTTATTTATCACCTTTACTTGACTTGATACAAATTCAAAGACTCTACTCCTATTTATACTAGTGTAACCTCCTAAATTAATGGTTAGGATTGTGCCACCACAAATACAATTCAATGGTTATAAATAATTCCACACCTACCATAGAATAATTCTACACCTACCACACCTACCACACCTACCACACCTACTACACCTACTACACAATAATTTCATACCTATCACATATTTTAGAATAAGTTGTATTTAAACAACTAAAACTAAGTTTATATTTCAACACCCCATCTTAAACTTGATTTTATGACTCCAAGCAAACTTCTCATTTTAATAAAGTCTTCACTCTTGAGTGGCTTGGTAAAAATACCTGCAACTTGGTCTTGAGACTTCATGTACTGCACTTGTATTTCCTTTCTTTCGATGCATTCTCTGATGTAGTGATAACGCTTATCAATGTACTTGCTTCAATCGTGGAAAACAAGATTCTTTACTAGCGTGATTGCAGATTTGTTATCGATACAAATATTAATCGCTTCTTCTTGTGGTAAATTTAACTCCTTTAATAGTTTTCGAAGTCAAATTGCATGACAAACACATAAGGTTGCAGCCAAGTACTCTGCTTCGCAAGTAGAAAAAGTGAGAATTGGTTGTTTTTTTGACATCCAAGTGAAAGCAGTGTCTCCTATAAAAAACACAAACCCTGTAGTGCTTTTTCTATCATCCATGTCTCTAGCCCAATCATTGTCGCTATATCCTACAAGCTTGAAATTGTTGGATGATGAGTAAAATAAGCTAAAATAAATTGTACCTTTGATTAACGCATAATTCTTTAGCAGTCTTCAGGTGTGTAATAGTCTGAGTCTCCATGTAGCGACTGACAAATCCAACAGTATAAAGAATATCAAGTCTTGTGCATGTCAAGTAGCGTAAACTTCCAACCAAATTCTTGAAAAATATTGGATCATTTCTTTTTCCCTCATCAAACTGTGATAGCTTGACTCCACATTCCACAGGGGTTTTTATAGGTTGATTATTCTGCATCTTGAATTTTTTCAATATCTCCCTTGCATAACCTTCTTGAGAGATGAAGATCTCATCTTCCGTTTGCTTGACTTCAATACCAGAGTAGAATGCCATGAGCCCAATATTTGTCATTTCGAACTCCTTTGTCATCGCTTCTTTGAACTTTTCAAATATGCTTGAATTATTTACGGTGAAAATCAAGTCATCGACATATAAACAAACAATCAAGACATTTTCATCTTCATTTTTGATGTAAAGAGCATGCTCATAAGGACACTTCATGAAGCCTTTCTCCTGCAAATACTTGTCTATTCGGCTATTCCATGCTCTTGGTGCTTACTTTAGCCCGTATAGAACCTTTTTAGTTTTAGAATCTTGTATTCTTGCCATTTGACTTTATATCCTGGTGGCTGCTTAATGTAGACTTTTTCTTCAAGTATTCCATTCAAGAAGGCAGATTTACATTCATTTGATGTATTCTCCACTTATTTTGAGCTGCCAAAGAGATTATTAGTCTAATAGTTTCTAATTGAGCAACAGGGGCAAATATCTCATCATACTCGATGCCTGCTCTTTGACTATAGTCTTTTGCCACCAATCTTATCTTGTATCTTTCAACATCTCCTTTGGAATTCTTCTTCGCTTTGTACACCCACTTCACATCAATTGCCTTATGCCTTTTAGGAAGTGAAGCCAACTCCCATGTGTCGTTCTTCTCGATTGCCGTGATTTCTTCATTCATTCTATCTTTTCACTTCTTGCTTTGTATGGCTTTTTGGAAATCCATGGGTTCACAGTCTGCAAAAAGACAAAAAAGAGTAAGATCATCTTGATTCATAGTTACCTCATAAAGATCTTCTAATTTTCTGAAACATAGTACTATTTCACTTGAATTTTCTCTTGAAGTTGATGATGATGAGTTGCTTTGATTACTTGTTGTTTGTGGAGTAGTAGGCTCTTCTCTTGCTTGCTCGATCATTGACTGTTCTACGTCTTTTTTTTTAAAGTATGAGAAAAAGTTGTAATCCTCATCATGTAGTCCCCAGTCCCATTCTCCTCCTTCATCGAATATGACATCTCTGTTGATGGTTGTTTTCCTTATATTTGGATTGTATAACTTGTAGCCTTTCGAGTTGTTGTCGTAACCAATGAAAATGAATTTCTCGCTCTTGTCATCCAGCTTACTTCTTTTCTCGTCGGGTATGTGTACATGAGTTATGCATTCAAAAACTTATAGATGAAATATGTCGATCTTCCTTCCACTCCATGCTTCTTGTGATGTCTTTCCCAACACACTTCTTGTTAGTGATCGGTTGGCCAAATAAACAGCATATGCAATCGGTTCTGCCCAAAACTCCTTCGGCAATCTCTTGTTTTTTAACATGCTCATTGTTATGTTGAGGATGGTTTTATTTTTACTTTTTGCTACTCCATTTTGTTGGGGGGATCTTGGAACAGTTAAAAGTCGACGTATTCCGTTGGCTTCACAAAATTCTTGAAATTCTTTTAAACTGAATTCTCCTCCTTGATCAGATTAGCTTTGATCTTACGATCACTTTCTTTCTCTACATCTACCTTAAACTTCTTGAATATTCCAAAAACCTCTGATTTTTGTTTTAATAAATACACCCATATTTTTTGTGAAAAATCATCTATGAAGAGAAGAAAATAGTTGCTCTTACCGAGCGAGTTTGACTTTATTGGACCACAGACATCTGTATGTATGAGCTCAAGAGGCTTTTGAGCTCTTGAACTTGACTCCCTTGGAAAACTTTTCCTAAAGTGCTTTCCGAGTAAACGTCCTTCACATAATTGATCAGGGTGGTTGATGCAAGGTAATCCTCTCACCATCTCTTTCTTTGAAAGCAAATCGAGTTCTCTAAAGTTGAGATGCCCAAATCGAAGATGTCAGAGCCAAGAAGCATCTTTATAACAGGTCTTCAACATTTGGTAATATCGTTTTGAATGTTGAGCGAGAACATTCTATTTTTAGACATTGACACTTTAGCAATCAAGTTACCAATATTGTCTTTTAAGAAGAGAGTATTTTCTCTCAAGTGAATATCATATACTTTCTCCAAGAGTTGGCCTAAACTCAAGATGTTGTTTTTCATATTCGGTACAAAGTAAGCATTAGAAATAAATTGATGCTTCCCATTTTTCTGACGGATAAGAATGTTACCTTTGCCTTTCACCTCTATCTTGAACTCATCTTCAAAAGACACATTGTCACTTACTGATTCGTCAAGCTCTACGAACATGCTTCGTCTCCCACACATATGGTTGTTTGCACCGGTGTCCAGGTACCATGTACTATCTTCACCTCTTTCATTATCATTGTATGCTAGAAGCAGTGCTGTCTTCTTTTCTTTTTTTTCTATGTAGTTGACTCTTTCATTAACTTTGTACTTAGGTGCTCTACATTCTTTCGCATAATGTCTGAACTTGTTACAATTATAGCACTTAATTTGAGATTTATCATTCTCGAGTTTGAGTGCCCTTGACCACGTCCTCTTGTAGATCTTTCTCCTTTCTCATAGTTATTTTTGGTACTCCATCCTTGCTTGCTAGCATGACCTCGTCCTTGTCCACTACCTCTTCCATTGTGACTTCTAATATTGTTAAAGTTTTGATCTTTATGAGTTGGTTGGAGATTCGTCTTGAGAAGTTGTTCTAGAATCTCTCCATTCATCTTATTCTTTTCTTCATGGGCTTGCAATGAACCCAGACGTTGTTCTATCGTCATGACTTGTAAGTCCTTCGTCTCTTCAATAATGGTTGTGATACTATCAAATTTTGAATCTAACGATCGGAGAATCTTTTCCATGATAGCCACATCTTCTAATTTCTCACAATTTCTTTTTAGTTGATTGAAAATGGTAATGACTCTAGAAAAGTAATCAGAGACCAGCTCGCCTTCTTTCATATGCAAAACATCAAATTAGTTTCTTAAAGTTTGAAGTCGTACTTTTTTAACCGTTTCTTCTCCCTTATATGAAACCTCGAGCTTCTTCCATGCTAGCTTGACCGAAGTAGCACTTGAGATCTTTTCAAAACCATCTTCATCTAAAGCTTGATAGATGAGGAAGAGAACCTTCTTGTCTCTCTTTCGCAAGTCTCGTAAGCTATCCTTTTGTGTTGTGGATAGAGCATACTCATCTTTTGGCTCATTGTAGCCTTTCTCCACAACCTCCCAAACGTCACGCGCTCCAAGGAGTGCCTTCATCTTGATACTCCAATTGTCGTAGATGCTTTCCTTAAGCATCGGGACCTGGAACGAAACCATGCCACCATTTGCCATTGCTTTGTAATAGAACCTTTAGGCTATGATACTACTTTGTTGGAATGGAGAAGCTTTTAGGAAATGACAAAGGCTAAAAAACAACTTATGGAAGAAGTTTCACTCTTATTTATCACATTTACTTGATTTGATACAAGCTCAAAAACTCCACCCCTATTTATACTAGTGACACATCCTAAATTAATGACTAGGATTGTGCCACCATAATTACAATCCAATGGTTACAAATAATTCCACACCTACCACACAATAATTCTACATCTACCACACCTACTACACAATAATTTCATACCTACCACATATTCTAGAATAAGCTTCTAGAAATTAAGCTTTATGTAAACAACTAAAACCAAATTTATATTTCAACATATTGATATACTGATCATGAGTAAATTCATTAAGTTATCGATCGTAATTCTTGCTTAATACATTCACTAGATATCTTTGTTTATTGGTTCTACATAAGTTAATGCTCTTATAATCACTTAGAATCAAGTGGGATGCAAGTGTTACTCGTTGTACAAAGCTTCAAATCATTTACGTGAATTTCATGACTTTGAGAGGGCAAAAGATTTAATAGCTTAGCCAAAGAGCTGCTTTGAAAAAATCTGACGGTGGTCTTTGTTTTCTCCTTATTTGTTTTATGGCTAGCTTTGAAATTTTATTAGGATAAAGACTGGTTGTTGTTGTTGTTTTTCTTGTCGTCTAGCTTTGAAATTCGTCCACCCTCATACTTGACACTACATATGTCAAAGTATGGTACTAGTATAATCCTGGTTACGGACCATTTGGTTGCTTGAGGTTAGAAAGCATATTTAATAGTTTATTTACTAGATTTTCCTTTGTTTGGATAAACTTAAAAACCTATATTTANGCTTGTTGTTGTTGTTGTTTTTCTTGTCGTCCAGCTTTGAAATTCGTCCACCCTCATACTTGACATTACATATGTCAAAGTATGGTACTAGTATAATCCTGGTTACGGACCATTTGGTTGCTTGAAGTTAGAAAGCATATTTAATAGTTTATTTACTAGATTTTCCTTTGTTTGGATAAACTTTAAAACCTATATTTATCTTAAGCACCATAAATATCTTCAAAACTATTAAATGTTATATATATATATATATTTAACTCAAAAAAGAGTGAAATTAAAATTTTCATTTCCGGAACATATTGCCTAATTACATGCAATCAAATACATTTTTAGGATAAACAAATTTCTAGGTTATCTTCAAATAAGATGATTAGTAAGTCAAAATAAATCATAATGGGNATACATATATTAACTCAAAAAAGAGTGAAATTAAAATTTTTATTTCCGAAACATATTGGCTAATTACATGCAATCAAATACGTTTTTAGGATAAACAAATTTCTAGGTTATCTTCAAATAAGATGATTAGTAAGTCAAAATAAATCATAATGGGTGATAGATGGTGAAGCTTGAGCCAAACTAATTACTCATTGTTAGGAGTTATACTATGAAATAATTTATTCTTGTGAGAAATTATGAAGAATAAATTATTTCCTTGTATTANTAGGTTTTTCTATTTTATGTTATTTCCTTTATCTCCAAATAATTAATATATATTGATTATTGGAGCTATTTGGTAATATATCTTTTCTTTTCTTGTTATTTATTTTTATTATTTTTCCTATTATAGGATTCTTGTAAGAGTTATTTATACCCCTGTTCATATCAATGAAATAATTTTGTATTCCGCATTTTTCTGAATTTCAACATGGTATGAGGGCATAATTTTGTACCATAGCCACCGGTTTTCTTTTGAGAATTGTCGGACTACAGGAAGGGAGGAGCGCTCATCTTGGTATTTGAAACAACGATTTTTTCTTCTCTTCCTGCAAGCTTTGTTTGATGGTCGGCCTTTCTTGAACCGGGAGCTTCAACTCTACCGACCTCCAGAAAATCTATAGTCGCCGTTTCCCCTAGCTGCCATCGTTTTTCACCCAAATTGTCGTTGGTTCACCTTTATCGGTTTTCTAAAGGTTTTTTTCGCCGATCCTTATGGCACGTAGTTTTAGCCACTAGATCTCTCTCCGCCAAAGAGTCGATCTCAGGGTTCCATTCTCGGACCTTCTTGGCACGAGACTGGAGTTTATTTACAGTGACAACATGTTTGAGGTCCTCATCGAGGATATATTGCTTGGGCAACCAATCGTGGATTACTGCCGCCCTCGCACCGGCGACATTTCCTCGCAAGATTTCAGTCGGACCACTGTCGACTGGCTCTCGCTCTCAATGGAGACCCTTTGATGAGTTGTGTACTGATGGCTTCTCTACTGTCCTTCCCAGCAGCAAGACTTTCTCGTTGTTCTTCTCTGGAGGACCTTCCCGCCGTTCTTACCCGAAGGACTTTCCCACAGGAAACAAAACAGTCTTTTTTTGTTGTTCTTCCCAGTGGCAGGAAACAATACTGTTTTTTTTTTCTTGAAATCCAACACTGCTTCCTGTCTTTTCCTGTTGTTCTTCCACAAAAATTCAACATTGAGTCTTGCAGCCAGATCCATCGCCGGCGAATTCTCCTGCAGTATTTTTTCTTCCATGGGCAAGCGTCAATGGGAGCTACGTTTCCACCCAATCTTTCTCCTGCTGCTTTCTCTGTCAGCAGAATTTGTTGGGTGTGATTTACTCTTTCTCTCTTGTGAAGAGCCACCATCGATGTTCGAAGAGCGGGACTTTCTCTCTCCAGTGGCACTCCCAACCAAAGAGGAGAAGTTCATCATTGGTTTGCTTGCAAAACGACTGAAAAAGGCTATTGTAGATGCGAGATTGGATGTATCCTTGACTGGAATCCCAACAACCAACTTACATTCCCATCTTCGTCGGTTTCAACCTTGCTGCCGAAACCCCCATCTATTTTCTCTCTAAGACGAAATATATGGCAGACAAAACTCAAATCTTCCTATTGACACTGTAGAAACTGCAGTCAAGAAACAATCACAGTTGTCTACTTCTGTGCAAACTCCGCTGCATCATTACATGTAGGAGCTTTCAGTCTACCTACAGACATAGCAGGAATTGCAGTCAAAGACAGTTAAATTTGTCTACTTCCCAGCAAATTCCCTGCATTCAACTAGTAAAAGTTTTCCGTCTACCTACAGACACTGCAAGAACTGGAACCACTACTGTCTACTTACCTGCAAACTCCTCTGCAACATTATCTGTAGAAATCGTCCGCCTACTGATCCTGAGAATATTCTTGCGTAAAAATTATATAGTTGACTCCGTTATGCACGGTGCCAAAAACTTGATGCAATATTTTGTGAATAAGAAATTTAAGCAATTAATGTTGGGATTTTATGCAAGTATACGTATCGTTATCAAGTAATAAAAGACTTTCTATTCAAGCCCCAAATATCGATCCCACGGGAATGTTTAAATTTAAAATGATAAATTTACTATGAAATTCACAGAGTCAAAACAAAATTACTGTCACTTATTTCAAATGTTGAGATATGATCAAACCTAAATTATTTAACTAATTACAAAACTAAAATACAAAGTTTAAACAGTAACTACTAAACTATTAAACTATGTTTATGTGATGAAGATTTCTCATGTGAAAAAGGCATATTTCACACTACAATAAAGTTTTGCTAAAATGAGATGAGATAAATTATTCTAATATGTATTGTGTCAAATAGGAACAATTTTAATTCTCTACCCTGATACAGTGTTATAGAAAATCATTGACTAATCCCATGTTTAGTCCCTAAATCCATGGCTAGGTTATGAGGATACTGACTCTCACTCCAGAGCTCCTACTTCCCTTTACCTGAATGTTAACTCTCGCTTTAGTTTTTAAACACTAAGACCGAATTGAGGATTTTAGTCTGTCATCCTAAAAATTTTCCAATTCTACACATAAAAAAATATATTTCTCTATTTATTTGCACTTAATTCCATTAACGAAATTCTCCTTCATAGAATCAAATGTGATCCTCACTCTGTTGTAGAACTCATATTCTATTTCCCGGATCATATGTTTCACAACACATTTTAATAATTCAATTGGCCAGATCAAAAAGTTAATTAAATTCGAAGTTGAAAATCATCATAATTTATTTTATATTTTAATATTGACACATCCATATTATTTCTTCATTTCATCATATCTCAGAGTAAGGAGAAAGATAAAGTAAACTACTCAGACTTAATGAGAAAGATACAACAAAACACAAATTTCATACATAAAAGAAAGTTCATACAATACCAATAAACAAATAACATTTATCTGAAACTCTTTCTCAAAGCAAATCTCTTGTAGTTTCTTCTAAAAAATGTAGGAAGAAGAAATTTCACTTTTCTCTTTCTCCAACACTCTTAGAGAAGAATTCACATTTAATCTCACCACAAAAACTCTAAACTCTTAAAGAAAAATCACTAATAGACTCCTAAATGGTGGTGGAATGAAAATGGAACAAGTGTATGGAGGCGAGGTGTGACGAAAATGAGCAAGGAGGGAACGAAAAAGAATGAAGAGTGAATAATAACCAAGAGAGTTTTTCTGATGAATTTCGGTCCCAAATAGAGCCTAGAGTCGGTTCTCCAATTGGTGCATAAAAAAAACTATAAAAATGTCCAAATTTCGTTGAATCTTCTAGAAATAGTGCCTGAACCTCCATAAGCGTCTTAGCCACACATTCTGGCGCCGTCGGTGCTAGTGTTCATTTAATTAATTGTCGCTCTCTGTCAAACGGCGCCGTTGGCGCTGACCAAATTTTTAACTTCTTCATTTTTCATATAAATTTCATCATTTTTGCATCTTTATTGCTTTAAGTCCTAAAATTCAACAAACTGCAATAAAACATAAAAAATACTTTCCATTAAAGTGCAATATCACAAAAAATGAGTATAAAATATGAGTCTAAAAATGCATATATTTTTGGTGTATTAAAATTTCCCAAACTTACATGTTACTTGTCTTCAAGTAACTCCTCTAATATATAAAAATATGACTTATGGTAAAGAATTTAACTTCTAGATTTTTATATCTTAGTCCACTAAATAAAATAGCATAACTTAAAAAAAATTCAAAACAACTCCTGTTAATACTAAAGGTATAAGAATATTTAGCAATCAAGTCAAAAATTTCTGATTATTTATTTTTTTTAAGAAAAATTGCAAATTGTCATATTAAAGCCGCTTAAAGTATTCATATGAAAAAGAACTTCATAAAACTTTACTAGTAAATAAACTAATACTCAAATAAAAGCTTAAGAAATGTAGCGAAGCCTTCTTCTTTAAATTGATTCAAGTGAAGCTAATTTTTAATTAGACATCTCCTCAAGCTTCTCCCCACATATTTTCTTTTTCTTTTCTCTCTTTTTTGTATGATGATTACTATATCTGGATAGCTTTTAATAATTTTGAACTTCACTATCCTCTTTCTAAAGTAAAAAACTTTTCACCTTTCTTCACTTAACAAATTTATATTAGCTTAAAGATTTCATAAAGTTTAATTATTTTCTTCTTACATAACCTTTAAGATTTTTAATATTTCAAAAATATAATTTTCCTTACTTAAAATAAAAAAAACAATATTTTTCTTTTATACAAAATATCTTAATCTCTAAATTTAACCTTTTTTATTGAAAATTTTTACTTAAGTTTACTATATATTTAGAAACATAAATATAGTTATCTAAAAGCTTTATTATTGAAAAATTTTACTTAAGTTTACTATATATTTAGAAACATAGATATAGTTATCTAAAGTTACCCGCTAATACCAAAGTTCATGTTAAATTTAAATTATTTTTTAAAAAATATAGCTAAGTGAGGACAAATAAAATTAAGTTTCTTTCTTTTTTTTTAAAAAAATATTTTTCTTTCCCCCTAAATTTAATTTTTTAAAAGATTTAGCATGAAGAATTGAAAAATAAAGGGTGAAAGAAAACATTAAATACATGAAAAAATGACATACCTCTTGAAAGTTCTAATTTTGAAACTTAATTCTGAAATACTGCAGGTGCTAATATAAAAAGCTACAAAACTTAAAACATTAAATTGTGCGTAATACATATAAAATCTGTTGACAAAGAGTTAATTACAATATATTTAGAAACATAAATATAGTTATCTAAAGTTAACCCCTAATACCAAAGGTCATGTTAAATTTAATTTTTTTTTAAAATATAACTAAGTGAGGACAAATAAAATTAAGTTTCTTTCTTTTCTTTTAAATAATTTTCTTTCCTCCCTAAACTTAAATTTTAAAAGATTTAGCATGAAGAACTGAAAAATAAAGGGTGAAAGAAAACATTAAATACATGAAAAAATGACATACATCTTGAAAGTTCTGATTTTGAAACTTAATTCTAAAATATTGTATGTGCTAATATAAAAAACTACAAAACTTAAAATATTAAATTGCGCGTAATACATATAAAATCTGTTGAGAAAGAGTTAATTACAATACATTTAACAAAATATAAAAACTAACAACAGAATTAAACTTAATTCTAGAAATGAAAACAGTTTTACAAACTATAGTTTCACAACATAAAATAAAAAATAAAACAGTCTCACAATCTAACAACAAACATTCTCAACAATATAACAAAAACAAATAACAAAGTACAATCAAACATAAACTAAAATAAAAAACACTAATCATCATCATCTTCTTTTTCTTCTACATCCAAATTCAACCGCTGGTATGGAGTAAAAAAATAGGGTGAGTAGGAAACTGAACTGAATGATCACTCTTCATGTATCTCACCAGCGCATCATCATAAGGAGCATCATATTCGAACTTTTGTTGTATCAAATCATCAGTGTGAGCATTTCTAGCATCCATGTTTTGCAATCTATGTTCCATTCTTAAGATATCTCCCTGCTGAATTATCATCTGGTCCAAAAGTTCTCGGTTAGTATGGTCACTAAAAGTAGGAGTCCTCGAAGTAGAAGAAATATCTCTGGTCTTACTTCCAGACCTCATCCAACATGAGATTCATATGTCTTTATATTGACAGACCCAATAGGTTTTAGAGCTTCAATCATCTCTTCCACAGGTATAAAATCAACTCCTGCCTGTTCGCATAGTGTAAAAATAAGTGCAGGGTGTGCCAAACCACCAGTGGTCTCTCCTAAAGCAATAGATCTAGTGTTCATATAAATAATAGAACCTACATTTATCCTCATCACTTGCTGAATACAGAAGTTCAGGATGGCTCTATCCTTGGTCACCTCACTATAATGATTTGTCGGAATCATTCTTCCAGAAATAAAGTAGTGTTAGACCTTAGATATTACATAAGCATAGAAAGAGGAAAGTTTACCTTAACACCATTTTTCACTTTCCAGGTTCTTCTTCCATCAGTCAAAAAAGAAATAACCTCATCCAAGGCCTCATTCGTAGCAGAAAATGATTTATACTGGCAACTGTAAACATCTTCTAACTGATAAAACTCATTAATTTTACTTGAAAAAAACTCAACTTTTTTCCCACGAACAAAAACAAAGTCGTCAGAAGCCTCAGTAAAGTTGGCATAGAATTTCAACACTACACTAATAATCACATCGGCAGTAAAATAACAGAAATTTTCCCACTGTCGAGTATTGATTAATCGCTCGACTTCTCCACCCGGATTTTTAAAACCTTGATCCAGAATTACTTTTTTATGCTCAAGTAGACTATTGAATCGAGCACTAGCTCTGAAGCTAATAAATTTTTGTTCATCATAATCTACTTTTTTTTTCTTTGTTTGTTCTTGGTGCCATAGGAATTCTAGAGAAAATTCGAAAAAATCCGAATAAATTTCAAAAATTCCAAAAATCACAAGGTAAAAGGCTCTAAACTCAAATCTACTAAGTAAGAGTTCTTCATTAATGGATTTTAACAAAATCTCTTAAAAAATTTTAAAATTTTCGTATCTTGGCAATGTGAGATAAATCCTTGGTGAAAATAAAAAATTTTTGATTGAAAGTGTAGCTTTTACCTAGAGAAGATGAAATTCAAAGTTTCTTTGCCTTAAAATCTCCTCAAATCTAAGCAAATGCGAGTCCTAGATGCCAAACCGGAGGTTGAAGGTGACTCAAAGGGTAAAAATGACGGTTTACGGTGAAAATCACAAATTTTAAAGGGTTAAAGGATGTTCTCGGGTCGAGGGCGCCGTCGGCGCTGCAGGGCAAAAATTCCATTTTTTGATTTTTTCAATTTTCAATTTTCTTTCAATTTTCTCTATAGCCGTTTTAGTATATTTTTTTTAAACATAAATTTTTATCTAACAACAATTCACAAACAACAACAAACTAATTTTTATATATGAAAATACATTTTTACAAACACATTTTTCTAATCACACTTTCACACATATTAAGCAAACCAAATTATAAATCAACGTCAAAATTAAACCACAACACTAAACGATGACACAAAACTATAGATATAATTAAAGTTCATAATTCTAAAGCAAAGCAAACTAAATAAAATTCAAACAATCACGTTAAGTACATAAGTATTCTAAACTAGTAGAGAGTCCAAATTCTTCAATTATTCTGCCTCATCTTCAATACTTTCTCCTCTAAAATCTCTCATAGACTGGTAATGAACGTACAAATTGTAGAAGGGTCGGTACGAGAATTGATCAGTCGAATTTTCTTCGATCCATACTTTTTGTTAAACATCTGCACTAATCCTGCTTCAATTGTTCAAGTATGATCAAAATTCTCTTTCATCCTCCAATATAGGTGATCGAAAAGGTACTTAAGATCTCTTATTGCATTTGTAATACTCTGAAGTTCTCTTTTAATTTTCTTCAATTTCTTTTCCAAAGCAAGTGAACTTCCAACTGTGGTGGCATACAATGGAGTTGAAATATGTGATGAATGATCTAAGATAGTATTTAATGCTTCATTCCCATTCCCAACATAATTATCATCAATAGGAATCAAGGGCTCCCAAGGTAATACAAAATTTTCTTAACTTTCATATGGAACTTGAGATTGACTGCAAAGTAGAAAAATTGTGGAAAGATGCCCAAGTCCATAAATTGGCCCATTCATAATAATACCCATAATAGATTTAAAAATGATAGATACTGCATCAATGAAATTTTCTATTTGAATGCAATAACTCAAAATAGCACTTTCTTTGGTGACTCTACTAATCTTCATGATAGGGAGTAATTTTGCAGAAATGAAGTAATGCTATTGCTTTGATATTGGATTAAGAAATGAATCAGAGAAACTAACATATCCTTTATCTCGCATTTCCTAAATATCACTTTCATCCATCAGAAAATTATAGACATCTCGCATCAAATCTCTGGTAGGGATAAAATTTGTATAATGACAGATTGAAATGCTTTTTATCTTATACAACTCATTGATTCGCGTTGGAGTAAATGGTACAGCTTTACCTCGTACGAAGACAACTCCTTGGGTAATTCCATGTCAGTTTAAATAGAATTCCTTCACTAGTGATACAACAACTGCAGCAGTAGTGTAGCACAAAACTTCCCATCGTTTTTGTAGAATAATTTTATCAATCGGAGAACTTGGATTAATCAATCCGTGATTGATAAAACCTCTCTCCTTGATAAGCCTCTTTTTTATAATAACTTTGTCGTATAATATTTGCGCGTCAAAACTGATAAACTTTCTTCTATTGAAAACTCCACACCTAGAAATATTTCTGGAATTGGAGGCCATGGTATTCGAAAATAGGAAGTTTCTGGTCATCAAAGGTAGTTTTTAAGACTTTAAAAAAACATCCCGGCGGTTATTACAAAGTGAAATCTCGCCAAAATTCTTCCTAAACCGTCAGACTGTTATCAGCGCGACCGGCGCTCTCGATGGCGCTGTCGGAGCTTTGGTCTGTTTGCGGGCGTCGTCGGCGCCAGAGGCCAAAATTGCTCTTTTCATGTTTTCGTTCAATTCGATCCCAAATTTTCCTCTAATATCAATATTTGTCTTAATTTATAACATATAAAATTGTGTAGGATTATTATGTACTAATATATAAACACTTATCAAACAAAATAATAATACATAGATAAATATATATATATATATATATATATATATATATATATATATATATATATATATATATATATATATNAAGGTTTTTCTATTTTATATTATTTCCTTTATCTCCAAATAATTAATATAATTTGATTATTGGAGCTATTTGGTAATATATCTTTTTTTTCCTTGTTATTTATTTTTATTATTTTTCCTATTATAGGATTCTTGTAAGGGTTATTTATACCCCTGTTCATATCAATGAAATAATTTTGTATTTCACATTTTTCTGAATTTCAACATGGTATGAGGGCCTAATTTCGTACCATAGCTACCAATCTTCTTTTGAGAATTGTCGAACTACAGGAAGGGAGGGTCGCTCATCTTGGTATTTGAAACAACGATTTTTTCTTCTCTCCCTGCAAGCTTTGTTTGATGGTCGGTCTTTCTTGAACCGGGAGCTTCAACTCTACCGACCTCTAGAAAATCTATAGCCGTCGGTTCCTCTAGCTGCTATCGTTTTTCACCCAAAATGTCGCTGGTTCACCTTTTCGGTTTTCTAAAGGTTTCTGTCACCGATCCTTATAGCACGTAGTTTTAGCTGCTAGATCTCTCTTAGCCAAAGAGTCAATCCCAGGATTCCATTCTCGGACCTTCTTGTCGCGAGACTGGAGTACATCTACAGTGACAACATATTTGAGATCCTCATCGAGGATATATTACTCGGGCAACCAATCGTGGATTACTGCCGCCCTCGCACCGGCGACCTTTTCTCGCAGGATTTCAGTCGGACCACTGTCGACTGGCTCTCGCTCTCAATGGAGACCCTTCTTTGATGAGTTTTGTGGCTTCTCTGCTGTCCTTCCCAGCAGCAAGACTTTCCCGCCGTTCTTACTCGAAGGGCTTTCCCACAGGAAACAAAGTAGTCTTTTTTTGTTGTTCTTCCCAATGATAGGAAACAATACTGTTTTTTTCTCCTGAAATCCAACACTGCTTCCTGTCTTTTCCTGTTATTCTTCCACAAATATTCAACATGAGTCTTGCAGCCAGATCCATCACTAACCCACTCTCCTGCACTATTTTTTCTTCCCTGGGCAAGCGTCAACGGGAGCTACGTTTCCACCCAATCTTTCTTCTGCTGCTTTCTCTGTCAGTAGAATTTGTTGGGTGTGATTTGCTCTTTCTCTCTCTTGTGAAGAGCCACCACCGATGTTCGAAGAGCGGGACTATCTCTCTCCAGTGGCACTCCCAACCAAAGAGGAGAAGTTCATCATTGGTTTGCTTGCAAAACGACTTGAAAAAGGCTATTGTAGATGCGAGATTGGATGTATCCTTGAATGGAATCCCGACAACCAACTTACATTCCCTTCTTCGTCGGTTTCAACCTTGCTGCAGAAACCCCCATTTATTCTCTCTAGAACGAAACACATGACAGACTAAACTCAAATCTTCCTATTGACACTGCAGAAACTGCAGTCAAGAAACAATCACAGTTGTCCACTTTCGTCAGACTCCTTTGCATCATTACATGTATGAGCTTTCAGTCTACCTACAGACACTGCAGGAACTGGAGTCAAAGACAGTTAAATTTGTCTACTTCCCTGCAAATTCCCTGCATTAGTATTAGTAAGAGTTTTCAGTCTACCTACAGACACTGCAAGAGTTGGAACCACTACTGTCTACTTACCTGCAAACTCCCCTGCAACATTATCTGTAGGAATCGTCCGCCTACTGATCTTGAGAATATAGTTGTGTAAAAATTATATAGTTGATTCCGCTATGCACGGTGCCAAAAGCTTAATTTAATATTTTATGAATAAGAAATTTAAGCAATTAATGTTGAGATTCTACCCAAGTATACGTATCGTTATCAAGTAATAAAAGACTTTCTATTTAAGCCCCAAATAATCGATCCCACGGGGAATGTTTAAATTTGAAATGATAAATTTACTAGGAAATTCACAGAAAGTTAAAACGAAATTACTGTCACTTATTTCAAATGTTGAGATATGATCAGAACTAAATTATTTAACTAATAACAAAACTGAAATACAAAGTTTAAACAGTAACTACTAAATTATTAAACTATGTTTATGTGATTAAGATTTCTTATGTGAAAACACATCTTTCCCACTACAATGAGGTTTTGGTAAAATGAGTGAAATAAATTGTTCTAATATGTATTGTGCCAAATAAAATCAGTTTTAATTCTCTACCCTGATATAATGTTATAGAAAATCATTGTCTATTCCCAGGTTTAGTCCCTAAATCCGTAGCTAGGCTATGAGAATACTGACTACCACTCCAGAGGTCTCACTTTCCTTCATCTGAAGGCTAACTCTCGCTTTAGTTTTTAAACACTAAGACCGAATTGAAAATTTTAGTTTGTCATCCTAAAAATTTTCCAATTCTACACATAACAAAGTATATTTCTCTATTTATTTACACTTAATTCCATGAACGAAATTCTCCTTCATGGAATCAAATGTGATTCTCACTCGGTTGTAGAACTCATACTCCATTTCCCGAATCATATGTTTCACAACACATTTTAACAATTCAATTGGGTCAGATCGAAAAGTAAATTAAGTTTGGAGTTGAAAAATAATCACAATTTATTTTATATTTTAATATTGGCACATCCATATTATCTCTTCATTTCTGGAGTTGAAAAATCATCACAATTTTTTTTATATTTTAATATTGGCACATCCATATTATCTCTTCATTTCACCATATCTCAGAGTAATTTATTTTATATTTTAATATTGACACATCCATATTATTTCTTCATTTCATCATATCTCAGAATAAGGAGGAAGATAAAGTAAACTACTCAGACTTCATGAGAAAGATACAACAAAACATAAATTTCATATATAAAAAAAAGTTCATACAATTTTAATAAATAAATAACACTTATCTGAAACTCTTTCTCAAAACAACTCCCTTGTAGCTTCTTCTAAGAAATATAGGAAGAAAAAATCTCTCATTTTTCTCCTTCTCCAACACTCTTAGAGAAGAATTTACACTTAATCTCACTACAAAAACTCTAAACTCTTAAAAAAATCACTAATAGACTCCTAAATGGTGGAATGAAAATGGAAAATGTGTATGGTGGCGAGGTGTGACGAAAATGAGCAAGGATGGACAAAAAAGAATGAAGAGGGGGCGAATAATGACCAAGAGAGTTTTTCTGATGAATTTTGGCCTCAAATAGAGCCTAGAGTCGGTTCTCCAATAGGTGCATCCAAAAACTCTATAAAAAGCGTCCAAATTCGTTAGATCTTCTAGAAACAGGGCCTGAACCTCCATAAGCGCCGTCGGTGCTAGTGTTTATTTAATTAATTCCCGCTCTCTGTCAAACGGCGCCGTTGGCGCTGACCAAATTTTCAACCTCTTCATTTTTCCTCTAAATTTCATCATTATTGCATCTTTATTGCTTCAAGTCTTAAAATTCAACAAACTACAAGAAAACATAAAAATATGTTTCATTAAAGTACAATATCACCAAAATTGAGTATAAATATGAGTCTAAAAATGCATATATTTTTGGTGTATCAAAATCTCCCAAATTTACATGTTACTTATCCTCAAGTAACTCCTTTACTATATAAAAATATGACTTATGGTAAAAAATTTAATTTCTAGATTTCTATATCTTAGTCTACTAAATATAATAACATAACTTAAAAAAAATTCAAAACAACTCCAGTTAATACTAAAAGTATGAGAATATATAGCAATCAAGTCCAAAATTTCTGATTCTCTATTTTTTTACAGAAAAAATTACAAATTATCATATTAAAGCCACTTAAAGTATTCATATGAAAAAGAACTTCATAAAACTTTACTAATAATAAACTAATACTCAAATAAAAGTTTAGAAAATGTAGCGAAGCCTTCTTTTTTAAATTGATTCAAGTGAAGCTAATTTTTAATTAGACATCTCTTCAAGCTTCTCCCCGTATCTTTTTTTTTTCTTTTACTTTTTTTCCCTTTTCCTTTCTCTCTTTTTTTGTGTGAGGATTACTATATCTGGATAGCTTTTAATAATTTTGAACTTCATTATCCTCTTCCTAAAATAAAATTTTTTTCACATTTATTCACTTAACAAATTTATATTAACTTAAAGATTTCTTAAAGTTTAATTATTTTCTTCTTACATGAACCTTTAAGATTTTTAATATTTCAAAAATACAATTTTCTTTACTTAAAATAGAAAAACATAGTCTTTTTCTTTTATACAAAATATCTTAATTTCTAAAATTAATCTTTATTATTGAAAATTTTTACTTAAGTTTACTATATATTTAAAAAATTAAATATAGTTATCTAAAGTTAACCCCTAATACCAAAGGTCATATTAAATTTAATTTTTTTTTAAAAAAAATATAGCTAAGTGAGGACAAATAAAATTAAGTTTCTTTCTTTTTTTTTAAAAATATTTTTCTTTCCCCCCTAAACTTAAATTTTTAAAAGGTTTAGGATGAAGAACTGAAAAATAAAGGGTGAAAGAAAACATTAAATACATGAATAAATGACATACCTCTGGAAAGTTCTGATTTTGAAACTTAATTCTGAAATACTACAGGTGCTAATATAAAAAACTACAAAACTTGAAACATTAAATTACGCGTAATACATATAAAATCTGTTGAGAAATAGTTAATTACAATACATTTAACAAAATATAAAAACTAACAACAAATTTAAACTGAATTCCAGAAATGAAAACAGTTTTACAAACTACAGTTTCACAACATAAAATAAAAAATAAAACAGTCTCACAATTTAACAACAAACAGTCTCAACAATATAACAAAAACAAATAACAAAATAACAAAGTACAATCAAACATAAACTAAAAGAAAAATCACCAATCATCATCATCATCTTCTTCTTCTACATCCAAATTCAGCCGCTGATATGGAGTAAAAAAACAGGGTGAGTAGTGAACTGAATTGAATGATCACCCTTCATGTATTTAACTAGTGCATCATCATAAGGAGCATCATATTCAAACTTTTGTCGTATCAAATCAGCAGTGTGAGCATTTCTGGCATCCATGTTTTGCAATCTATGATCCATTCTTAAGATATCTCCTTGCTGGATCATCAGCTGGTCTAAAAGTTCTCGGTTAGTATGGTCATTAGAAGTAGGAGTCCTCGAAGTAGAAGAAATATCTCTGGTTTTACTTTCAGACCTCATCCAACATGAGATTCATGTCTTTATATTGATAGACCCAATAGGTTTTAGAGGCTCAATCCTCTCTTCCACAGGTCCAAAATCAACTCCAGTCTGTTCTCATAGTGTAAAAATAAGTGCAGGCTGTGCCAAACCACCAGTGGTCTCACCTAAAGCAATAGATCTAGTGTTCATATAAATAATAGAGCCTACATTTATCCTTATCACCTGCTGAATACAGAAGTTCAGGATGGCTCTATCCTTGGTCACCTCACTATGATGATTTGTCGGAATCATTCTTCCAGAAATAAAGTAGTGTCAGACCTTAGATATTACATAAGAATAGAAAGAGGAAAGTTTACCTTAACGCCATTTTTCACTTTCCAGGTTCTTCTATCAGTCAGAAAAGAAATAACCTCATCCAATGCCTCATTCGTAGTAGAAAACGATTTATACTGGCAACTGTAAACATCTTCTAACTGATAAAAATCATCAATTTTACTTGGAAAAAACTTCACTTTTTTCCCACGAACAAATACAAAGTCGTCAGAAGCCTCAGTAAAGTTGGCATAAAATTCGATCACTAAACTAATAATCGCATCGGCAGTAAAATAATAAAAACTTTCTCACTGCCGAGCATTGATTAATCGCTCGACTTCTCCACCCGAATTTTTAAAACCACGATCCAGAATTACTTTTTTATGTTCAAGTAGACTATTGAATCGAGCACTAGCTCTGAAGCTAACAAATTTTTGTTCATCATAATCTACTTTTCTTTTTCCTTTGTTTGTTTTTGGTGCCATAGGAAATCTAGAGAAAATTTGAAAAAATCCGAATAAATTTCAAAAATTCCAAAAATCACAAGGTAAAACGCTTTAAACTTAAATATACTAAGTAAGGGTTATTCACCAAAGGATTTTCTCAAAATCTCTTAAAAAAATTCAAAATTTTCGGATCTTGGCAATATGAGATAAATCCTTGGTGAAAATAAAAAATTTTTAATTGAAAGAGTAGCTCTTACCCAGAGAAGATGAAATCCAAAGTTCCTTGGCCTTAAAATCGCCTCAAATCTAAGTAAATGCGAGTCATAGATGCAAAAACCGGAGGTTGAAGGTGACTCAAAGAGTAAAAATGACGGTTTACGGTGAAAATCGTGAATTTTAAAGGGTTAAAGGCTGTTCTCGGGTCGAGGGCGCCGTCGGCGCTGCAGGACAAAAATTTCAATTTTGGATTTTTTTCAATTTTCAATTTTCTTTCAATTTTCTCTAAAGTCTTTTTAGTATATTTTTTTAAACATAAATTTTTATCTAACAATAATTCACAAATAAAAATTTCGCAAACAACAACAAACTAATTTTTATATATGAAAATACACTTTTACAAATACATTTTTTTAATCACACTTTCACACATATTAAGCAAACTAAATTATAAATCAGCATCGAAATCAAGTCACAACACTAAACGCTGACACAAAACTATAGACACAATTAATGTTCAGAATTCTAAAGCAAAGAAAACTAAATCAAATCCAAACAATCACATTAAGTACATAAGTATTCTAAACTAGTAGAGAGTCCAAATTCTTCAATTATTCTGCCTCATCTTCAATGCTTTCTCCTTTAAAATCTCCCATAGACTGGTAATACAACAACAAAAACAAAGCCACAAAAATCATGACATAGACTGGTAATGAACGTACAAATTGTAGAAGGGTCGGTACGAGAATTGATCAGTCGAATTTTCTTCGATCCATACTTTTTTTAAACATCTGCACTAATCCTACTTCAAATGTTCAATCATGATCAAAATTCTCTTTCATCCTCCACTCTAGGTGATAAAAAATGTACTTAAGATCTCTTTTTGCATTTGTAATAATCTGAAGTTCTCTTTCAATTTTCTTCAATTTCTTTTCCAAAGCAAGTGAATTTCCAACTGTTGGTGGCATCAATGGAGTTGAAACATGTGATGAATGATCTAAGATAGTATTTAATGTTTCATTCCCATTCCCAACATAATTATCATCAATAGGAATCTTGGGCTCTCAAGGTAATAAAACTTTTTCTTAACTTTCATATGAAACTTGAGATTGACAACAAAGTAGAAAAATTGTGGAAGGATGTCCAAGTCTATAAATTAGCCCATTCATAATAATACCTATTATAGATTTAAAAATGATAGATCCTACATCAATGAGTTTTTTCATTTGAATGCAATAATTCAAAATAACACTTTCTTTGGTGACTCTATTAATATTCATGGTAGGGAGTAATTTTGCAGAAATGAAGTAATGTCATTGCTTTGATATTGGATTAAACAATGAATCAGAGAAACTAACATATCCTTCATCTCGCATTTCCCAAATATCACTTTCATCCATAAAAAAATTATAGACATCTTGCATCAAATATCTGGTAGGGATAAAATTTGTATAATGACAGATTGGAACGTTTTCTATCTTATACAACTCATTGATTCACGCTGGAGTAAATGGTACAACCTTACCTCATACAAAGACAACTCCTTGGGTAATTCCATGTAAGTTGGCATAGAATTCTTTCACTACTGGTACTACAATTGCAGCGATAGTGTATCACAGAACTTCCCATCGTTTTTGTACAGTAATTTTATCAATCAGAGAACTTGGATTAATCAATCCATTATTGATAGAACCTCTCTCCTTGATAAGACTCTTCTTTGTAATAACTTTGTCGTATAATCTTTGCGTGTCAAAACTGATAAACTTTCTTCTATTGAAAACTCCATGCCTAGAAATATTTTTGAAATTGGAGGCCATGAAATTCGAAAATAGGAAATTTTTGGTCATCCAAGGCAGTTTTTAGGACTTTAAAAAAACCTCCCGACGGTTATTACGGAGTGAAATCCCGCCAAAATTCTTCCTAAACCGTCAAACTGCTATCAGCGTGGCCGGCGCTCTCGATGGCGCTGTCGGCGCTTTGGTCTGTCTGCGGGCACCGTCAGCGCTCATGCTGGCACCGTCGGCGCCAGAGGCCAAAATTGCTCTTTTCACGTTTTCGTTCAATTCGATTCCAAATTTTCCTCTAATACTAATATTTGTCTTAATTTATAATATATAAAATTGTGTAGGATTATGATTTACTAATATATAAATATTTATCAAACAAAATAGTAATACATAGACATATATATTTATATATGGGTTGTCTCCCACAAAACGCTTATTTTAACGTCGTCAGCCCGACATACAGTTTGATTAGTTGGGTTGACTTTACATTAAAATTTCTTTAAATTGTGGTATGTGCCCTTCATAATAATGTTTCAATCGATGCCCATTAACTTTAATTATCTTTCTAGTGTTAGGATCTTTAATACAACAGTTTCATAATGATAGGCTTTAATCACTTTAAATGTTCATAACCATCTGGATTTCAATTTTTCTGGAAATAATCTCAATCTTCTATTATATAGTAAAACTTCTTGTCCAGGTTCAAATTTCTTTTGAATAATCTTCCGATCATGTCATATTCTCATTTTCTCTTCATAGATTTTTGTATTATCATATGCTTCATTTCTAATTTCTTTAAGTTCATTGAGTTGCAATAATCTTTTCTCACCAGCATCCTTTAAATTAAAATTAAATTCCTTTAATACACAAAATGCTTTATGCTCCAATTCTACTAGTAAGTGACATGTTTTTCCAAAAATAAGTTTGTAACAATAATCTTTTCTCACCAGCATCCTTTAAATTAAAATTAAATTCCTTAATAGCCCAAAATGTTTTTCTCACCAGCATCTTTTAGATTAAAATTAAATTCCTTAATAGCCCAATATGCTTTATGCATTTTCTCACCAACATCCTTTAAATTAAAATTAAATTCTTTAATAGCCTAAAATGCTTTATGTCAATTCTACTGGTAAATAACATGCTTTTCCAAAAATAAGTCTATATAGGGACATTCCTATAGGAGTCTTATAAACAGTTTTGTATGCCCATAATGTAGTATTAATTTAGCAGATCAATTTAATTTATATGGATTTACAGCTTTTTCTAAAATTTGTTTAATATCTCTACTAGACCGCTAGTTTGAGGATGATAAGCAGTAGAAAATTTATGCATAATATCATATTTCTTAATTAATTTTTCAATTCTCTAATTCTTAAAATGAAATCCTCCATCAGTAATAATTACTTTCGGCTTCCCATATATTGTAAAAATATTTTTAATTAAAAATCTTGAAACACTCCGAACATCACATCTAGGTACAACAATAGCTTCAATTTATTTGGATATATAATCAACAATAAGTAATACATATATAAGTTCTCAAATGAAGGTATAAATAGTCTCATAAAATCTAATGTCCACACAAAAAATTTCAACTTTTAATGTGTAATTTAGAGACATTTCATTTATTCTAGAAATATTTCTTACTCATTAACATCGATCACATGTTTTAATATATTCATTAACATCTCTAAAAAGATTAGGCCAATAAAATCCAGCTTGCAAAATCTTATATGCAGTTTTATTAATTCCAAAATGTCCTCCAAATTCAGAATCATGACATCTTTCAATTATCTATTGAGTTTCCTCATAAGACACACATCTTCTAATAATTATATCTTTATATCGTTTATATAAATATGAGTCATCCCAAAAATAGAATTTTGAATCATATATAAATTTCTTTAATTATGAATTTTTGATATCAGGTGGTAAAATATCACTTACAATATAATTTTACTATATCGGCATATCACAATACATTCATTTCATCAATACTATATAATTGTTTATTAGAGAAATTTTTTAAAATTTTATTTGCAAAATTGGTTAATATTTCTCTTTTTAGTCTAGATGAATGATCGACTATTTGATTATCATTTCCCTTTCTATCAACTACGGAAAAATCAAACTCTTGTAATAGAAGTATCCATCTAATTAATCTTAGTTTAACATCCTTCTTTTGCATCAAATATTTTATAGCAGAATGATCTGTATGCACTATACATTTAATTTCAATTAAGCAAGGTCTAAATTTATCAAAGACATAAACAATAGTGAGCAACTCTCTTTCAGTAGTAGTGTAGTTAATTTGAACATCATTTAAAGTTTTAATAACATAATATATTATTTTAAAAACTTTCTTGTGCATTTATTCTAACACAGCCCCAATAGCATAATCATTAGCATCACACATTATTTCAAATGATTTCTTCCAATCAGGTGGAACTATTATAGATGCAGTGATTAATTTATCTTTCAATAATTCAAATGCTTTTATGTATTTTTCGTTAAAATCAAATTTCGTTTCTTTTTCTAAAAGTTGGCATAATAGCTTAGTTATTTTAGAAAAATTTTTTATGTAACGCCTGTAGAAACCAACATATCTTAAAAAGCTTCTTATCCCTTTAACATTAGTCAGAGGTGGTAATTTTTCAATAACTTGAATTTTTGCAGGATCCATTTCCATGCCATTTTCATAAATTTTATGCTCAAGTACAATTCTCCTTGCAACCATAAATTGACATTTTTCCTAATTTAGTGCTAGGTTGATTTTTTCACATACTTCTAGAACCTTTTCTAAATTATTTAAACATAATTCAAACGAAGTTCCATATACAAAAAAATTATCCATAAACACTTCCATTCCATGTTCAATAAAATTACTAAAAATTGACATCATACATCTTTGAAATGTTGCAAGTGCATTGCACATTCCATTTCTTGGATCATATGTTTCACATCACATTTTAACAATTCAATTGGTCAGATCGAAAAGTAAATTAAGTTCGGAGTTGAAAATCATCCCAATTTATTTTATATTTTAATATTGACAGATCCATATTATCTCTTCATTTCACCATATCTCAGAGCAGGAAGAAAGATAAAGTAAACTACTCAGAATTTATGAGAAAGATACAACAAAACACAAATTTCATATATAAAAGAAATTTTATACAATATTAATAAACAATTAACACTTATTTGAAATTCTTTCTCAAAGCAAATCTCTTGTAACTTCTTCTAGGAAATGTTGGAAGAAGAAATCTCACTTTTCTCCTTCTCCAACACTCTTAGAGAAGAATTCAAACTTAATCTCACCACAAAAATTCTAAACTCTTAAAGAAAAATCACTAATAAACTCATAAATGGTGGTGGAATGAAAATGAAAAAAGTGTATGGAGGCGAGGTGTGGCGAAAATGAGCTAGGATGGACGAAGAGGAATGAAGAGGGGGCGAATAATGAACAAGAGAGTTTTTCTGATGAATTTCGGCCCCAAATAGAGCCTAGAGTCAGTTCTCCAATAGGTGCATCCAAAAACTTCAAAAAGCGTCCAGATTCGTTGAATCTTCTAGAAACAGGGTCTGAACTGCCATAATCGCCGTCGACACCAGTGTTCATTTAATTAATTGCAGCTCTCTGGCGCCGTCGGCGCTGAACAAATTTTCAACTTCTTCTTTTTTGCTCCAAATTTCATCATTTTTACTTCTTTTTTGCTTTAAGTCCTAAAATTCAACTACTTGCAAGAAAACATAAAAATACCCTCCATGAAAGTGCAATATCACCAAAAATGGGTATAAAATATGAGTCTAAAAATGCATATATTTTTGGTGTATCACCACCTACAGACACTGCAGCAATTGCAGCAAAAAACAACCACAGTACAGAATGAAAACTTTAAGTTCTACTTTACAGAATCTTCCTCGCACATCGTTTGATGTTTTCAAATTCAAGTTGAACGTAGTTTTCAACCATGTTTCAACTTGAGGGGGAGTGTTAGAAGTTATACTATGAAATAATTTATTCTTGTGAGAAATTATGAAGAATAAATTATTTTCTTGTATTAATGAGTTATTTAATTACTTATTTTATATTTGTTTTCTTAGATTAGGAGCTAGTTCCTTTTCTATTTTAGGTTTTCTTATTTTATGTTATTACCTTTATCTCCAAATAATTAATATAAATTGATTATTGGAGCTATTTGGTAATATATCTTTCCTTTTCTTGTTATTTTTTATTTTTTTTATTATAGGATTCTTGTAAGGATTATTTATACCCCCGTTCATATTAATAAAATAATTTTGTAATCCGCATTATTCTAAATTTCAACACTCAGGGTAAACTCTTGTGATTTCCTTGAAAGCCCACTCAACCTTATATCATCCTAACCCATTGTATTCTGTTGTTTGGGATTTGCAAAATTTGATTGACCTAATCTAAGAGAAACTCAATAACTTCTAACTCCAGCATACATATATCTTATTGAATAGCATTTACATTGAATTAACATTATGAGCTAACAACATTAAAGGCTTTTATATTTAGATTTATTGCCTTCTTACAAGAAATTATGGATCAAACATGCTCAATCTATGTTCACAAAAAAAGAAAAAAAAAAGCCATTTTCCTTGAGTTAATGTTTTACATTGATAGATTAAGAGGCATAAGAGGAGAAAATTGGCATAAGGATGCGAAACTTCAAGTCGTCTAACTTTCTACAAAGTTTGAATATTTCATCATTATCTAATTTCCTTTTGATCACCAATCTTTGCTACCTTTCCAATGCTTCATATGATTCCCCCAAATGACAATAAAAAGTAAGCATTTTGTAGCACGAGAGCTTTATCGCTTTCATAAGATCCCACAAAATCACAAATAACTAGATCCTGCAATCCTCACAAGACTCTTGAACTGGAAATTGTGGTTCCCGTGATCTAGGGCTCCTAATTTCTGATTTCACCATTTTTTTTTTATTTCCTTCATATTTTCTTATTTTTATTTGGAGTTTCTTTCTACTTGGAGACTATTTATATGTTAGTTTTTTTATTTTGAGAGACTTGTGGCAATTGTTTTTTTTTTGAGATTATATATCTGTTTTCCACTCTAAGGAGCATTGTATCATTTTCCTTAAGTGGTTTGTCTGTATCATATGTAGGAATATGTGAAGATTCTCCTTGACCTCTGTACCACACTGTTTCGTCATCTGTTCCACAGTTTTTAGCTGGGTCAACTGTTGAACGTTGTTTATCTCCATCCAAATGTTGTCAATCACCCATATTGTCATTCTCTTACCATCACTAACACTCTATCAAACCTGCTTTTCAAACACCTTTTAGGAGCCTGAGAACAGTGTCATCCAATATTAGAACTTGATAAACCCAAAATTTTTAGTGATTTATCGTTCCTATACCTACGAAAAATTTTTTAGGAGCTTGAGAACAGTGTCATTTTTTATTAATTAGGTATAATAATCATTCCTACCACAATTTCTAGTATTAATTCTAAAAGTTTATAAACTAAACTTTCTACTATTGGGGGATATTCACTTCTCTGAAATCGCTAAAAAACACTGATTTGAGAGATCTAAAGGAAATAATTGAATGTAAGTGCACAAAACAAGAAATCTTGGAAAATAGAACACATATTTAACATGGAAAAACCCGAGAACTGGAAAAAACCACGTAGCAACATTGCACAAAAAAAAATCACTATGAAATGAAGAGAAATATACATATTACAACACACTTAAGTCCTCTCTACAATCTCGAAACTTAGAAATGCTTCTCTATTGATCGCACAAGAGATTCGCAGAAATCCACTCATAACTTGCAGACACCGGTTTGCGTTGTTCGCTTGTCCTTCCCATAGTGAAGAAACCTGAAATTTAAAGTTTTGAACTGCAAAATCGGTTGAAACATCGGTGCACCACTTTTGAGCGATGGGTTTCTCGACTCTCCGATGCAGGATGCGATTTGGACACCACTCTGTTGCTCTTGGGCGCTGCTTTTTCACTCGTTTGAGTCTTGGATTCATTTTTTTTAGCACTAGATCGCTCGTGACAAATTTTTTGACGCAATGTCTTCAGAATGTTGGAAATGAGCCTCTTCGCTCCGGGTTTCCGCTTGCTTGCATTAGATTTCTTTTTGGGAAACATTGACGGGGCTCTCGGGCCCTTGGTTTGGCGCTAGGATTTCAAATACCGACACAGGTTTTCCAATCCTTGGATGCTTCTACTTGCCAAATAAAACTCCATTATATAACTATCTTCTATTTGAAGACTGATTGCAATCACCTCTCCTATCTTCGTACTCATGTACTGTAATGTGGCTCAACCCTCTGGTCTCAACCTACTTGAGCTCCAACTAAAGCCAAGCATAACTTTAATTTTTCAAAAGTAACCACCTTAGTCAACATACTTGTAGGATTCTGAGCTGTAGGTATCTTCTTCAAGAATAAATATTCTTGTTCTAGAAGAGAACGAATAAAGTGATACCTTAACTGAATGTGTTTCATTCTGGCATGAAAAGTGATATTCTTAGCTACATGAATAACACTCATAATATCACTATGAAGTTTTCCAATACTCTGCTCCTTGTCCAGGTCTGCCATAAAGCTCTGCAGATTGCAGTCTAATCATCTCCATGCTGGCAATTTATACGACTTCTGTAATTGAAAGTGCAACAATTTCTATAGTTTGGAAACCCAACTCACTGCTATGTTCCCTAAAGTGAAGATATACTATGTTATGCTTCTATCGTCAATATCCCCTATCAGGTCTGAATCTACATATTTTTGTAGATTAATCTCTGTACGTTTGAAACAAGGTGACTTGTTAATTGTTCTTCTCAAGTATTTGAGAATCCATTTCATCACTTCCCAATAATTCTTTCTTGGATTATTTATATACCTGCTGATCACTCCCATTACATGTGCAATACCTGGTCTCGTACATATCATCTCATACATTAAACTTCTAGTAGATGAAGAATAGCGATTTCTTTTCATCTATTTTTGCTCTGCTTTAGATTTAGGCGATAGTTCCTTAGATAATTGAAGTGATTGCTTAAGGGGGTGCAAACTAATATTACCTCATATTGAACCTATGTAGAACCTTCTCAACATATTATGCCCGAGATAACTTTATTGTACCTGCACTCTTGTCCCTATTAATTCTCATACGGAGGATTTTCTTGGTTGGACCTAAATCTTTCATTTAGAACTTCATTGATTAATGCTCCTTAAATTTTTCCTCATTTTTCTTGTCGTTTTCCTATCCGGTAGCCGTCGGAGGCTCTGATCTTGTGCTGAAAGTGTCGAATATGGTTAGCGAGTCCCGTAAGGTATTCTGATACAAATTCAATGAAGAAAAGAGGAGTTTGAGAAGATAAAAAAAGTGAGAAGAATATTTGACTGCTTTGGAGAAGGATTGGTCGCCGAGAAAGCCGTTTAAGGTATGCTTTGGCAAATAAATGATCTTTAAAGCTAAATCACGTAATAAACTAATATATTATGAATTCTTGAGTGACTTAAGATTTCAGGTTGGTTACCTGAAGTGGCTGGTTAGAGATAAGCGTGTAGAGAGTCGTCATAGGATGACTTTGTAAATTTTAGGTTATTAAGCTCAATATAAAAGTCACCGTAACTTCCCACAAATTACTAACAATCGAGAACCTAGCCCGACAAGTGGGGTGGGTAATTACATTTATAAATTTCAGTAATTTTCTTTATTTCAGAATGTATGTTGATTTTTATGTATGCTTTTGTTCAGTTGATTTGTATTGCAACAAATTCTTCATATTGTTAGATAGAAAAGATATGTATAATAAGCATTGTAGGAAATGATGTGCATGCATGAAAGATATGTATGAGATGTATGATATTTAGATAAACATTATTTGTAAGATAGACATGTAGGAACTATATGCATGATATAAGTATGTGTTATGCATGAGATATATATATAAATGATATAAAAGATATGCATGATACATGATAACTTATATAATTCTTATTATCTTATATTCATTTCCAACCTTCACGATACATGATAACTTGCCCCACATTATGAATAACTAAATAATTATCTGTACGACAATAATTCAAATGAGCGCAAAAAAAAAAAAGTACACGTGGATCTCCGTGTATCTGCACCTTCAGTCATACATATACATAAGTTCACCATATGTACTTTTTTTTAATTTAAGTTGACTCTTTTAATAAGCCTAGGGATGATAAGAAATGTTTGTAGTCAAAATCTACTCCCTAAAAAATTAACTAGGGAATGGGAATCAGTATGGCCTTTTCATAATATCATATTGAAATATTTTGTATGGAAACATCTTCCATTCACTCACTTTTGGGAAATGACTTTGAATTATTTATGCACTATATTCTCATCTATAATTTTAAATTTAAATGTATTCTAATTCTATTGTTATTTTCAATTTTTACATAAGATAATTAGTATGGCAGAGGGAGTGGATTTGGTGTTGGGAAGAAAATTAGAGAGTAACAGCTTTTTTCTTTCTCCTAAGCTTTATTAATTTATTTAAATAAAAGTTTTAAAAACTTGATACAAAAATCAGTACCAATTTGATAATAATAATAATAATAATAATAATAATAATAATAATAATAATAATCGACCGTTTTAAGAAATTATTACTGATTTACTAGTTCACCACTCCGACTGTCGATTCTACTTGGTTTTGTGCTNATTTTAAAATTTAAAAACTTCATACAAAAATCAGTACCAATTTGATAGTAATAATAATAATAATAATTGACCGTTTTAAGAAATTATTACTGATTTACTAGTTCACCACTCCGACTGTCGATTCTACTTGGTTTTGTGCTAGAACAGTTTTACTAATGGATCAAATCAGTTGAAAGACTAGTTCATGATTGAACTAGCCGATATGGCCATTCCAATCTGATTTTTAAATCATTGGTAATTTAAAAGGAACTCTTGGATCTCTTTCAATTTTTTTATGATTTTCATACCTGAAACTTTCTTTCTAGTGTATGTCGGGGAATCTTCATAGTTTTTTATTATTAAACAGCTGCAAAAATTGGAGAGGGAGCTCTTTTGGATCATGCAATTGGTTTAGTTATTGGTGAAACTGCTATTGTGGGAAACAAAGTTTGTTTAATGCAGGCAAGCATGCACCATCCTGTTATGATTCACAGTTTTATAAGATTTCTTAGCATGTTTTTTATTCTTGGAGGCAGTACTTGACAAGTGTATATTCAAAAAGAAAAACAAAGTACTGCTTAACCATTTCTTTCCTTTTCTTTGTATTGGATAAATAACACTGAATATAACCGTAATTACAAGTTCTTTAGTTGAGCTAATCTTGATGTTGTTTAAGATGATTAATATGATTAAAAATGTTGTTCTATGAATTTTTGTGGAGTCTAAAAATAGATCATACATTAGTAAGGTGACTTGGTGGTAAAATGAATAGATACATATCTCATTCTTGAAAAATTAAAATCAGAAGAGAGAAGAGTAGGAATTTTATTTTATTGTCTTACGAAAGAAAAAGATAAGAATTTGTATGTGAATTGGAGAAATCGTTATCTAGGAAAGAAATCAATCTTTTATTATAGAATCCAGATTTAACTCCACATACATCATGAATGGAATGTTGTTATCTAGAAACTGCTGGATTACTGTAGATGAAAAAGCTTTTGTCTATGGGTTGTTGAATTGTTGTAGATGAAAATGTTGCTTGTAGATTATTGGACTATTGTAGATGAAAAAGTGCAGGTCGTAGATTTAGAATTATTTGAACACTCCCTTCAACATAGGATTTATATGTTGGACATGCCCAACACTTTGATCAGATTATTAAAACTCATCATGGGTAAAACTCTGGTGATAATATTTCCATTTGGAACATTATTCAGTTGCTTTAGTTTGTTTTTATTTTCTCGGAAATTAAGTGTTGACCTACTTATCTTGGGTGTTTGATCCTGCTAATGTTTATGTTACTTTGGTTGTTAGAGCATAATTTTAGAATTTTTGTATTTAATAATTTAATTTTAAATTAATTTCTTAAACTTATTTCCTTACAAAATATCAAGTGCACTGCATTGTTCTACGCTTCAACATTACTTTGAGACCGTATTTTTTATTTCTCAATTTAACTGAATTTCCCTATAAATGATTACAAATTATGGATCTTCATTTGATGTATCTCCAACTCTTATGATTAGTGAATATTTCACTTTTTACTCCATAGAGATAATGCCTCTAAATTTTTTAAACAAAGACAATTGTAGCTAATTCCTAATTATGCATTGGATAGTTCGTATCATGTGACTCTTAATTGCTTAGTAGTATATGCAATCGTCTTTTTGTTCTGCATCTGAACATAACCCAAACAGTTGAAAGAAGCATCAATGTATGTTTGAAATCTTTCTGTTCTTGATGTAATTGTTAATACAGGTGCATATATCCAATGTCTCTAAAATTCTAAGAAATTTAGCTCACATTTATTAGTCCAATTAAATATAATATTCTTTTTTGTCAGCCTGGATAAATATAATACAATCTGTGAAAATTCCTTTACAAATTTTATGTAATAGTAGGTACTGCTGCTGATTTGTCAGAAAAAAAATGTAGGACGCTGTCGTTAAAGGTGTAGAGGGTTATTGGACATCTGGGAGAATTCACCACCTATTCCCAATTAGATTACAAACACACCATTTCAGAGGGGAAGAGTATACAACACTGACAAAAATAAAATATAATTATAAAAAACAAAAAACAATCTCTAAATTGTCATAAAATAGAAGTTCTCAAATCAGATTCTGAACAATTTATTTATATGCAGGAAACAAAAATACCCAAATAATAACCTAAATAAAGTGGCTAATAAATCCTATGGTTGGCCGGCCAGCTCATGGGAATAGCAATTCCTTTATCCGACCAGAGGATTGAACCGGTCTTGGCTGATTTTTGGGTAGGACTGCTCACATCTACCCCAATGATGCGAATGTTCACATCAGTTGGACTGAACAAATGCTTTTGTCAAAAGGGAATATTCTTTGATTCAGTGCTTGGATTCATCATCATCATCATTGGGCTTATCCAACTATTTGGCACCTTTTATAATCATCCTTGGCATGAACTCTTGATGACTGCTTGTTTACACATCCATAGATTTTCAAGCTAAGTGTACTTTGTGTTAAAGATGGAGACCGATTTCGCCCACTCCCGCCTCCCGCCTCCTCATGTTTTGCGAATCGATGCCAATTCCCACCTCCCGCTCGATCGCGACAGGACGCGAATCGTCGCGACATCTCCCAACGCGAACCGCCTCTCTCGTTCGTGAAAAAGGCTTCCGTCGCTCGCTCGCGATGCTCTTTTGTCTCCGTCTCTCCAGATTCACGAAACCGCTCAAGAAGGCTTCCTTAGTTCACAAAACAGAAACAGAGAAAGGAGATTTCTCTTTGATTTTTCTTCTCTTCTCGAGGATTACAGAAAGGAAAGAAGTTCTTACTTGTGTTGAAGATACGAATGAGTTTTTGCTTGAGGTGAATATAGTAAGAAAGAATTGTTGCTTGCGGTGTTTTCTTTCTTTGCATTTTTCTTCTATTGTGACTCTCAAATATAGAGAGAGAAAATAATAAATTTCTTCATTGTAATTGTCGACGTTATCAGGCGGTGTAAATTCCTCAATTAGTAAAATCCTCTGCAACCCCGTGGATGTAGGCAATTTGCCGAACCACGTAAATCTTTGTGTTCTTTTGTTGTGAATTTTCTCGTGCTATTTTAGTCGCTTCGTCGTCGATCGATTTAAATTTCAAATATACCACAACAATTGGTATCAAAGCCAATGGCTACAGATGAAGTGAAGATTTCAGGGATCAAGAAGTTCGATGACACAGATTTTGGTTATTGGAGGATGCAGATAGAGGACTACCTCTATGGGAAAAAACTTCATCTTCCGTTATTGGGGAAAAGACCTGAAAGAATGGATGAGACTGAATGGAATCTGTTGGATCGACAGGTTCTGGGGGGTATTCGATTGACCCTATCGAGGTCCGTTGCACACAACATCGTCAAGGAGAGGACGACTGACAGATCTTATGACAGCTCTATCAGGTATGTATGAAAAGCTATCGGCGAATAACAAGGTATATCTGATGAAGAAGTTATTCAATTTGAAGATGGCGGAAGGTACATCTGTTGTACAACACCTGAATGATTTCAATACCATCACAAATCAATTATCGTCTGTGGAAATTGAATTTGATGATGAGATACGTGCACTGATCTTGTTGACTTCATTGTCAAATAGCTGGGAAGTTATGAAGATGACTGTCAGTAATTCTGCAGGTAAATCTAAACTGAAATTTGAAGATTTTCGTGATTTGATTTTGGTTGAGGAGGTGCGTAGAAAAGATTCTGGCGAGATCTTAGGTTCGAGTTCGGCACTAAATGTTGATTCCAGAGGGAGATCACTTCACAGGAACTCAAACAAGGGAAGATCAAAATCAAAGAACAGAAGCAGGAGCAAGTCAAGGCCTGGTAAACAAGTAACTTGCTAGAATTGTGGCAAAACTAGCCACATAAGCAGGAACTGCAGGAATCTTAAGAATAAGGAGATTGACAGTGCGAATGTGATAACTGAAGAATCACATGATGCACTACTGCTGACAGTTCATAGTCCTGTTGATGACTGGATACTGGATTCAGGAGCTTCGTTCCATACAACTTTCCATCGGGAATTGATGCGGAATTATGTTGCAGGTGACTTTGGAAAATTATATCTGGCAGGTGGAGAAGCTTTGAATGTGGTAGGAATGAAAGATATTGACATTGCACTTCCAAATAAAAATAAGTGGACTCTGCAAAAGGTCAGACGCATTTCTGAACTGAAGAAGAACCTCATTTCTATTGGGCAGCTTGATGAATGTGGACATTCAGTAGTTTTCTCAGATAGTACCTGAAAGGTTACTAAAGGAGCATTGGTACTGGCTCGGGGTAAGAAAACAGGTACATTGTATATGACTATTGGTTTAATTAACAATGTTGATACTACTGTTGCAGAGAGCACAACAGAGTTGTGGCATTACAGACTTGGCCACATGAGTCAAAGAGGTATGAAGAAACTTCAGTCTTGAGGCAAGCTACCAGAACTGAAGTCAGTTGATTTCAGTATGTGCAAGAGTTGCATTATGGGGAAACATATGAAGGTTAGTTTCTTGAAAGGTGGCAGAACGCCAAAGGCAGGAAAGCTGGATCTTGTACACACAGATGTGTGAGGACCTTCTCCAGTGACATCTCTTGGAGACTCTCGTTACTACATCACATTCATTGACGATCACAACAAAAAGGTACGAGTTTATTTCTTGAAGTATAAATCTGATGTATTCAGTGTGTTCAAGACTTGGAAGACTATGGTTGAGACAGAGAAATGTTTAAAGTTGAAATGTCTGAGATCTGATAATGGTGGTGAGTACATTGATGGTCGGTTCAAGGTGTACTGTGCAGCTCAGGGAATCAAAATGGAGAAGACCGCTCCAGGAACACCACAACAAAATGGTATTGCAGAGCGCATGAACATGACCATTAATGAGCGGGCTAGAAGCATGAGATTGCACGCCGGACTACCACCTACTTTCTGGGCAGAAGCAGTTAGTACTGCAGTTTATTTGATCAATAGGGGGTCATTTGTTCCATTAAACTGTGAATTACCTGAAGAAGTCTAGAGTGAGAAATAGGTTAAATTTTATCACCTTAAGACTTTTGGTTGTCGTTCTTATATTTTCATTAATCCTGATGCTCGTAATAAGCTTGAGGCTAAGTCAAGAAAGTGTTATTTCATTGTCTATGGAGACATGACATTTGGATATCGTTTCTGGGATGATCAGAGTCGGAAGATCATAAAGAGCAGGAACGTGGTTTTCAATGAGAATGTTATGTACAAGAACAAATCCAGTACAGTTTCTGAAATAACACTGAAGGAATCTGAGTTGGTACAGTTTGATGATTTACCAAAAGTCACAGTGCAGGACAGAGATGCAGGTGACGAGGAGAGTGGATCCGGGGCATTCACTTCTATTGTTCCACAGTCAGTTTTAGAGCATTCAACCCCTACAGTTGCATTTCGCAGGTCATAAAGGACCAGACTTTCTCCACAACGTTATTCTCCGACTTTGAACTACATTCTGCTGATAGATGGTGGAGAACCTCAGAGTTATGAAGAAATCTTGCAAGATGAAAATTCGAGCAAGTGGGAGCTAGCCATGAAGGAGGAGATGAATTCTCTGCTTGAAAATCAGACTTGGAAGTTAGCAGATCTTCCAACTGGGAAGAAGGCATTACACAACAAGTGGGTGTACCGTGCGAAGACTAAGAATGATGACAGTAAGGGTACAAGGCTAGACTTGTTGTAAAGGGTTTTCAGCAGAAGCACGGTATTGATTATTCCGAGATTTTCTCTCCTGTGGTGAAGCTTACAACCATTAGAATGATAGTCTATAGTGACTACTGAAGATCTCTTCCTTGAGCAGTTAGATGTGAAAACAACTTTTCTTCATGGGGATCTTAAAGAAGACATCTACATGCACCAACCTGAAGTGTTCGTGGTACAAGGAAAGAAAGATTCAGTTTGCAGATTGAAGAAGAACTTGTATGGCTTGAAGCAAGCTCCTAGATAGTGGTACAAGAAATTTGATAATTTCATGCATAGTGCAGGGTACAGCAGATGTCAGGCAGATCACTGTTGCTATGTCAGATATTTTGACAATTCTTATATCATCCTACTGCTCTATGTGGATGATATGCTTATTGTAGGTGCCAGTATTGAGGAGATCATTAATCTAAAGGAGCAAATGTCAGAGCGCTTTGTAATGAAGGATTTGGGAGCTGCAAAGCAAATCCTTGGTATGAGAATTATCAGAGATAGAGTTAGAGGCATGTTGAGACTCTCTCAGGCCGAGTATATAAAAAAGGTACTTAGCAGGTTTTATATGGATAAGGCCAAACCAGTTGGCACACCCTTAGGAAGTCACTTGAAACTCAGCAAGAATCAGTCACCCAAGTCAGAGGAGGAACGAGATTACATGAGTAAGGTTCCTTATGCTTCAACTATTAGTTCACTTATGTATGTTATGGTTTGCACCAGACCTGATATTTCTCATGCAGTGAGAGTCGTTAACAGATACATGAGTAATCCTGGAAAGGATCATTGGGAAGCAGTGAAGTGGATCTTGAGGTACCTAAGAGGCTTTGCAGAAACTTGCTTGTGTTTCTCAGGAAAGAGTTTAGAGGTACGGGGCTATGTTGATACTGATTTAGCTGGAGACATTGATACTAGAAGAAGTACTACAGACTAAATTTACATTATTGGTGGCACTGCAGTATCATGGGGTTCTAATCTGCAGAAGACAGTTTCGTTGTCTACTACAGAAGCTGAGTATATAGCAGTGTCAGAAGCTGCAAAGGAGATGATATGGCTACAGGACTTCTTGAAAGAATTGGGCAAGAAGGATCAAAAGGGCATTCTTTACAGTGACAGTCAGAGTGCTATATTCCTTGCCAGAAATCCAGCATTTCAGTCCAGGACAAAGCACATTCAGATCAGGTATCACTTCATAAGTTCATTGTTGGATGACAGACAGTTGATGCTTGAGAAAATTTGTGGAAGCCAGAATTCTGCTGATATGCTGACAATGGGTGTTACTCTGGAGAAACTGAAGTTGTGCGCAGCTTCAGTTGGTCTTCTAGCTTGAAGACATGGGCTTTGAGTTGCAGAGGTGAAGGATTCATGTTAGAAGGAAGATGCCACCAGTAGAGGATTCTTGTTTGAAGAAAAAGACGACACCGCTAGTGGAGAATATCAGTTCGAAGAAGAAGACGTTGCAGTCTGTGTATCGGTCTCCAAGTGGGAGATTGTTAAAGATGGAGACCGATTTCGCCCACTCCCGCCTCCCGCCTCCCGCCTCATGTTTCGCAAATCGACGCCAATTCCCGCCTCCCGCTCGATCGCGACAGGACGCGAATCGTCGCGACATCTCCCAACGCGAATCACCTCTCTCGTTCGTGAAAAAGGCTTCCGTCGCTTGCTCGCGATGCTCTTCTGTCTCCGTCTCTCCAGATTCGCGAAACCGCTCAAGAAGGCTTCCTTAGTTCGCGAAACAGAAACAGAGAAAGGAGATTTCTCTTTGATTCTTCTTCTCTTCTCAAGGATTACAGAAAGGAAAGGAGTTCTTACTTGTGTTGAAGACAGGAATGAGTTTTTGTTTGAGGTGATTATAGTAAGAAGGAATTGTTGCTTGCGGTGTTTTCTTTCTTTTCACTTGTCTTCTATTGTGACTCTCAAATATAGAGAGAGGAAATAATAAATTTCTTCATTGTAATTGTCAACGTAATCAGGCGGTGTAAATTCCTCAATTAGTAAAATCCTCTACAACTTCGTGGATGCAGTCAATTTGTCGAACCACGTAAATCTGTGTGTTCTGTTGGTGTGAATTTTCTTGTGCTATTTTATTCGCTTCGTCGTCGATCGATTTAAATTTCAAATATACCACAACACTTTGGATTAAGGTATTCAAATTGTGTGGAAGTGCATTTACCATGGAAAAGCTGACGGTGTATTATCACCGCTCTTTGTCGTTGACTTTACCACACCTCCATTATTATGATCATGGTTATATCGATATTTGATAATTCTTTATTTTGGGCTTTGATGCTATTGTGGATAAAGTTAATAAGTTGTATGATGGGCACATTTTAATTTTTCAAATGATTAGCTAAGCAGGAAACTAACGGTCTATGGAAAACTGAATCTAAATGTTAAGTGTAATACTAATACATTTTTAAATTGAATATTACGGTGCTTGAATGGTGAAAAATTGACAGATGGAAAGTATAAATGTCCTTTTAATTAGTACTTTAGGCAAGTGAGAAACCCTTAGTACACATGGTGATAGGTAGGCTAAAAGAATGAAAAAAATATGTGCTCCCTCACAAGAAAACAACAAATGCAACATATATTACCTTCCATATGGTGGCTGCACGACTTAATCCTGGAATTTGAAATTAACCTAGGTGGGAACGAAAAGACGGATGGTTAAAAAACATATTTCTAAATTGTAGCATTAGTTCACAGTAATATTCAGTTGTAAGAAAATTATTAATCCAAAACGCCTTAGTTAAAAATCTCGTAACTAAACACAATCATTTAGTGATATAGTAAAACAAGTAGTACAATAAAAAGTGACAAAACATATGACAAACAATCTGCTATATCATCAACAGTCCCTCTCTTCTTATAAACAAACTCCCTCTTATCAGTCATATTAGTCTAGCATATTTTCTTAAAAGTATAGTTAAATAAGATCTATATCTAAAGAATTTAGTTAATAATTATTATAAATAAACTCTTTCTTATCAGTCATATTGGTCTAGCATGTTTTTTTAAAAGTACAATCAAATAAGATGTATATTTAAAGAATTTAGTGAATAATTATTATTTTATTTTGCATTAAATCCTTATGTAAATGTCTAATATGGATGCTCAAATAAATATGCAGATCAATCTTTAAGGTGAACTTTGTATTTTTTATTTTATAAATATTTTAGTAAATCATCTTAATCAATTATGTTTTCATGGATTTACTTGATTACTTCTTCCATTTTGTATTCATTTAATCTATAATTCTTTTATTTTTTTCTTTTAGAAGTCATCTCAGGAGCACTGTCATTTTTTTTCTTCATTTTGTCCCTATGAAAGCATAATCATTTTTATTTTATTTTTCTTTAATGTGTACAAGTACATTAATGTTCTGTACTAGTACCATAAGGGATTACTTCTAATAGACTTAACAATTTATCTTTTATTGTACTTTTAATCTATAATTTTTTTCATTTAATACAGTGCAAAATATAAAAAAATTAAAATAATAAAGCAGCCATATCATTTTCAATGATCTTCTTTTGATTAATATGAGTTTATGAAATCTTTTGAAATAAACAAAATAAATTTAATACAAATAAAGCAGTACTTAATCATCTTAACCATTAGAAAACTTCTCTAAAAGTTTATTCCTCCAATATA
>JXCR01141513.1:55183-84485 GCA_002079205.1 Phalaenopsis hybrid cultivar
GCCTTAACCTATGTTCAATTACTCTCCCACAATTTTTATGCATGACACAATAACTTAATTCTTCTATAATTTACACACACTTGTGCATTCCCTATATTCTTAAACATAAGGAGTAATATAGTCTCTCCACTCAATGTCTTTTTAGTTTTTAAAAGTGTTAAAAGTTTAATAAGCTGAGAAATTGCTAAATCTCCTAAATATTTCCCCATTTCAATTGAGATATTATCAAATCCTATTGATTTTCCACTCTACATTTTTTTTAAAAGTTTCCCCAACTTCCATTTTACTAATAAGACATTAAAATAAAATTATTATTATTATTATTATTATTATTATCTATATTAAGATCACTAATAAGACATTAAAATAAAACTATTATTATTATTATTATTATTATTATCTATATTAAAATCACTAAAATCAATCATATTTTTAATATTTTCATTAAAAGTTTATCAAAATATTTCACTCACCTATATAAACTTTTTATCATTTCCTATATAAGTTAACTACAGTTTAGTTTTGTCTATTCCTGTTGGATCAATATTTAGGACTCCACTAGAACCCTATATTATTTGAAATGATACATATACTTGCGTAGTACTCTTAGTGTGTAAATCATTTTATCAACTTAATATAATATTTCATCTTGCACACTAGCTGCTAAATATAAATTGAGTCGAGCTTTCGGCCATATTTCCGAACTAAAATATTTGCGTAATTGTGGGTCGGGTTAGTGCTTATAGGGGTTAGTTAGCCCTTTGGAGGAATCAATGTTTGGAATTTAGAAGCCTGTTGAGATGAGGTGCTAGAGGACCACCTCGACCAAGTGTTAAGACTCGTGAAAGTTAAGATGAGCGGGACATCGATCCCTATACCCCAGAGGGAACTCTTCTCGATCCAGATATTGAACTCGTCTTGGAACAAGCTATCAGGAGCATCAGCAAGGTTTGGTTGGGCATGTCTCCCATGAGCATCAAAGTGTTACCAGTCGATCTAGCGTATCGAGGTCGGTATCTTCACTTGCCAGAGGAAAGGTTCCATCGGGGGAAATGAGCCTGGTGAGAATATGCTTGAACGGGGCATTTTTCATCAATTTTTGAGTTGGTTGTGCATGCATCGACTTTCGAGCCTCATGTAGGAGGTGAAGGATCTCATTCTATGACTCCATCTTAGACACTTGATCCTTCAAAGTGAGACCAAAGGTACCTTCAGTAACAGGATAACGTCTTCCAGGGTGAGAAGTGGCAGAGGCATGACGTCCTTGATTTCGTAACTGTCCCCTAGAATTGTGGGTGTCGGAACGGGATGCTTCATTGTTGTGAGTATTGCATCGATTGGCCATTCAACAAGCTTTGTAAGTCCTTCAGTTGTGGGATTGTAGTTCCCACGGGTGACACCGAATTGGTTTTTGCTGGAGATTTCAAGGTAGTAGAGTAATAACTTGTCATCTTATTATAGTACTTATCCAAATTGCACTCAGATGATAAAATTAGTGGGTAGAGACATTGAATATTTTTAGTTAGAAAACTATAAAGGTAAAAACTATGCGGTTAGAACAATCCACTATGAATTAATGAGTACATGTTTATGTCGTTTCCCTACAAACGAAAAATGCCTACACAGTTTCTCGAAGTATTATGTTCGTTACCTAATGGTCGGGATTGATTACAGTTAAGAGTAGTTATTTAATTTTAGTACACTGGTGCGTCGCTGCATAGTATTCAAGATAAAGTGCTGCTTCGTCGGGTGTTTCATTGCTCCGCAACATACATCGTGTTTCCGCAGTGTATGTTGTGATTCCCTTGGGGTGGCCGACGGAGGTCCACGCGACCGAAGATGCTCGACGAGGGTCTGCGAGCAGTGGTCAATGGTGGTCGGTGGCTGTAAGAGTAGGGGGCATTTGCTGGACCTTCATTGTAGAATGTTGAACTTTAGTTCCTCACCATCCTGCTCCAAGCGTAAGTCTTAGTCCCCTCTTCATGCGGGGGTAAGGCTATTTATAAAGTATGAGAGAAGCCTCCCAACAATAAAGAAGAAATCTGAATCATTCCATCAGAGAACCTAGAAAGATTCTCTTAATCAGACGGTGTTCTTTACATATTTGAGTGTCATAACTGTGTCAGAATTGAATGATCTCGACTTCGTTAGATTTGCCTCGCCGAGATGCTTGATTTGACTTTAAGATTGTCTGATTTGAATTTTTTTTAACCATCCAATTAGACATAAAAAACTTCAAAAAATGGCTTCGCAACTTGATCCAGGCTTGATTTGGCTCGAATTGGGCAATTTTGGTGTCATTAGATCCGTCACATCAAGCCGAATAGTTTGTTTATAGGTTTGTTGAATTTGGAGCTCTAAATGATTTTTAATTTGATTTTGAATTTTCATTCCTCAAAACTCGCCCTGAGATTCAAGCAAATGATGAAAGTTCGGATATGACATAACAATTGTTATTATTATTATGTGACATCAATTAAACTTCATAATAAATTAATCACATTAGATATCATATATTACATTATTCCAAAATAAAAAATTTTAGGGAAAATAAAATTTAAAGTGAAACACTATCTTTACTAATATCAGTTCTCACTTTATTTCATCCTCCCCTCTCTTGTGCTTGTTTTTCAAAGTCAATAGCAAACTGACTATCTCTTGTGCTTTGTTTTTCAAAGTCAATAGCAAACTGACTAATGTCAGTAAAATCGAACATGTATTAGTAAATTTATTTTTTTTCTCTTTTAATGGGCTATTACACTTTTAGAGAATAAATCTGACAGAAATCAAAACAATTGTTATTATTATTATGTGACATCAATTAAACTTCATAATAAATTAATCACACGAGATTTCATTTATTATATTATTCCAAAATAAAAAATTTTAGGCAAAATAAAATTTAAAGTGCCTATCGTTACTCTTGATTCGTCTGCACTGTTCTCCCTCTTTCCGCTGATGGTCGCACGACATCAACGTCGGCCTTGCCGTTGCTCGACACCAACGCCTTGACCTCCTGCTTCTCCTTTGCTCGACGATGTTCCCTCTCGCATGAGACTGTGATGTCTCATGCGATGTTCGATTCTCAGGTAAATTGATCTCACATGTCCCTCCCACAAGTCGGTCCTTTATAGAGCGAAAGTAACGTCTTGGCTTCTGACCTTCTTGTTTCTCCTCCATTCAGTTTCCTGAGACTTCGTTTCAACTTCCAAACTCACTTCATCTCCCTTCTACTCAGCTTTTCGATTCCTCTCGCCTCCCTTCGTTTCCTTCCCTCCAGCTTCGTAACTAAAATGGAACTGCTATAGAAGTGCAGAATTGAATTGTGCCTAGTGTGATAGAAAAGTACCGCGTGGACTTAAAAGGAAAATTTTATAAGATGGTGGTGAGACTTGCAATGATATATGGCCCAAAAAGCTTACCTTTAAAAGAGAAAACATAAAACAAAGTTAAGTGTTGCTTAGATCAGAATGCTTAGGTGGATGAGTGCCTTGACACTTAGAGAAAAAATGTGAAATGAATATACCTGTGAGAGAGTAGCTCCAATGACGTGCAAGATTAGAGAGAGCTGTTTTAGATGATTTGGTCACATTAAACATCGACCATCTGATGATCCAGTTAGGAGAATAAATGTTGTAGATTCAACTTATGTTAAGTAATACTAAGGTAGACCTAAAAACACTTAGGCTTATTGTATGAAAAATGATCTCAATCTGTTAGAATTAGAATTAAATGAAAACATGACACTCAATAGGACGCATTGGAGAAAAACAATTCATATAGTCGATCCCACTTAGTGGAATAAAGGCTTCTTGTTGTTGTTCTTGTTGTTGTTGGATAAGATTAAACATAAAGCCTCATGTGTCATATCGTCTTATCTTTTGATTATATCCTTGAAAATTTTGAAGAATGAGCTTGAACAACCATAGATTTAAACAAACTAATCTTGATTATTTCTAGAAATACAATCGTAATTTTAAACGAGTTGAGCATAAATATTTCTACAAATAATCAAATCGAGCTTGAGCGTCCTCAATTTAGTTGCAGCCATTATTTTTGGAATGCATAAATATCATGGTTAACCCAAAATCATTCATGTGCAAGTTCAGTCATGTGGGTGCGTTTTCATATATAAAGCTTTCTTACTAGGATGAGAATGTTCTCTATTTCAAGAAAGGGCGATTTCATGCAATAAAAGTGCAACAACATTGCATTCCCTATTCAAGCAACGTTTATGGGTGAGGGGAAAAAGATGGAACTCTGTTATCCATGCAGAATTCAGGTCATTATTTAGTACGGTATATCCATGAAAATCTTACAGAACGGAAACTTTGCAGCATTCTTTGGATAAATATGTTCTATGTTGCTCCAAAATTTTTGTTAGTTAATTTCTTGGATTCAAGCTTTCTTGTTTTGTTTTTGGAGAGACTAAGTTCATGCAAGACAGAAGCTTCTTTACTTTTAAGCTTGTTTCAATAAAAGGTTTAAATTGTTTCAGGCCCTCCCCATCTATCTGCAATAACAGCTTCAAGTTCCTTTTGTAAAATGTATAGTTTCCTTGTGCTCTATTTTGCGTTCTATCATGTTCCAAAAACTACGCTAAGCTGCATTTATATTTGGTTATCAACATCCATTGGAATGTTATCCCAACCAGAATTCTCAGCTTACACATACATTTCTAATTTGACCATCAGCATATGCAAGTGATGGTTTTAAGTCTGTGCAAACTTTCCGTTGTTACTGAATGAACCAACTTATTATCTACATGTTTTTCTAATTTTGATTTCGTAATATTTTAGGGAATTATAATCTTTGCATGCTCTCTTTTTATGTAGTGTTCATTAATTTCCTTTTCTTTTCCTTATTATTAAGTATGGTTGAAGGAAATCCAGCGAAGGTAGTTGGATATCTAGAAGAGGATGATCCCTCTACAACTACGAAGCATGGTCAGATTAAGTTTTAGTTTCATTTTTTTCATTTAATTTAATTATTCTCGGTAAAGGCTTAAACAATTTTTATATTGTATTTATGAGTTCGAATCATAAAAGTAGCCTCTTTGTAGCGCTATGAATTAAGTTACCTGTATAAACGAATTTTCATACCCTATATATCTGAAACTTAGTAAACTGCTTACTATTGTAATAAAAAATCTCTATATGTACCTTTTTCCGTTATTTGTATTTGCTCGTATCTTCATTTAAAGTGTGATAAAAGTTTCTCGTAATTACCATTTGCATATACAGTCTAAGAGACCATTTTATCTTGATATTTGCTGCTATTATATGGGTTTATTACTTCAAACTGCACTCATAAACCTGTAAACAAAAGAAAATTGATTTTCAATTGTAAATTGTATGGATTAGGCCATGTTGAAAGATGATCTTTTTGTTATTACATCGAGAGTTTTGAAAACTCCTAGTCAGATAGAAAGGTGAATTATATGTTTATACAGAGCAGTACTTTTTAGGCAGCGTTTCCTTTCAATGGTTGGATCCATGTCTTTCATTGTTGATTGATAATGTAGCGGCATATTTGACTTCAAAATCTGCAGGCTACAAAAATAATGCACTGTTCGTGCCAAGAAAAGATGAGAGAGAGAGAGAGAGAGAGAGAGAGAGAGAGAATTCTAAATATCTATCTGTCAACATTCAATGCCAACTCCCATCATAGGCACCTCAAAACTATCACTGATGTCTGTCATCACTACTATCTGATATTGAGTGATCGACCAATATGAACAACCCCCCTATAATAACGAGAAAATATTACGTTTGGTGGTGCTCGGATATAGATTGACGTTCGGACTCAAATAGCAGTATGACACATGGTCTTTTAGCTCGAGCCACTGCAGATGATAAACAAGTTGATATTTGGCAATGATCTAAAACCAGCCTGGAACGAGTTTGAAATTTGAAATAAAGTATCTTATTCAAATACTCACAGACTGCCTTCATTTTTTCTTTACGTTCTAGGGTTTTTCGTCTAGGGTTTGTCGAAAATGCTCTCGAGTTTTCAAAGTAGCTTAGGGTTTTCGATTAAGAGTAGCGAAGCTTGGTATTCAACAGAGCTATCATTAAGGTAATTTGATTGATCTTTGCTAGAGAGATTTCAAATGAGATTTCAGTTTTCTGCTAAACTCTGGAGTTATTTATTATGCAATTTTTAGAGTTTTCTAGCTTAGCGAACCGAGTAAACCAGAAATGATGAAGGCAAAAGCAAGTGATCTTCAAGATGAATTGGGAAAAAAATTAAAGGGTTAACAAATGGTTGCATTTATTGATTACAGTTTAATTTTTTACTACTTTATTCAATTCATCTTGGTAGAAGAAAATGAATGTACAAATGGGTGCATTGCATTTTTACTCATGTTTAAATAATATGTAATCATATTTTATTTAGCCTCATTTGTTCATCGAATCATATGTAATCATGATTTTATTATTGAACAATGCATTTGATTTGATAATGCACCACTATTTTTCTAAAACATAAACTTTTATAACATAAATTTTCAAACATATAATGTGCATAATATTTTAATTTATTGTTTCTCATTTTAAAAAAAACAGAAGACATGATTCATTCGTGAGAAAAAAAATTATATTTTCATTCGTCCCACTATTATATCACCTTTATTCTAAAAAATTGTAAAACTTTTAGAACTTAAACTTATTTGAAAATAAGGTGCATAACATTATAAGCTATTGTTGGATCAGAAAAATATAATGTTGGTTTATTTATGAGAAAAAAATACAATATATTCATCTATACCGCTCTTATACCATCTTTTTTTTCTAAAACATGATAAGAACTTTTAGAGCATAAATTTTCAAACTAATAAGGTGCATAAAATCATAGTATGCTGTTTCTCATATCAAAGAAGCAGAATATTAGTTCATTTGTTTGAAAAAGTACAATATATCAAACTATACAATGGCTATACCATCATTTTCTATAACATTGTAATACTTTTAAAATAGAAATTTTCAAACTAATAAGGTGCATAAAATTATAATATATTGTTTCTCGCGACAAAAAAGTAGAAGATATGGTTCACTTGCAAGCAAAAAAGTAATATTTCCATGAGTACCATAGCCATTACCATCATATTTCTAAAATATGATAAAATTTAGAAGAAATTTTCAAACAAAGAAGGTGCATAACACCATACTTTTTTGTTTCTCACATTATTGAAATATAAGATATGATTCATTTGTGAGAAAAAAACACAATATATTCATCTATATAATTACCATATCACCATTGTACTACAATTTTTTAAAAACATGATAAAACTTTTATAGCTGAAATTTTAAAGAGCATAACTTCATAATTTATTGTTTCTCACATCAGAGAAGCAAAATATATGGTTCATTTGTGAGAAAAAAACTATACCCATTACATCACCACTATACCACCTTTTTTTAAAACATGGTAAAGTTTTTTAGTAAAACTTTTCAACCTAATAATGTGTATAATATGATAATCTTTTGTTTTTCACATCTGAGTAGAAAATATGATTCATTTGTGAGAAAAATTACACTATTTTCATTTATATAACTATTTGTTTTCAAACATGTTAAAACTTCTAAAACACAAAATTTTAAACAATAAAGTTGCATAACATCATAATCTATTGTTTATCACATCATAGCAGATGCCTCATTTGTGAAAAAAATACAATATATTCATCTGTCACTACTATAAAACTATTTTTCTAAAATAGGATAAAATTTGTAGAACATAAATTTTTAAACTAATAAGGTGTATAACATCATAACATATTGTTTCACTTTAATGGAGCAGAATATATTGTTCATTTATTAGAGAAAATTCAATATAACTATCCATGCCAACATAATACCATCATCTATACCATAATTTGCTATAAACATTAACACCTTTAGAACAATAAATTTCAAATAACTTTTCATGTGCTAAGCTTCATTTCTCATGTTTGGCCATGTAATCATGCTTTGTTGTTGTAAACAATGTATCTTCATGTGATGAGCTTTTTTTATGTCTTGTTTTGTTTGTTTTCTTCGTTTCTATAAGTATGTATTTTTGGTCATATTTCGTCCACTTTTAAATTTTTTTTTTGTAGGGAAAGCAATCCAAGATTGCCTACCTGTAGATGCATACCACCAATAAGATTTATCTATAATTATATTATTCATAAATTAAATAAGGAAAATATAAATATTCTAAATGAGTTAAACATATATCAATTAATGTATCCCATCATCTAAATGAAGCCAAAGATCCACTTACAAGAGAGCCCGATCAAGGCTCGTCACGAGAGCCATATCAATAATAAATATTTAAAACTATATTTCATTATTTTTATTTCNCTAAATTTCAGTAATTTTTTTTTATTTCAGAATGTATGTTGATTTATATGTATGCTTTTGTTCAGTTGATTTGTATTGCAACAAATTTTTCATATTGTTAGATAGAAAAGATACGCATAATAAGCATTGTAGGAAATGATGTGCATGCATGAAAGATATGCATGAGATGTATGATATTTAGATAAACATTATATGTAAGATAGACATGTAGGAACTATATGCATGATATAAGTATGTGTTATGCATGAGATAAATATATAAATGATATAAAAGATATGCATGATATATGATAACTTATATAATTCTTATTATCCAACCTTCATGATACATGATAACTTGCCTCACATTATGAATAACTAAATAAATTATCTATATGACAACAATCCAGATGAGCGCAAAAAAAAAATACAAAAAAAAAAAAAAGTACACGGGGACCTCCGTGTATCTACACCTTCAGTCATACATATACATAAGTTCACCGTATGTAATTTATTTTAATTTAAGTTGACTCTTTTAATAAGCCTAGGGATGATAAGAAATGTNGTTTTATAAAATGGTGGTGAGACCTGCAATGCTCTATGATGCTGAATGTTGGCCTTTAAAAGAGAAGATAATAATAAGTTAAGTGTTGCTGAGATGAGAATGATTAGGTGGATGAGTGACTTTACACTTAGAGACAAAATGCGAAATGAATACATTCGTGATAGGGTTGGTGTAGCTCCTGCACAAAATGGAGAAAGTCGTCTTAGATGGTTTGGTCACATTAAACGCCGACCATCTGATGACCCGATTATGGGAGTAGATATTTTAGATTCGACTTATGTTAAGAAAGGCAGAGGTAGACCTAGGAAGACTTAGGCTTATGGTATAAAAAAATGATCATAAGTTGCTAGAACTAAATGAAAATATGACACTAAATAGGACGCAATGGAGAAAAAGGATTCATGTAGCCGACCCACGTAGTGGGATTAAGACTTTGTTGTTGTTGTTGTTCAATACAAAAGATTAAAAAAAATTGATAAAACAATCATCTCATTTCTCTTATCTTCTTTTGATTATAAGAGATCTTATGAAAACATCTTGAAAATAAATAAAAAATTGAATTCTATACAAATAAAACAATAATTACTCACCTTAGCCTGAGGAGATTTCCTTAAAAGCTCATTCCTTCACTGTACTTTACTATTACTTATAACAATTAAGTACACACACACATATATATATATATATATATATATGAATCTTATTCTAAAATAACAGACTGAAATAAATAACAAAGTATTCTTGATTTTTTCCCCAATCACCTTTTAATCCTAAGATATTTTTAATTATAATCAGTGGTTCCGCTCATGAAGTTTATTATCCACATAATGACATTTAATTAAAACAAATTATAAAAATAAAAGTATAAACCTTACCTCTATTTTCACCGTCGCAAGTTCACCTTAATTTCATTATGATACGCCTTCCTATTATGCTTTCAGATTATAAGCAATAAAATTTCAAATTAATACTAATACTTAATAATATTAATTTAAGTCATATAAATAAACACAAACTCTTACCTTTACTCATGCTGGGTCCCCTTTCTGAGACTGTTGCTTCCTTCGAGCAGACCTAAAAATTAAAATATCTTTCTTTATTAATAAATTAATTTTGTTTTTCAGTTATTACAGTGGATTGGCTTGTTTAATAAGAAAGATGGTGGTTTTTTTTTNTATAAAATCCAGATTTAACTCCACATACATCATGAATGGAATGCTGTTATCTAGAAACTGCTGGATTACTGTAGATGAAAAGGCTTTTGTCTATGGGTTGTTGAATTGTTGTAGATGAAAATGTTGCTTATAGATTATTGGACTATTGTAGATGAAAAAGTGCAGGTCGTAGATTTAGAATTATTTGAACACTCCCTTCAACATAGGATTTATATGTTGAACATGCCCAACACTTTGATCAGATTATTAAAACTCATCGTGGGTAAAACTCTGGTGATAATATTTCCATTTGGAACATTATTCAGTTGCTTTAGTTCGTTTATTTTCTCGGAAATTAAGTGTTGACCTACTTATCTTGATGTGTTTGATCCTGCTAATGTTTATGTTACTTTGGTTGTTAGAGCATAATTTTAGAATTTTTGTATTTAATAATTTAATTTTAAATTAATTTTTTTAACTTATTTCCTTACAAAATATCAAGTGCACTGCATTGTTCTGCGCTTCAACATTACTTTGAGACCGTATTTTTTATTTCTCAATTTAACTGAATTCCCCTATAAATGAGTACAAATTATGGATCTTCATTTGATGTATCTCCAACTCTTATGATTAGTGAATATTTCACTTTTTACTCCATAGAGATAATGCCTCTAAATTTTTTAAACAAAGACAATTGTAGCTAATTCCTAATTATGCATTGGATAGTTCGTATCATGTGACTCTTAATTGCTTAGTAGTATATGCAATCGTCTTTTTGTTCTGCATCTGAACATAACCCAAACAGTTGAAAGAAGCATCAATGTATGTTTGAAATCTTTCTGTTCTTGATGTAATTGTTAATACAGGTGCATATATCCAATGTCTCTAAAATTCTAAGAAATTTAGCTCACATTTATTAGTCCAATTAAATATAATATTCTTTTTTGTCAGCCTGGATAAATATAATACAATCTGTGAAAATTCCTTTACAAATTTTATGTAATAGTAGGTACTGCTGCTGATTTGTCAGAAAAAAAATGTAGGACGCTGTCGTTAAAGGTGTAGAGGGTTATTGGACATCTGGGAGAATTCACCACCTATTCCCAATTAGATTACAAACACACCATTTCAGAGGGGAAGAGTATACAACACTGACAAAAATAAAATATAATTATAAAAAACAAAAAACAATCTCTAAATTGTCATAAAATAGAAGTTCTCAAATCAGATTCTGAACAATTTATTTATATGCAGGAAACAAAGATACCCAAATAATAACCTAAATAAAGTGGCTAATAATCCTATGGTTGGCCGGCCAGCTCATGGGAATAGCAATTCCTTTATCCGACCAGAGGAGTGAACCAGCCTTGGCTGATTCTTGGGCAGGACTGCTCACATCTACCCCAATGATGCGAACGTCCACATTAGTTGGGCTGAACAAATGCTTTTGTCAAAAGGGAATATTCTTTGATTTAGTGCTTGGATTCATCATCATCATCATTGGACTTATCCAACTATTTGGCACCTTTATAATCATCCTTGGCATAAACTCCTGATGACTGCTTGTTTACACAACCATAGATTTTTAAGCTAAGTGTACTTTGGATTAAGGTATTCAAATTGTGTGGAAGTGCATTTACCATGGAAAAGCTGACGGTGTATGTGTTATTATCACCGCTCTTTGGCATTGACTTTACCACACCTCCATTATTATGATCATGTTTATCGATATTTGATAATTCTTTATTTCGGGCTTTGATGCTATTGTGGATAAAGTTAACAAGTTGTATGATGGGCATATTTTAATTTTTCAAATGATTAGCTAAGCAGGAAACTAACGGTCTATTGAGAACTGAATCTAAATGTTAAGTGTAATACTAATACATTTTTAAATTGAACTTTACGGTGCTTGAATGGTGAAAAATTGACAGATGGAAAGTATAAATGTCCTTTTAATTAGTACTTTAGGCAAGTGAGAGCCCCTTAGTACACATGGTGATAGGTAGGCTAAAAGAATGAAAAAAAAATGTGCTCCCTCACAAGACAACAACAAATGCAACATATATTACCTTCCATATGGTGGTTGCACGACTTAATCCGGGAATTTGAAGTTAGCCTAGGTGGGAACGAACAGACGGATGGTTAAAAAACATATTTCTAAATTGTAGCATTAGTTCACAGTAATATTCAATTGTAAGAAAATTATTAATCCAAAACGCTTTAGTTAAAAATCTCCTAACTAAACACAATCATTTAGTGATATAGTAAAACAAGTAGTACAATAAAAAGTGACAAAACATATGACAAACAATCTGCTACTTATCATCAACAGTTCCTCTCTTCTTATCAGTCATATTAGTCTAGCATATTTTCTTAAAAGTATAGTTAAATAAGATCTATATCTAAAGAATTTAGTGAATATTTATTATAAATAAACTCTCTCTTATCAGTCATATTGGTCTAGCATGTTTTTTTAAAAGTACAGTCAAATAAGATGTATATTTAAAGAATTTAGTGAATAATTATTATTTTATTTTGCATTAAATCTTTATGTAAATGTCTAATATGGATGCTCAAATAAATATGCTGATCAATCTTTAAGGTGAACTTTGTATTTTTTATTTTATAAATATTTTATGAAATCATCTTAATCAATTATATTTTCATGGATTTACATAATTACTTCTTCCATTTTCTATTCATTTAATCTATAATTCTTTTATTTTTTTTCTTTTAGAAGTCCCCTCAGATTTTTTTTCTTCATTTTGTCCCTATGAAAGCAGAATCATTTTTATTTTATTTTTCTTTAATGTGCACAATTACATTAATGTTCCGTACTAGTACCATAAGGGATTACTTCTAATAGACTTAACAATTTATCTTTTATTGTACTTTTAATCTATAATTTTTTTCATTTAATACAGTGCAAAATATAAAAAAATTAAAATAATAAAGCAGCCATATCATTTTCAATGATCTTCTTTTGATTAATATGAGTTTATGAAATATTTTGAAATAAACAAAATAAATTTAATACAAATAAAGCAGTACTTAATCATCTTAACCATTAGAAAACTTCTCTAAAACTTTATTCCTCCAATATAATATCTTTGACTTTTTACTTGTATCAGTTAAAAGTGCATGTATAGATAAGATTTTATTCTAAAATAACTTACTGAAACAAATAACTAATTAATTTAACTATATTTCTCCCGTTCACCTTCTGAATCATATACCCTTCTTAATTCTAATTCATTAATTCCACTCATAAGGTTTATTATCCATTTAATGATATTTAATTAAAATAACTTATATAAATAAAAACATAAACCTTACCTCCACTTTCATGATCATCAATTCACCTCAATTTCAATATGATATTCTTTCATTTTATGTTTTTTTTATTATAATCAATAAAATCACAATTGAATAATTATAAAAATTGTCATCGAAATTTAAAATAATTATAAAGTACATATATCACTATTGAATAGTTTTGGATATCTTTCTTACATATTTGAAATATTCTCCCAAGTAACATTTTATTTTTGATCCATGCCTAAAAAAATCTTTATAAATAAATTCTCTTTATTATGAAGTTTCTTAACATCACAATTCAGTATCTTTTCAGACTCCTCTATATAAGTCAAATCAAGTTGAATATCAAATGAACTTGCAATAATTATACTTGATTCATCAACAATATAGTTTCTAAGTGAAGAAATATAAAAAATATTATGTACTCCCTGTATGTGAGCAGGTAGAGTTGATTAGTAAGTCACATTTCCAATTCTCTTAGTAGTCTCATAAAGACTAAAATATTTTGGACTCAGTTTTTTTCTTCCCAAAACATTGCACACCTTTCGAAAGACCGACTTTTATAAAAATGAACTCTCCAACATTAAACTCATCTCGTTTGTGTTTGACGGTATAATAGTTTTTTTGTCTTTCTTGCACAACCTTTAATTTGTCCTTGATCAACAAAATTTTCTTAGTGGCATCATCTACTAAATCTGCACCAATGATTTTCCTTTCAATTGTTCAGCTCAACACAATGGTTTCATGCACTTTCTCCCATAGAAAAGATTCATATGGAGTCATTCCATACTTGTCTGATAATTATTATTATAAGCAAACTCTATTAGAGATACATGTCACTCTCATCCTCCATTAAATCAAGTACATATACATAGAGTAGATCATCCAAAATTTGAATAGTCCTCTCAGTTTGTGGGTTAAAAGCTATGCTGAGAGCCAATTTTGTATTCAAATCCTCTTGAATTTTTTCCATAATTTGGATGTAAACTTATCATCTCAATCTGAAATTATGGACTTGGTAACCCATGCAACAGGATAATCTTATTCACAAATAACTTCGCTAACTTCTCCACATGATCTGTTTCACTACCCGATGTTCATGAAGAAATAAATATTATGTGGGATAAAGTAACAAGCATTATTAAACAAATAACAAAAAATGTGCTTGGGGAATCAAAAGAAAAAAAAAATTTATAAATAAAAATAGTTGGTGGTGAAATAATAATGTGCAATAAAAGATAAAATTTAAGAAGTTATGTTATAAAATTGGTTTAAATGTAAAAGCTTAGAGAACTGCGAAAAATATCAAACGGCCCGCAGGGAATCTAAAAGAACAATCTGTGTCGCTAAAATTATTTTTTTATTGATCTTTATAATAGATTAGAAATTAAGGAGGGTGAAAAATATATGTACAAACTAGCCAAACAAAGATAAATGAAAAGTAAAGATTTGACTCAAGTAAAGTGTATTAAAGATGAAAATCAAAATGTACTTTTCTTAGAAAAAGATATTCAACATAGGTTGGTAAGTTATTTTGATAAATTTTTTAATGAAGTTTCTGAAAATATGATCGACCTTAGTGATATTAATATTGTGAATAATAATAAAATATTTCATTTTTATCGTCGCATTAGTAAAAAGAAGTTGATGAGGCTTTAAAGAAAACCAAGGGTGGAAAGTCTGTAGGACTTGATGATATCCCAATTGAAGTAGAAATATTTAGGTGATTTCGGAATTTCTTAGCTTACTAAACTCTTTAATATTAATTTAAAAACTAAAAAGATGCCTGAGGAGTGGAGGAAGAGTATTTTGCTCCCCATTTTTAAGAATAAAGAGGATGCACAAGTGTGTGCAAATTATAGAGGAATTAAGTTGATGTGTCATACTTTAAAGTTATGGGAGAGGGTAAAGAACATAGGTTAAGACGCATCACAAACTTTTCTCATAATCAATTTGGATTTATGCCGGGCAGGTCTACTATGGAAGCTATACATTTATTAGAATTAAGTTGATGTGTCATACTTTAAAATTATGGGAGAGGGTAATTGAACATAGGTTAAGATATTACAAAGATTTCTCATAATCAATTTAGATTTATGCTATACATTTATTGAGAGGTTTGATGGAGAAGTTCAGAGATAATAAGGAGAATCTGCATTTGATTGTTATTGAATTTGAGTGGTTTGATGGAGAAGTTCAGAGATAATAAGGAGAATCTACATTTGATTTTTATTGATTTAGAAAAGCTTACGATAAGGTTCCAAGAGGTATCCTGTGGAGAGTTCTTGAGAAAAAATGTGTTGATATGATTTATATTCAAGTCATTAAAGATATGAATACTAGAGTTGTTACTTGTGTTTAAATTGAAGGAGGGTTGACCTAATATTATTCTCTTTCTGTTGGATTACATCAGGGATCAACTTTAAGCCCATATTTTTTTGCTTTAGTTATGGATGGTCTTACTGGACATCTACAGGAGGATGTACCTTGGGGTATGCTTTTTGCTGATGATATCCTTCTCGTGGATAAAATAAGAGAAAAAGTCCAGGAAAAACTTTAAATATGGAGGTCTACATTGGAGTCTAAAGGCCTTCATTTAAGTAGAACTAAAACTAAATACATGAAATGTAATTTTAGTAGTAGTAGCTCTAGGGACAGAAGTGTGACTTTGGGCGATCCAATTATTAAAAGGTGTGAACGATTTAGATATCTTGGGTACATTGTTCAAAGTGATGGTGATATAGATTGGGATGTTAATAGTAGAACTCAAGTTGGTTGGTTGAAGTGGAGGAATGCTTCGGGTTTTTTGTGTGATAGAAAAGTACCGCTAGACTGAAAGGAAAATTTTATAAAACGGTGGTGAGACCTGCAATGCTTTATGACGTGAATGTTGGCCTTTAAAAGAGAAGCATAATAATAAGTTAAGTGTTGTCGAGATGAGAACGATTAGGTGGATGAGTGGCTTTACACTTAGGGTCCGTTTGGGGCAGCTTATAAGTACGGGCGGCGTTTTCAAAAGGCCGTCGTACCGTTTGGTTCGCGCGTTTCGCCAGCTTATCCAAAACAGCGTTTGGGTTTTTACACTAAACGTGGGCCGCGGGTTGACCCCTGCGGCTGGCCCGCGGACTGCGTTTCAGAATAAGCGGCTTATCCTGAAACACACAAGCTGCCCCAAACGGACCCTTAGAGACAAAATGCGAAATGAATATATCCGTGATAGGGTTGGTGTAGCTCCTGTGACACAAAATTAGAGAACGTCGTCTTAGATGGTTTGGTCACATTAAACGCCGACCATCTGATGACCGATTAGGAGAGTAGATCTTTTAGATTCGACTTGTGTTAAGAAAGACAGAGGTAGACCTAGGAAGACTTTGGCTTATGGTATAAAAAATGATCTTAATTTACTAGAACTAAATGAAAATATGACACTAAATAGGACGCAATTGGAGTTATTCATATTGCCGACCCCACGTAGTGGGATTAAGGCTTTGTCGTTGTTGTTGTTCAATACAAAAGATAAAAAAAATTGATAGAACAATCATTACATTTCTCTTATCTTCTTTTGATTATAAGAGATCTTATGAAAACATCTTGAAATAAATAAAAAATTGAATTCTATACAAATAAAACAATAATTACTCACCTTAGCCTTAGGAGATTTCCTTAAAAGCTTATTCCTTCACTTTACTTTACTATTACTTATAACAATTAAGTACATATATATATATATATATAAGAATCTTATTCTAAAATAGCAGACTGAAATAAATAACGAAGTATTCTTGATTTTTTCCCCAATCACCTTTTAATCCTAAGATATTTTTAATTATAATCACTGGTTCCACTCATGAAGTTTATTATCCACATAATGACTTTTAATTAAAACAACTTATAAAAATATAAGTATAAACCTTACCTCTATTTTCACCGTCGCGAGTTCACTTTAATTTCATTATGATATTCTTTCCTATTATGCTTTCCGATTATAAGCAATAAAATTTCAAATTAATACTAATACTTAATTATATTAATTTAAGTCATATAAATAAACACAAACCCTTACCTTTACTCTTGCTGGGTCCCCTTTTCTGAGACTGTTGCTTCCTTCGAGCATACCTAAAAATTAAAATTTCTTTCTTTATTAATATATTAATTTTGTTTTTCAGTTATTACAGTGGATTGGCTTGTTTAATAAGAAAGATGATGGTTTTTTTTTTCTTCTGCCTTAATTTTCTTTTCCTTAAGAAATTTCCTTCAGGAGTACTCAGATTAAGTGGCATGATTGTTGGTGCTGTTCTTACGAAGGGGATTGTATTGTATTTTTTTCTGATATTTTGTCACAGGGTGTTACTTTAGGAGGAACAGGTAAGCAGACCGGCTATAGACATCCTAAAGTTGAGCAAGGCGCTCATATTGGTGCTGGGGCCACAATCCTTGGAAATATAACAGTTGGTGAAGGAGCAATGGTTGCTGCCGGCTCACTTGTTTTAAAGGATGTGCCTCCTTTTAGGTCAGCTACTATTTTACTTACTTTGATCGAGAAACTACTCACTTATTGTGTGCTTTATTTTCTTCTTTATTTTCTTTAAGGTTAATAAAAATGTGATAAATTTTTAACTTCTAATCCTGCGTACGTTAAGTTTCTATAATTGTCTACACTTGAATATTTCTCTGTTTCTCATATAGGTTAATGTGTNGTGTGTGCTTTTTTTTCTTCTTTTTTTTCTTTAAGGTTAATAAAAATGTGATAGATTTATAACTTCTACTCCTGCGTACGTTAAGTTTCTATAATTGTCTACACTTGAATATTTCTCTGTTTCTCATATAGGTTAATGTGTTATTGAATATTGCAGAAGCTTAAGCTCGTGGTGGATTATTTTTTGCTGAAAATAATTGGCATTACCTGGTTTTTAATAGTTTGTCTTAATTTAACACCTTAGATATTCTCCAATAAAAATTATACAATAAATTTAAAACTTTTCTTTCGTACTTGTAGTTTAGAAATAGTAACTACTCTTGTGGGTTGTTGTCCTATGCTCATGATATAGTCTGCAATTTTCATGGTATTGCTAATGGCCCAAGCATTTTGGCCAAGTTATGCTACGTTTAGTGCAGTCCAAGGCCATTTTAATGGCTAACATGTAAGAAAATTCTTCCCTTTAAAAGCTTGTGCTTAGGATAAAACTATGAGGATTTGGTTTACATTTTCTCACGACTTAGTTCGAGGGCTTGGAATTATGATGGCATGAGAAAATGATCAGACAATGAAATTCAATTTCTATTGTTAATTAATAAAAGTAATCATATAAATAATTGAAATTGCCACTAATAAATGCAATTTAAATTAACTAAAAANTTATACAATAAATTTAAAACTTTTCTTTTGTACTTGTAGTTGCAATTTTCATGGTATTGCTAATGGCCCAAGCATTTTGGGCAAGTTGTGCTACGTTTAGTGCAGTCCAAGGCCATTTTAATGGCTATCATGTAAGAAAACTCTTCCCTTTAAAAGCTTGTGCTTAGGTTAAAACTATGAGGATTTGGTTCACATTTTCTCACGACTTAGTTCGAGGGCTTGGAATTATGACGGCATAAGAAAATGATCAGACAATGAAATTCAATTTCTATCGTTAATTAATAAAAGTAATCATATAAATAATTGAAATTGCCACTAATAAATGCAATTTAAATTAACTAAAAAAATAAAACAATTCAAAATAAATTTATCTTTTTCATGTTGTCCATGTCTTTTATACACGGTTTATCTTCTACTTATTTTTCTATATTGAAATTTTCAAACTTTAAGTTTAACATATGGTGAGATATCAAAATCCTAGTGAATACTAATATTCCTAAAATTGTAGTAATATAGTGAAATAAAAAGACAACATGCTAGTCAAATATCATAACTCAATGTAGATTGTTTGATAGCTTACATAGTTACAAATGATCATTGAAGATATTTCAAACTAGTCTATTATACAATGCAATATTTTATTATTATATTTTTTTAAATACATCCATCATGGAAGCCCCGTCTAAATTTTACTAATTAAGACATATCAATATCAATATTCTTTTTTAGTTTACGAGCATTGGTATCTGAGTATATGTAATAATTGTACAACAACAATAACAACAACAACAAGGCCTCTTCCCACTATGTGGGGTCGACTTCATGAATTCTTTTTCTCTAATATGTCCTTTTGAGTGTCATATTTTTATTTAATTCTAATAGGCTAAGATCATTTTTATAAAACTTGGCTGAGTCCTTTTAGCTCTACCTCTACCTTTTTTATCAAAAGTTAAATTTAAAACATCTAATCTCCGAACAAGATCATCAGATGACCGACATTGAATGTGACCAAACCATTTAAGATGACTTTCTTTGATTTTTTCTGCCACTCCCTTTCATGAATATATTCATTTCGCATTGTCTCTAAGTGCAGGCACTCATCCACGTAAGCATTCTCATCTTAGCAAAGCATAACTTAGTTTTATGCTTCTCTTTTATAGGCCAACATTTTGCACCATAAAGCATTGCAGGTTTCACAATCATCTTATTAAATTTTCTTTTTAATCTAAGTGACACTTTTCTATCACACACAAGGCCTGATGCATTCCTTCGTTTGAACCATCCAGCTTAAATTCTACTAATAACATAGACCCGAGATATCTAAAACTTTCATTCCTTTTAATGATTTGATCATTCATTGTTACAACTAAGCCACTGGATCTACTACTACTAATATTACATTCCATGTATTCAAATTTAGATTTATTCAATTTAATGTCATTAAACCCTAAAGTTGACCTCTATAATTCAAGTTTTTCTTGAACTCTATCTCTAGTCTTATTCACCAGAAGGATATCATCAGTAAAAAGCATACAACGTACATCCTTCTATAATGTCTAGTAAGAACACCCAATACTAAAGCCACAAAAAAAAGATGAGCTTAAAATTGATCCTTGTTGTAAACTAATTGAAATAAGAAAATACTTGGTCAATCCTCCTGTTTGAACATAAGTAACAATTCTAGTGTACATATCTTTAATGACTTGAATATAAGTCATATCAACATCTTTATTTTAAGACTCTCTAAAGTATTTCTCTTGGTATCTTATCATATATTTTTTTTCTAAAAATAATAAAAATCATATCTAGATCCTTATTACGCTCTTTGTAATCCTCCATCAAACATCTCAATAAATGTGTAGCTTCTATTGTAGACTTGCTCGACATAAATCCAAACTGATTTTAAGAAACATTTGCACACGCCTTAACCTATGTTCAATTACTCTCCCATAATTTTTATGTATGACACATTAACTTAATTCTTCTATAATTTTACACACACTTGTGCATTCCCTATATTCTTAAACATAAGGAGTAATATACTCTCTCCACTCCTCAACGTCTTTTTAGTTTTTAAAAGTGTTAAAAAGTTTAATAAGCTGAGAAATTTCTAAATCTCCTAAATATTTCCCCATTTCAATTGAGATATTATCAAATCCTATTGATTTTCCACCCTTCATTTTTTTTAAAGTTTCCCCAACTTCCATTTTACTAATAAGACATTAAAATAAAACTATTATTATTATTATCTATATTAAGATCACTAAAATCAATCATATTTTTAATATTTTCATTAAAAGTTTATCAAAATATCTCACTCACCTATATAAACTTTTTATCATTTCCTATATAAGTTAACTACAGTTTAGTTTTGCCTATTCCTGTTGGATCAATACTTAGGACTCCACTAGAACCCTATATTAGTTGAAACGATACATATACTTGCGTAGTACCCCCTAGTGTGTAAATCATTTTATCAACTTAATATAATATTTAATTTTGCACACTAGCTGCTAAATATAAATTGAGTCGAGCTTTCGGCCATATTTCCGAACTAAAATAATTGCGTAANATTTAGTTTTGTCTATCCCTATGGGATCGATACTTAGGACTTCATTAGAACCCTATATTATTTGAAACGATACATATACTTGCTTAGTACCCCTAGTGTGTAAATCGCTTTATCGACTTAATATAATATTTAATTTTGCACACTAGCCGTTAAATATAAATTGGGTTGAGCTTTCGACCATATTTCTGAACTATAATAATTGCGTAATTGCGGGTCGGGTTAGTGCTCATAAGGGTTAGTTAGCCCTTGGAGGAATCAATATTTGGAATTTAGAAGCCTGTTGAGATGAGGTGCTAGAGGAACACCTCAGGCAAGTGTTAAGACTCGTGAAAGTTGAGACGAGCGGGGCATCGATCCCTATACCCCAGAGGGAACTCTTCTCGATCCAGACATTGAACTCATTCTGGAACAAGCTATCAAGAGCATCAACAAGGTTTGGTTGGACCATATCTCCCATGAGCATCGAAGGGTTACCAGTTGATCTAGCGTATCGAGGAGGTCGACATCTTCACTTGCCAGAGGAAAGGTTGCATCGGGGGAAAGGAGCCTGGTATGAATATGCTTGAACGAGGCATTTTTCATCGATTTTTGAGCTGGTTGTGCATGCATCGACTTTCGAGCCTCATGTTAGAGTTGATGGATCTCATTCTGTGACTCCATCCTAGACACTTGATCCTTCAAAGTGAGACCCAAGGCACCTTCAACAGCAGGATAACGTCTTCCAGGGTGGGAAGAGGCAGAGGCTTGACGTCCTTGATTTCGTAACTGTCCCCTAGAATTGTGGGTGTCGGAACGGGATGCTTCATTGTTGCGAGTATTGCATCGAGTGGCCATTCAACAAGCTTTGTAAGTCCTTCAGTGGTGGGATTGTAGTTCCCACGGGTGACACCGAACTGATTTTTGCTGAAGATTTCAAGATAGTAGAGTAATAACTTATTATCTTAGTATAGTACTTATTCAACATACACTCAGATGATAAAATTAGTTGGTAGAGACATCAAATATTTTTAGGTAGAAAACTATAAAGGTAAAAACTATGGGTCAGAACAATCCACTATGAATTAATGAGTACGTGTTTCTGTCATTTCCCTACAAACGAACAATTCCTACACAATTCCTCGAAGTATAATGTTCGTTACCTAATGGTCGGGAGTGATTACAGTTAAGAGTAGTTATTTAATTTTAGTACACTGTTGAGGTGCATCGCTGCATAGTATTCAAGATAATGTGTTGCTTCGTCGGGTGTTTCATTACTCCGCAACGTACATCGTGATTCCGCAGTGTATGTTGTGATTCCCTTGGGGTGCCGACAGAGGTCCATGCGACCGAAGATGCTCAACGAGGGTCTGCGAGCAGCGGTCAACGGTGGTCGGTGGCTGCAAGAGTAGGGGGAATTTGCTGGACCTTCATTGTAGAATGTTGAACTTTAGTTCCTCACCATCCTGCTCCAAGCTTAAGTCTTAGTCCCTCTTCATGCAGGGGGTAAGGCTATTTATAAAGTATGAGAGAAGCCTCCCAACAATAAAGAAGGAATCTGAATCATTCCATCAGAGAACCTAGAGAGATTCTCTTAATCAGACGGTGTTCTTTACATATTTGAGTGTCATAACTATATTAGAATTGAATGATCTTGAACTTGTTAGATTCGCCTCCTCGAGATGCTTGATTTGACTTTAAGATTGTCTGATTTGAAATTTTTTTTACCATCCAAATAGACATAAAAAACTTCAAAAAATGGCTTCATAACTTGATCCAGACTTGATTTGACTCGAATTGGGCAATTTTGGTGTCATTAGATCTGTCACATCGAGCCGAATAATTTGTTTATAGGTTTGTTGAAGTTGGAGCTCTAGATGATTTTTAATCTGATTTTGAATTTTTCTTGCTCAAAACTCGCCCCGAGATTCAAGCAAATGATGAAAATTCGGATATGGCATAACAATTGTTATTATTATTATGTGACATCAATTAAACTTCATAATAAATTAATCACATTAGATATCTTTTATTATATTATTTCAAAATAAAAATTTTTTGGCAAAATAAAATTTAAAGTGAAACCCTATCGTTAGTTCTCACTTTATTTCACTCCCCCTCTCTTATGCTCTGTTTTTCAAAGTCAATAGCAAACTGACTAATGTCGGTAAAATCAAACATGTATTAGTCAATTTATTTTTTTCTCTTTTAATGGGATATTACACTTTTAGAGAATAAATCTGACAGAAATCAAAACAATTGTTATTATTATTATGTGACATCAATTAAACTTCATAATAAATTAATCACACTAGATATCATATATTATATTATTGCAAAATAAAAAATTTTAGGCAAAATAAAATTTAAAGTGAAACCCTATCGTTACTATTATCAGTTCTCACTTTATTTTATCTCCCCCTCTCTTGTGCTCTGTTTTTCAAAGTCAATAGCAAACTGACTAATGTCGGTAAAATCAAACATGTATTAGTCAATTTATTTTTTTTCTCTTTTAATGGGCTATTACACTTTTAGAGAATAAATTTGACAGAAATCAAAAGTTAGGCTAGATATAGTCACAAATCATTTTTCACCCAAAAGTTTAAGCCTATTTATAGGGGCCAACCACTTCGGGCTTGTTTGGAATCAATTCACATTCAATAGTTTTTGTAAAGAACACCTTGTAGGTCATAGATGAAAGTTAATACTGATGGGAGCTGAATTTTTAAGGGTGCTGGCGCTGGAGGAGTATTCAGGGATGCTAATGGCAAATGTATTTGTTTCTTTTACTCTCCTGTTTATGCGAATTCCCCTCTTGAAGCTGAGTTATGGGTGGTTTGGATTGTTGTTAAGATTGCTTTTATGATGAAGTTGAAATGTATACCTCTGGAAGCTGATTGCCTGGATATGATTGACTATTTGAATTTTTTGAAGTCCCTTCCATGGAATTTAATTATTCTCTTAAGGTGCGTCTTTGCCCTGACCACTGGCTTATTTATTTTTAACTTGTATTACTTCTATCAATTTATCATTTATAAAATATAAAATATTCAATTATCACTTTACTTAATTATGTTTTAATTTACTTTTGAGATTTATTTTATCACACTAATTTAATTAGATTTTCAATAGTTTAAAATTTAAGTTTAATTATTGTAATCAAATTTATATTAAATAATATTTATTTTATAAAGATATGATTAGATTTAAAATCCTGACATTTTCTTAGCGTTTGATCAAATACACTTAAGTTTACTTATTACTAAACTTACCTTTATCCTTTGTTCCCACACAATAGCTTTTCTTAGCCCGTCGGCTTTCACTGAGCTTCTTCCCTCCCGAAGTCAGCTTGGTCTTCTTCCTTCACGCGAGCGTCTCTCTGTATACAAGATCAAACAATCTTGTGGATACTTCCTCTTCAACATAAGACGCCACCTCTGCCCCAACCCTCGCGAATCTCCTTTTGCGTGATTTTTCTGCACTGTTCTCCCTCTTTTCGTCGATGGTCGCACGACATCAACGTCGGCCTTGCCGTTGCTCGACACCAATGCCTTGACCTCCTGCTTCTCCTCTGCTCGACGATGTTCCCTCCCGCATGAAATTGTGATGTCTCATGCGATGTTTGACTCTCACGTAAATTGATCTCACATGTCCCTCCCACAAGTCAGTCCTTTTGTAGAGCGAAAGTAACGTCTTGGCTTCTGACCTTCTTATTTCTCCTCCATTCAGTTTCCTGAGACTTCGTTTCAACTTCCAAACTCACTTCATCTCCCTTCTACTCAGCTCTTCGATTCCTCTCGCCTCCCTTCGTTTCCTTCCCTCTAGCTTCGTAACTGAAATGGAACTGCTATAGAAGTGCAGAAATGCATTGTGCCTGGTGTGATAGAAAAGTACCGCGTAGACTTGAAAGGAAAATTTTATAAGATGGTGGTGAGCTTTCAATGATTTATGGCTCAAAAAGTTCACCTTTAAACGAGAAACATAAAACAAAGTTAAGTGTTGCTTAGATCAGAATGCTTAGGTGGATGAGTGTCTTGACACTTAGAGACAAAATGTGAAATGAATATATCTGTGAGAGTGTAGCTCCATTGACGTGCAAGATTAGAGAGAGTCGTTTTAGATGATTTGGTTTTCAATGATTTATGGCTCAAAAAGTTCACCTTTAAACGAGAAACATAAAACAAAGTTAAGTGTTGCTTAGATCAGAATGCTTAGGTGGATGAGTGTCTTGACACTTAGAGACAAAATGTGAAATGAATATATCTGTGAGAGTGTAGCTCCATTGACGTGCAAGATTAGAGAGAGCCGTTTTAGATGATTTGGTCACATTAAACGTCGACCATCTGATGATCTAGTTAGGAGAATAAATTTTGTAGATTCGACTTATGTTAAGAAATACTGAGGTAGACCTAAAAGGCTTATTGTATGAAAAATGATCTCAATCTGTTAGAATTATAATTAAATGAAAACATGACACTCAATAGGATGCATTGGAGAAAAACAATTCATATAGTCGATCCCACTTAGTGGAATAAAGGCTTCTTGTTATTGTTTTTGTTGTTGTTGGATAAGATTAAACATAAAGCCTCATGTGTCATATCGTCTTATCTTTTGATTATATCCTTGAAAATTTTGAAGAATGAGCTTGAACAACCATAGATTTAAACAAACTAATCTTGATTATTTCTACAAATACAACCGTAATTTTAAACGAACTGAGCATGAATATTTCTACAAATAATCAAATCGAGTTTGAGCGTCCTCAATTTAGTTGCAGCCATTATTTTTGGATGGCATAAATATCATGGTTAACCCAAAATCATTNTGAACTGAGCATGAATATTTCTACAAATAATCAAATCGAGCTTGAGCGTCCTCAATTTAGTTGCAGCCATTATTTTTGGATGGCATAAATATCATGGTTAACCCAAAATCATTCATGTGCAAGTTCAGTCATGTGTGTGCGTTTTCATATATAAAGCTTTTTTACTAGGATGAGAATGTTCTCTATTTCAAGAAAGGGCGATTTCATGCAATAAATGTGCAACAACATTGAATTCCCTATTCAAGCAACGTTTATGGGTGAGGGGAGAAAGATGGAACTCTGTTATCCATGCAGAATTCAGGTCATTATTTAGTACGGTATATCCATGAAAATCTTACAGAACAGAAACTTGCAGCATTCTTTGGATAAATATGTTCTATGCTGCTCCAAAATTTTCATTAGTTAATTTCTTGGATTCAATCTTTCTTGTTTTGTGTTTGGAGAGACGAAGTTCATGCAAGACAGAAGCTTCTTTACTTTTAAGCTTGTTTCAATAAAAGGTTTAAATTGTTTCAGGTCCTCCCCATCTATCTGCAATAACAGCTTCTAGTTCCTTTTGTAAAATGTATAGTTTCCTTGTGCTCTATTTTGCCTTCTATCATGTTCCAAAAACTATGCTANTGGTCATTATTTAGTACGGTATATCCATGAAAATCTTACAAAACGGAAACTTTGCAGCATTCTTTGGATAAATATGTTCTATGCTGCTCCAAAATTTTCATTAGTTAATTTCTTGGATTCAAGCTTTCTTGTTTTGTTTTTGGAGAGACTAAGCTCATGCAAGACAGAAGCTTCTTCACTTTTAAGCTTGTTTCAATAAAAGGTTTAAATTGTTTCAGGTCCTCCCCTTCTATCTGCAATAACAGCTTCAAGTTCCTTTTGTAAAATGTATAGTTTCCTTGTGCTCTATTTTGCGTTCTATCATGTTCCAAAAACTATGCTAAGCTGCATTTATATTTGGTTATCAACATCCATTGGAATGTTATCCCAACCAGAATTCTCAGCTTACACATACATTTCTAATTTGACCATCAGCATATGCAAGTGATGGTTTTAAGTCTGTGCAACCAACTTATTATCTACATGTTTTTCTAATTTTGATTTCGTAATATTTTAGGGAATTATAATCTTTGCATGATCTCTTTTTATGTAGTGTTCATTAATTTCCTTTTTTTTTTCCTTATTTTAAGTATGGTTGAAGGAAATCCAGCGATACGACTACGAAGCATGGTCAGATTAAGTTTTAGTTACATTTTTTCATTTAATTTAATTATTCTCGGTAAAGGCTTAAGCAATTTTTATATTGTATTTATGAGTTCGAATCATAAAAGTAGCCTCTTTGTAGCTCTATGAATTAAGTTACCTGTATAAACGAATTTTCATACCCTATATATCTGAAACTTAGTAAACTGCTTACTATTGTAATAAAAAATCTCTATATGTACCTTTTTCCGTTATTTGTATTTGCTCGTATCTTCATTTAAAGTGTGATAAAAGTTTCTCGTAATTACCATTTGCATATACAGTCTAAGAGACCATTTTATTTTGATATTTGCTGCCATTATATGGGTTTATTACCTCAAACTGGACTCATAAACCTGTAAACAAAAGAAAATTGATTTTCAAACTAATAAGGTGCATAAAATCATAGTATGTTGCTTCTCATATCAAAGAAGAATATTAGTTCATTTGTTTGAAAAAATACAATATATCAAACTATACCATGGCTATACCGTCATTTTCTATAACATTGTAAAACTTTTAAAATAGAAATTTTCAAACTAATAAGGTGCATAAAATTATAATATATTGTTTCTCGCGACAAAAAAGTAGAAGATATGGTTCACTTGCAAGCAAAAAAGTAATATTTCCATGAGTACCATAGCCATTACCATCATATTTCTAAAATATGATAAAATTTAGAAGAAATTTTCGAACAAACAAGATGCATAACACCATACTCTTTTGTTTCTCACATTATTGAAGTATAAGATATGGTTCATTTGTGAGAAAAAACACAATATATTCATCTATATAATTACCATATCACCATTGCACTACAATTTTTTTAAAACATGGTAAAACTTTTATAGCTGAAATTTTAAAGCGCATAACTTCATAATCTATTGTTTCTCACATCAGAGAAGCAAAATACATGGTTCATTTGTGAGAAAAAAACTATACCCATTATATCACCACTATACCACCTTTTTTCTAAAACATGATAAATTTTTTTAGTAAAAATTTTCAAGCTAATAATGTGTATAATATGATAATCTTTTGTTTTTCACATTTGAGCAGAAAATATGATTCATTTGTGAGAAAAATTACACTATTTTCATTTATATAACTATTTTTTTCAAGCATGCTAAAACTTCTAAAACACAAAATTTCAAACAATAAAGTTACATAACATCATAATCTATTGTTTATAACATCAGAGAAGATGCCTCGTTTGTGAAAAAAATACAATATATTCATCTGTCACTACTATAAACCTATTTTTCTAAAATAGGATAAAATTTGTAGAACATAAATTTTTAAACTAATAAGGTGTATAACATCATAACATATTGTTTCACTTTAATGGAGCAGAATATATTGTTCATTTATTAGAGAAAATTCAATATAACTATCCATGCCAACATAATACCATCATCTATACCATAATATGTATATAAATATTAACACCTTTAGAACAATAAATTTCAAATAACTTTTTATGTGCTAAGCTTCATTTCTCATGTTTGGCCATGTAATCATGCTTTGTTGTTGTAAACAATGTATCTTCATGTGATGAGCTTTTTTTAGGTCTTGTTTTGTTTGTTTTCTTCGTTTCTATAAGTATGTATTTTAGGTCATATTTCATCCACTTTAAAATTTCTTTTTGTAGGGAAAGGAATCCAAGATTGCCTACATGTAGATGGATACCACCAATAAGATTTATCTATGATTATATTATTCACAAATTAAATAAGGAAAATATAAATATTCTAAATGAGTTAAACATATATCAATTAATGTAGCACATCATCTAAATGAAGCCAAAGATCCACTTACAAGAGAGCCCGTTCAAGGCCCGTCACGAGTCATATCAATAAAAAAACATTTAAAATTATATTTCATTATTTATATTTCAATTTTAGTGTTTGTAATGTGTAAAATTTTAAAATTGGAGGCTTTAATGGCTTGTTAATATATATATAT
>JXCR01141513.1:85608-111574 GCA_002079205.1 Phalaenopsis hybrid cultivar
TATATATATATATATATATATATATATATATATATATATATATATATATATATATATATATATATATATATATATATATATAATAAAAATAGATTCAATTAGGAATCTGATTAACAACTTTCTTCACTAATGATCGCTTAGCATTCTTCAAAATTTCTTTTTTTTTTGTTTTCTTTAACAATGTAGTTCCTATAAATAAGGCTAATATGTAATGATTTTTTAGCAATTGTTGAATGAAAATATTTGAGTGAATATTATTTATTGTTACTTTGTGTTTGGTGGCTTCAATTGCTGTCTTTATTTTAGTGAGAATAAATATTTATCCTTGTTTTCTTATCAAATTTTTTATTAATCCTCCATAACACTTGATCCTAAATTCTCCACCCTCTTCATTTACGTCCTTAACTTTTATAATATCAAAAAATCAACAAGCAAAGTTCACAACCATTCCAAATTAATCTTCATAGCTCTCAGTTGAGCAAGAGCATATCAAGAAGTATTCTTCTTCCTTGAACTTTAGCACCATTTTAAACACATCTAAAATCACTCATTTACTCGAGATCATAACTATACATCCTAAGCTAACCACCAATAATCATTTTTAGGCATTTCCTCAATCTTAATCAATTTTTCAAAAGAGATTTCAAATCAGCTTAAATTAGTCTAATTCAGACTATTCCTGGTATTTTAGCCACCATTCCCTCCTAATTCTATTAACAATCCAATAAAATATTTAGATCGTCTTTAGACCTAAACCAAACTTCAATAACAAATTTTAGTACTTTATCTCATCAAAAGTTCACCCACCTTCATCATTTATGGTATTCAAACTAATCTGAGAATGAGCTGATTTGGTTAGAGTTTTTGGACAAATAAGAAGAAATTCTTTGCATTGGACTTGTCTGTATGGGCTTTTGAGTTCAAAAAGTTTGAGGCTAGTTAATTTCTCCTAACGATAGATTTCTTTCTTAATAGCTTGCACTTCCAACAAGCATGAAGTAATTAGTGAGCTCCACTATAAAGCTCAACTTACATCTCTTACGTGAACTTATCCCTAAACTATCTCGAGTGTAAATTTTGTGAAGGGAGTGTTCCACATAAAGAAAATATAACATACCATGATGCAATCAAATTATTAAGTTTTATGTTGTACTTTTTATGGTAAACTAGTTCCTTATTATGTTAGAACTTAAAGAGCTTTGTCATCCTAAGGTCTTGAGATTTGTAGAGTTAGGCAAATTGCTTTTAAAATTTCATGAGGAAGAGTTTATATGTATAAAGGTTAGTGTATTTGAGGTTGAAAAGGACTATTAAAAGGTTCAAAGTGTCCAAGGAGAGCTTGGGATGTAAGTGGTCTTTGTACCCCCTCATCACCTATAAGTTCTTGTAACTGAAGATTTTCTTTATTTTTGCACATTTATTTCATTTTCTCTCTCATATCTGGCTTTTTCCCTCTCATCTCTGTTCATAAAAAAAAAACAAGCATCATTCTACCAAATTTAATTTCTCAAAGATCAAATTGAAAATTTAACTCAAATGGTTGATTCATTAGAACTTATGATTCATGAAAGTGATACTATGTATAGGAACTTACTTGAGGTGACTAAAATTCAAATGCAAGATTTAAAAGATCAAGCGTAAACAATTATATATCTTTCTTCAAAATAATAAAGCCCCTGTCACCCTGCCTATCCAAATTCATATTACATCGTCAAAAGAAAATGATTCATACTTAGAGGTTGGACAAGACCAACTTCATAGAAGACAACCTAATCTTAAAAATGGAGGTAGAAACACTCATTCTTATCGTATAGTAATGACTTTAATTATCTCTTTGGGACCGTTGAAGTTGAAGCTCCATCCTATGATGAAACCCTTGATCCAAATAAGTTCTTAGATTGGTTAGTCTAAATGGATGATTTTTTTTATTGGTATAAGATGGATGATTATCAAAAGTTTTATTTGCCAAAATGAAATTGAATGATAATGCTAAAATTTATTGGAATAAAAATTAGCTAAAGAATGAAAGTTATGAAGGAATACTCTCACTTGGATTAAAATGAAGATTTTAAGAATAAAATATTGTCCTAGAAATTGCGATAAAAAACTTATATGGGCAATTATTGATGTTAAGTCAACGAGGTCTTCCCGTGACTGAATACTTGAATTCTTTTGAAGACCTATATGCTAGGATTGACTGCATTCACATCGTTTGGCAATTGGCCAATAAATTCGTAATTGGTTTTACGGTGGACTTTAAGAATGAAGTTGAGTTATTTGACCCCCAAACCCTAGAAGATGCCTTCCACTATGCTCTGTTAATAGAAAATCAAAAGAAATTCACCGTTATTTTAATATTAAAAGGACATACACATTCCAATTTATCACATAGATCCGTTGTCAGAACCACTCAACCTATTAGTCAAACCTAATATCCCAAAACTTCTATCAATGGTACGTCAATAAATAATAACGTCCAAATTCTTTTCATTGATGAAATTGAAAATCCTATAGATTATGACATAGAAGAAGTTTACGATGATACAGTTATTTGTGATGATGACCTTAAATTCTTTAATGACCCTCCAATAAATGAAATGAGATGTTTAATTGTTACAAAAAAAATGAAACTAAGGACTGTAGAGAAAGAATAATTTAAGTATGCGTGTTGTTTGCAATGAGAGAAGATGTTGGTTAGCTATTGATGAATTGCAATGACTGTCATATCAGCCCTTGCCTTTACTAGAGCCAATATTAAGACTGAACTGTATCCTGAACTTTTCCATATTAGATTAGTAAATCATAAATCTCTACCCATCACAACTAGATGTCAAATTCCTATAAAAATTGATAGTTATAAAGATAAAATATGGTGTGATGTCCTCTCTATGGATATTGCTCACATCTTATTAGGTAAACCTTGATCATGACTTGAATGTAATCTATTATGGTACATAAAATACTTATATTATTAAACATAATAAAAGAAACATTAAGCTTATTCATGTCAAACTTTTAGAAAAGGAACCTACCATTTCACCTCATAAAACCAATTCTAATCTACGACCTAAACCCACTCTAAAGAAAGGTATTCTGCTCGGTTGTAGGAAATCCTATTGTTACAGTTGAAATTACCATTTATGAACTTGATTCCAACACCTTGCCTACTCCATCATTCCTAAACATAAAAATGTTGGATTTGGAAGCATAAAAAAAGAGTTTTTATGTATTCCCTTCGTACATTTATTGCATGTGACAAAAGTGACACCTGAATCTAATGTGATTCGCCTACTTGTTGTGGTCTCAACTCTTATTTTTGAATTTAGTGTTGTTGCACCTAATGGATTACATGATAGGTTACCCAATATTAGGTCCATTCATCATGTAATTGACTTAATATTTGGTTCACAACTCTCCGAACTTCCCCACTATCGACTAATCCACACTAAGCATGTTGAATTAAAAAGATAAGTCGATGACTTAAGAATGGATTTGTTTAAGAAAGTCTTAGCTCTTGTGTAATTATGAGATTGCTTACCCCAAAGTAAGATGGTACATGGAGGATGTGTATTGATAGTCAGGTCATTAAAAAGATCACTATCAAGTATAGATTTCTTTTGTTTTGGTTGGATGACATGTTGGATTTAATCTTAAGAACAATTTTTTTTTTCCTAAAATTGATTTAAGAAGAGGTTTTCACCAAATTAGAATTCAATCAGAAGATGAGTGGAAAATTGCATTTAAACGCTCGATGGACCATGAATAGTTTGTGATGCCTTTTGGACTTTCAAATGCTCCAATTATAGCTATGACATTAATGAATACTATCCTAAAACCTTTTATAGGAAAATTTTGGTTATTTATTTTGTTGATGTCATAATTTTTAGCCCGTGAGACATAGCATTTTGAACACCATAGGTAAATACTTAAATTCCTTAGGAAAGAACAATTGTACATCAACTTGAATAAGTGTTTATTCTTACAAACTGAGGTGATTTTTTTTAATATTTATTGTTTCAACTATTGGAATCAAGGTTGGCCCTTCCAAAGTTTAGGCAATCTTAGATTGGCCTTCACGTAAGAATTTCACAAATGTGCGTAGTTTTCATGGTCTAGCTATTTTTATAGGAGATTCATCAAATGATTTAGTACAGTTGTTGTCCCTATCATTGATATTATTTAATTAGGGAAATTTCATTCGACTCGTGCAACTCAAAAAGCCTTTAATCAGGTTAAGATTTTAATAATGTCTACTTCTCTAAAGGTTTTGAGGTAACTTCTGATGCTATTGACATTGGAATTAATGGAATTTTAAGTTAAGAAATATACCCAGTAGCTTTATTTAATGAGAAATTGAATAAGGAAAAACAACGATATTCAACATATCTTGAGAGTTTTATGTTGTCATTGAATCTTTGAGACACTCATCATTTTCCCTTGCATAAAGGGGATATTCTTAACTCAGATTATTATGCCCTCAAATTCATTAATAATCAATGAAAGCTAAGCCATAAACATGCTAAATGGGTTAAATTCCTACAAGATTATTCATTTGTTTTCAAGCATAAACCTGGAATTGAAAATAAACCTACTGATGTTTTATCTAGGGTGATTTCAACTAAAAGCTCTATGGAACTAAAATTTTTAGGATTTGATCGAATCAAAGATGAGTACCCTACGTGTTTTAACTTTAATTTAATTTATATGAAAAATATTGATAAGCTTTTTTCTCTTCAAATTATATTCTCTGTTATCAATGTATATTTATATAAAGGGAAACAATTTTATATTTACAGAGCTTTACTTAGAGAATTTTTAATCTCTGAGCTGCATTATGAAGCAATAGTTGGCCATTTGGAAATTATCATACCATTTGTTTAATAGAAAGTAAATTTTTTTCTTTCAATTGAGAGAGATGTTAAAAAATTAGTAGCCCAATGTTTGACATGTAAACAAGCTAAAACCATTAAATAAAAAATTGGTCAATATGTTGAATTGTAAGTTAGGATTACTCTGCACAACTCAAGGAGATGAGAACATATTTGTTGTATTTCATTGCTTCTCAAAGATGGCTCACTTCTTGCCATGCTCTAATACTTTTGATGCTTCCCACATTGCTAGATTATTCAATAAAAAAATTATATGACTAAATGGCCTACCTTCGTCCATTGTGTGTGATATCACTATTTGATTTGTTTCATATTTTTGGAAGACTCTTTGGAAGTTATTAGGCACAATTAAAATTCTCTTTTTTTCCTTTCATCCTCAAACAAATGGTCAGATTGAGATAGTTAATTGAACATTAAGAAATCTTTTAAGTTGTCGTATAGGAAAGAGTTTAAGAAATTGAGACTTGCATCTACCTATCTCAGAATTTGCATACAATAGTACTATTTCAAGGACAGCAAAGCCTTCACCTTTTGAAATTTTTTATGCCTAAAATCTCAAATGACCTATTGATATAGCCAACCTCTCACCTCATGCATTCTCTAATTCTACGTTTTCATTTGCCAAATATTTTCAAACCCTGCACAAAACCATAAGAATGTAAATTACTTTAAGTAATGACCAATATGCTTATAATGCAAACCATAATAGGTCAACACGAGAATTTAAAGGAGATGGTTTTTATTCGCATTTGTACTTAGCTGTATCACACCATCAAGTTTAAGAAATTACATACCGGTGCTTATGATCCATTTAAAATTCTTTAAAAAATTCTATCTAATGCTTATCACATTGCTGATCATCACTGATTTGGAGACTCTGGCTCCACAATTAGTTGAAGACTTTTATGGGGAACTAAAATATCCAAGCTTGAATTATGTTCAGAGGTATGATTGGTATTTCTCATCTTAGTTATGTTAATGATTTGGTGATCTTTACTAATGCTAGTAAAATATCTCTTAAGCTTCTTGGAAGGTGATCATGCATTTTCAGGAGACTACTGGTATGATGTTTAATACTTCTAAATGTTTCCTCTATTGTTCTAAACACATTCATCTTAGTAAGAAAAATTGGATTATGGATTTCACTAAATGTACTAAATGCGAACTTCTTATGGTATATTTAGGTTTTGTAATTGATAAAGGAAATAAGAGAAATCATGTGTTTGCTGGATTTGATTGATAAAATCAAGAAGAGGATTCTCTCTTGGAAGAATAAGTATCTCTCTTTTGGGTGGAGAGTTACTTTTTTAAAAAGTGTTCTTGCTTCTCTACCTCTCTGCTCTATGCAAATTATGAAGTTTCCTAGTAGTATTATTAAAAGGTTGGAATTATTGTTCAACAAATTCTTTTGGGATGGAAATGAAAACCATAATGTTCTTGGAAAAGGTGGGAGAAGTTGTGCAGACCTCTTAATAAAGGAGAATTGAATTTCAAAAGTATTGGTAACCCTATGAAGATTAACTTTATGAAGCTTTTGTATAGATTTTGTATGAATAACTCTATTCGGGCTACTCTTTTGAAGGCTAAATTTTGCAATATAAGTCATCCTTTGGCTGTTACTAACTCCTAATATGATTCTTTTATTTGGAGCAAAATGCTTAATTTTGCTAATTGTACTGACTGTTTAATTTGTTGGGATGTTGGCAAATGAAATTGTTCTTTATAGTATTGATTGGCTGGGTAGGGGTGTTTTAGCTAAGTTCTATGGTTGTCCTCAGGGTGTGAATATTAAGGTTGAGGATTTTTGGTGTCATGATCATTGGGATAAGGAGAACTTGCTTCTGTTGGTGCATAAAGCTGATGCATATTTTATTACCATTATTCATATTAATAAAGAGGCTGGTGATGTTAAGGTTATAGAAAGATTGAGAGATTTTGTTTCTAGAACTTTTGCTAATTTTTTTCAAGTAATTTAGTGNATTTGCATATGCAGTCTAAGAGATCATTTTATCTTGATATTTGCTGCCATTATATGGGTTTTTATTACCTCAAACTGCACTCATAAACCTGTAAACAAAAGAAAATTGATTTTCAATCGTAAATTGTATGGATTAGGCCATGTTGAAAGATGATCATTTTGTTATTACATCTAGAGTTTTGAAAACTCCTAGTCAGATAGAAAGGTGAATTATATGTTTATACAGAGCAGTACTTTTTAGGCAGGGTTTCCTTTCACTAGTTGGATCCTTGTCTTTCATTGTTGATTGATAATGTAGCAGCATATTTGACTTCAAAATCTGTAGGCTACAAAAAATAATGCATTTTGTATTGGCATTCCTCTGTTCGTGCCAAGAAAAAGATGAGAGAGAGAGAGAGAGAGAGAGAGAGAGAGAGAGAATTCTAAATATCTATCTGTCAACATTCAATGCACCTCAAAACTATCACTGATGTCTGTCATCACTACTATTTAATATTTGAGTGGTCGACCATATATTGTGCATAACACCATACTCTTTTGTCTCACATTATTGAAGTATAAGATATGATTTATTTGTGAGAAAAAAACATAATATATTCATCTATATAATTACCATATCACCATTGTACTACAATTTTTTTAAAACATGGTCAAACTTTTATAGTTGAAATTTTAAAGCGCATAACTTCATAATCTATTGTTCCACACATCAGAGAAGCAAAATATATGGTTTATTTGTGAGAAAAAAACTATACCCATTATATCACCATTATACCACCTTTTTTCTAAAACATGGTAAAATTTTTTAGTAAAAATTTTCAAGCTAATAATGTGTATAATATGATAATCTCTTGTTTTTCACATCTAAGTAGAAAATATGATTCATTTGTGAGAAAAATTACACTATTTTCATTTATATAACTATTTTTTTCAAACATTCTAAAACTTCTAAAACACAATTTCAAACAATAAAGTTGCATAACATCATAATTTATTGTTTATCATATCAGGGAGTAGAAGATGCATCATTTGTGAAAAAAAATATAATATATTCATCTGTCACTACTATAAAAACTATTTTTCTAAGTTAGGATAAAATTTGTAGAACATAAAATTTTAAACTAATAAGATGTATAACATTATAATGTATTGTTTCACTTTAATGGAGCAGAATATATGGCTCATTTATTAGAGAAAATTCAATATTACTATCTATGCCAACATAATACCATCATCTATACCATAATTTGTCTATAAATGTTAACACCTTTAGAACTATAAATTTCAAATAACTTTTAATGTGCTAAGCTTCATTTCTCATGTTTAGCAATGTAATCATGCTTTGTTGTTGTAAACAATGTATTTTCATGTAATGAGCTTTATTTATGTCATGTTTTGTTGTTTTCTTCATTTCTATAAGTTTGTATTTTAGGTCATATTTCGTCCACTTCTATTTTTTTTTCAACTTTTTTTTTTTTTTGTAGGGAAAGGAATCCAAGATTGCCTACCTGTAGATGCATACCACCAATAAGATTTATCTATGATTATATTATTCATAAATTAAATAAAGAAAATATAAATATTTTAAATGAGTTAAACATATACCAATTAATGTAGCACATCATCTAAATGAAGCCAAAGATCCACTTACAAGAGAGCCCGTTCAAGGCCCGTCACNATCTGGAGAGTGTTGCATGAAATAATTCCTACTAATGATATTTTGAAGCTTAGGGGTTTTTAAGAATTCCATATGTTGTTTGTTATGTAGGAAGAATGAGGAATCTATGAATTATTTATTTGTGAATTGCAGGTTTGCTAGTGAGTTTGGAAGTAGGTTTATCAGATTTTTGGAGGGAATGTGAAGGCGTTTTGTTGTATTTCTGTGAAGGAATTTTGTGATGACTAGATGAAACATTGTCATGTTTTCTTCTCTAATATCCATACTTTTGTTTTAGGGTTTATCTAGGTTACTTGAAATAATGTGAAACAAAATGGTGTGATTTATATTGTTGCTTATACCTTTTTTATGATTGTAAATTTCTCTTTAAAAACTTTATCATTTCATGATTTTAAAAGGAAGTTGAAAGAAAGATTGTGGATATATTTCCGAATTTGAATATGCTTGCTTCTAGGTTTTCTAGTAATGTTAATTGCAGGTCAAGTGGTGTAAGCCCACCGCTCCTTTTATTAAAATAAATGTTGAAGGGGGCTAGAAATCTAATGCTGCTGGTGTAGGTGGTATTTTTAGGATAATTTGGGAGTTGTTTGTTGGTTTGTGGCTTCTTCTATACCCGTGTAGGGTGCAGAGGTAGATGCGGTTGTATTTGGGTTGTTGATTGCTAAACATTTTGGTTAGAGGTATGTTATTTTGGAGTTAGATTCTTTTATTTTGAGGAATTTTTGCAAGAATAAGGTGGATTGTCATTGGAGCATACATTTGCAAATGTGAAGAATTGTAAAGCTAACTAAACAATTGGATATTTTTTGGTCTCTTACTAAAATAGAAGGGAATGGTGTTGTTAATTTGTCGGCTCGAGTGGGGGCTAAACTCAATTCTGTTTACATTTCTAGATGCTTACCAAAATATTTTTATTTTCGTGTTTGCAAGATTTTGTTTAATTGGTTTGTTTGTTTGTTTGTTTTGGGTTTGTTGGTGGGGTAAGTTGTATTTATCTTTTTTTAGGGAGAGTTCCCTTAAGTTTTATTTCTTTGTGTGAGTTGTAAGTGGGGTGTAGCAGGGACCTTTTACCTATTTTTGTAATTGTTTTTTTTTTTGTATGGAAACAAATTTCCCACGTTGTTTTAAAAATTAGTTAAATTGAGACTGTAGTTAATATAACACATCATCCAAATGAAGTCAAACATCTACTTACAAGATATCATATAAGAGCCCAAGAAAGAGCCTAATTTAGAGCCAATTCAAAGCTCATCACAAGAGCCATATCAAGAAGAGATATTTGAATTTGTATTTAATTATTCTTGTTTCAATTTTAGTTTCTAGAATTTGTATATTTTCGAATGTTGAGGCTTTTATTGCTAGCCATAAAAATGTATAATAATAAATTGGCAAGGTAGTTTTTCTTTTATTTGGTGAGATTATGTATTTACTTTTTTTTAAGTTATTTAATAATTCTCCATAACACTTGATCCTAAATTCTACACCACTCTTCATCCACATCTTATGTTTCTAATAGTATCAACAAATCAATAACCAAAGGCCTACATCCATTCCAAACTTGTCTTCATAACTCTCAGCTAAGCAAAAATATCTTAAGCGCTAGTCATGTTCCTTGAAACTCAACATTTTTGTTGAGATCGTGATCGGTAGTACCAAGTAGCAAATTTTCATTGGTGATGGTTACTTTAGGTTGTTCCTTTAATGAACGAAATTCATCTGAGGATGTGCTGACCAACTGAGCTAAGCAAATTTATGGATTAAGTAAAGCTTTGACCAGAGATTCACTCATTTCCTTTGATAGGAACAGAGAATTGTAGATGCTTAGTTTGGCTGGCAACATGCTAAATGAGCTAGTAAATTATAATCCACTTTATAGAGACCTCCAATTTTTTAATTATGTGTCTTTTCCACTGGTGGAAGCGGAGGTGGCTCTTCTCGATTGACTATTTGCTTTCCTTTTCACATTGGAGCCGTCCTCGTGGGCAATACCTTCCCAGTCCTTAAATTAACTTTTGTAATCTCTTCTTCTTTTGGCATTGTGGCCAACTCTTTTGGTGTTGGTTCTGAATCTGAAGAAGTCCAAATTGATTGCTATCAGTGTTCCTTAGCATTCGAGGACTCACTCCTCACTCCCAGAACTATCGTAACTGGTCTCATCAATATCTTCTTTATTTTTGTTAATGTGTTCATTGAGCTTAAATATGATTTGAGGATAATTTTGGAAATCAAAATAGAAGTTAGATTGGTCGTGGTCAGCTACTTTATCACTAAAGACAGCAGTTGAAATCACAATTCTCATATTCAAAAGACCCTAAAAGGGCAAAAATATAGTCATACACTGTCAACAGTTCAATGAATTTCTCCCCCAAATCCAAAACAACTAATCTAACGGAGGCAGACCCTATCCTACCCCTCGCGTTATTAGTCTTCATCTTGTGCACGATCTTGTTCTTCTTCTTGTCTAGCTGTGGTGACTTTTCTAGCGAAATCTCCATCTTCGGTCTAGCGGGCTGCAGACTCTGAGCGGCGGCTTGTGCTGATGAGGTCTGAATTTGGTTCATTATCTTCTTGGATGACTGACTCCAGACGGTGCTCCAACCATTCTCTCATGAGTACGGTTCTATCAAGGTGATTGGCTCGGCCGAAATCATATTTATAGAACCTCTCTCAGGTTCTTTTAAATACTTTTTCGGGATGGTTATGTTTCCTTGTTTGAAATTTCTCTCAAGCCATTCCCTAAAACTGAAACATCTCTTTATGGTGTGTCCAAGGAGTCTATGGTACGACAATAGTTGGGATGATCCTTTTTATCAACTTTTTTTAGTTTCCTCGGCTCTAGCAATATGAAATTCGGCGTTTTCATTAAATTTTTTAACATCATTGGCACGGCTTGAACGACGGACCTTGCCTAACATTTGTCATGTACAGTGCCCTCTGAAATGACTGCTGGTCGGACCAGCTATACTGCTGAACATGTTGTTGCTGATGAGACTGAACATGCTGTGACGACTGCTAGGAACCCTGATAAGACTACTCAGTATGAATCCTCATCGGTTGCTTACCATTATCAACCGTGGCCAATGTCCCGGATTTCTTTTCAAATGTCCTGACTGCTTTAGACTTCTCGATCATTTCTAAAGTTTCCATATGTTTGATTTCCTCTTGCAGAATGTTGGCCTTGCTGAGAAGTTTCTCAAAGGACTTCATTGTAAGTCCCTTGAGCATAAAGGCTAATGCTCTATGAATGCTTTTGAGAAAAATTTTAATCGCATATTGTTCCTATAATTGAGATTCACACTTCATGCTTAAGTTCCTCCATCTCAGGATGTAGTCAACCAAGGTCTCGTTGGGCTTCTGTCCTTCCATTACGAGATTTCCTATAGTGACATGATGCTACGCTCCGACAAACCTCTTCTCTAACAAATGCTCCAACTCGGTGAACGCCTTCACAAATCCGTTAGGCAGCTCGACGTACCAATCAAATGCAAATCCTGATAAATTTCTGACAAACTGTCGAAAAAACAGTGCTTCATTACTTCTGATATTGCAACAACTTGCCCAAAAATGTACTATATGCTGGTGGGGATCTCTGGTTTCATCAAACGTCTTGAAATTTTGTGGCACAAAGCCCTTAAGGTATGGTATAATATCAAATTCCTCCGGATAGGGCTTTGAAATTGATACTCCTCCTTTAGAACTGGTTAAGGCCTCCCTCATTTGTTTTTCAACTGACTGCTTGATATCCTACTCTAGCACCAAAATCTGAATAAAATCTTTCCTCTGTGGCTCGTCTATTTTGGCGGAGGCAACTTCTTTTCTGTCATCTGTAATATGTAGAATCTCGGGTTGGTTGACCTCCAGGATGCCATCCACTAAGACTGTAGCCATGGTGGTGCTATTTCTTCCATCATTTTCTCTATCCGACTGATATGTTCATCTCGTAACTGAATGGCGCTTTGCAAGTCATCCATGACATTTTCCTCACCAAAAAGTGGAGCATCATGCGCAGATGCAGCGGCCCTAGTCTCAACGACATTAATCTCCATGAACTCCTCATTGAGATAGTATGTGAAATCAAAATCTTCATCATCATCAACACCCACTCCTCGTTCTTTAGCTAGCTCTGAAATCTGGACTCTGAGCTTTTCTATCTTATCATCGATTGCTTTCTCCTGAATCAACTTGAGATATGTGGGTCTTTCTTGAACATTACCTTGCTTGGAAACAGACTCTATAACAATGGCGGTAACAAACTCTAGTACATCAGACCTATGCTTCATTCCCTGGGACTACCCCACGGGCTCACCAGAACATACTGGTGTGACATCCTTGGATACCCACACTTTCTTCCTTAACGTCGATGCCTTAAGACAACATGTCTTAGCGGAGGCATTGGTGTGTCAAAGAGAAGTATGCTCCCCATAGTGCATACCAAGTACAACAGGAACAAGTCTCTTCTTGTTACCCTTCTTCAGAAAATGTTCATAAACAACTGTAAGTGGTACTCTAGGACCCATACGTGACTTGACTGGCCTACATCCTACAGGTCTCGGGGTAATGTTGGTGTTATCTGTGATGGTGACAATGCTATCAACATAGATCAAGATGGAATCTAACTGGAATGCGGGCTCGAGATATTTCAATTGATGTATGTAGTTGACAGACTAGCCTGCCTTTTATCAAAATTTTGTTCATCATCTTGGGTGAAACTGCGCAACCTACTCATTTAAGCTGCTCAGAAACTAAACATCCTTCCTTAGCAGCCAATCTTTCAAATATAATACAGACTCAAGTAAGGGGAGTGGGCTTCTCCCTCTCCTTTCCATGATTTTGTGGTGACGACAGAGCAGCAAAAATTCTATGAAGGCTCTCATCTCCAGAGGTATCCGACAAGGGATGAATCCTACTCCCTCGGATGAGAAGAGAGGTCTCAATCATTTTAAGTTCCTCCTGCTAAGGAATCTCATCAAAAGATGCTAACTCTGTAACCTCGGCGTTGACGACCCTCTGGATCTCGCGGGTTGTGATTTCTTTTCTGTGACTTGGTCAATCGCTTAACTTTTGAACTGAAACCAATCTAAAATATTGATGGCTGGACATCAAATGGTACTACCGTTGCCCTAAGACTTGCAGAATGTTGACCAGTCAAGTCATGTCTCGATCCAAGAGTACCGCTGGCCGTTGCGTATGGTGATTTCCTAAATATGGATAAGGAAAAGACCATTTACCAATGTAATTGGTCAACACCATAGGAGCACACTTCTCTTCAACATACCAATTTTCCCATCAAGGCACTCCATCTCAAGGCATCAACGTTAAAAAGAGAAGGGTGGATACCTAAGGTTGCCTCACTAGTATACCCTGAGAAGCCCATGGGGCAATTTTGTGATATGGATCATGATTCTGATGCTCCAGCTATCCTTACCGTTCTTGCTTTAGAGTCCGTTGCAGCAGAAAATGATGGTCAAGAAAAGCCTACAAATCTTAAGTTGATTAAAGATAGAGCCGTCAATGATAAAGTAAAGAAGCTCAGAGTTGAGATTTTTGAATTGGCAAAGAAGTGAGGAATGGATGTCGATGATGAGGACTATGATTTTTTAGATTATCTCAATGAGGAGTTCATGGAAATCAATGTCATCGAGACTAAGGCTACGACATCTACGCGTGATGCTCCTTATTTTATTGAGGAGAATGTCGCGGATGAATTGCAAAGGGCCATTCAACTGAGGTACGAGAATATTAACCGAATGGAAAAAAGAAAGGAGGAGATGGCTGCCACCATGGCTACAATGCATGGACAATCGTAGTCACATTAGATGGCATCTCCAATAGTCAACCAGCCTAAGATTGTATATTACAAATGATAGGAAAAAAGTCACTTCCATCAACAACGATGAACCATAAAAGAAGGATTTAGTTCAGAGTTTGACATCAGAAAGGAGAACAAGCAGTTGGTCAAGAAACAAGTAAGGGAGACCTTAGCTCAATCTAAAGGAGGTGCATCAATTTCAAATGGCAGACCTTACCTGGAGGAATTTAATGTCGTATCGTACCTCAAAGGCTTTGTGCTACCAAACTTTAAGACTTTTGATGGAACAAGAAACCCTCGACAGTATATTGTACACTTTCAGGCGAGTTGTTACAACAATGGAGGTAAAGAAGCATTGTTGTTCCATCTGTTCATAAGCAGTCTCTCAGAGATTGCATTTGATTGGTACGCAGAGTTACCCAATGAATTAATGAAGACATTTGCAGAATTGGAGAGCTTGTTTGTGAAGAGATTCACCAAGGCTCAACATCATGTTACCATAAAAGATCTTGTAGTAGAGCGACAGAAATCCAATGAGACCTTGGTTGACGACATTTTGAGATGAAGAAACTTGAGCATGAAGTGTGAGCCTTAACTTTTGGAGAAACACACAATTGAGATTCTACTTAAGAGAATGGCTCCGATTTTTTTTTGTTGCGATAGATTATGTAAAATTTAAATAAGTATAATCAATTAATATTCGGATTCTACACAAGTATACGTATCGTTATCATGTAATAATGGACTTTCTATTTAAGCCCCAAATATCGATCCCACGGGAAAGATTTAAATTGGAAATGATAAATTTGCTAGGAAATTCACAGAAAGTCAATTGAAATCACTGTCACTAATTTCAATTGTTGAGATGTAATCAAAATTAAATTTCTAAACTATTATCAAATCAAAAATGTAAAGTCTAAAACAGTAAATACCAATCTATTAACTATGTTTATGTAACGAAGATTTTTATGTGAAAAGGCATCCTTCCTACAATAATGAAACTATGGTAAAATGAGATGAGATAAATGTTCATAATATGTATTGTGCCAAATAGGAGCAATTTTAATTCTCTACCCAGATATAGTGCATAGAAAATCATTATCAAATCTCAGTGTTTAGTCCCTAAATTCGTGGCTAGGCTAGCTCTTGCTTTAGTTTTTAAAGAATAAGACTGAATTGAAGATTTTAGTCTGTCACACTAAAGGTTCTCTAATTCTACACCCAATAAAAAATATTTTCCTATTTATTTGTACTTAGTTCCATGAACGATGTTCTCCTCTATGGAATCAAATGTGATCCTTACTTTGTTGTAGAACTCATACTTCATTTCCTGGATCATATGTTTCACAACACATTTTAACAATTCAATTGGCTAGATCGAAAAGTAAATTAAGTTTGGAGTTAAAAAATCATCACAATTTATTTTACATTTTAATTTTGGCACATCCAAATTATCTCTTCATTTCACCATATCTTAGAGTAGGGAGAAAGATAGAGGGAACTACTCAAACTTTATGAGAAAGAAATAACAAAACACAAATTTTATATATAAAAGAAAGTTCATACAACACTGATAAACAAACAATCCTTATCTGAAAATTCTTTCTCAAAGTAAATCCTTTATAACATTTCCTTAGAAATGCATGAAAAAGATATCTCTCACTTTTCTCCTTCTCCAACACTCTTACAGAAAGTTTCACACAAAAACTCTAAACTATGAAAGCAAAATAAAAAATTGACTCAAGTATGGTAGTAGAATGAAATAATGTGGTGCAAAAAATAAACGTAGAGGAGTGAAAAATGTAGAGGAGCACTTTTTCTGATTAAATTTGGCCCCAAATAGAGCTCAAGGTTGGTTCTCTAAGAGGTGCCTCCAAAAACTCTTAAAAAAATTGTCCAAATACATCGAAAATTTTAGAAATGGGGTCTCCACCACCTTTGGCATCGTGAGCGTTGGTCTGGCGCCGTCGGCGCTGAGTAAAAATTTCACTTTATTAAATTTCACTTCTTGATCATTAAGCCTCATTATTAATTCTCCTTTTTGCACATCTATTACAGCTCTCCCTATTGCGAGAAATGGTCTCCCTAAAATAATAGAAATCTCTTTATCTTCCTCCATATCCAATACTATAAAGTCTACAGGAAAAAATAAATTTATCCACTTTACTGGCACATCTTCTATAACTTCTTTTAGATAAGTTATTGATCGATTAGTTAACTGAAGAGTTACAATAGTAGGGGAAATTTCTCTCAAATCTAAACTTTTAAAAATTGATAAAGGCATAAGATTGATACTCGCTCCTAAATCACATAAACATTTCCGTAAAACTTTTCTCCAATTGCACAAGGTATATTAAAACTACCAGGATCTTTTAATTTTTTAGGAAGTTTTTTCTGAATAATAGCACTACACTCTTCACTGAGTGCAACAGTCTCATGATATGTAAACTTCCTTTTCTTATTTAGTACATCCTTCATAAATTTCACATAACTTGGCATTTGCTCCAAAGCTTCAATAAAAGGAATATTTATCGTGCATCCTTCATAAATTTCACATAACTTGGCATTTGTTTCAAAGCTTCAACAGAAGGAATATTTATTGTTAACTTTTTAAGGATTTCCAAAATTTTTGTAAATTGTTTATCTTTATTCTTCTGCTTCAGTCTTTGAAGAAACAGAGGTAATGGTTTTTTTGATAGGGACCTGTGTTTGTTCATTTTCCTGTTGATCATTTTCCATTTCTTCCTTCTCTTCATCAACTTCAGTTTCTCTTTGGGTCCTTGTTTCAACTTCTTTTCAACTTCGTAATTAAATAGCTTTAATTTGCTCTTTATGTTGTTCTTTTGGATTAACTTCCACAGTACTTGGAAGAATTCCAAAAGGTCTATTACTAAGTGCAATAACAATATGTCTTAATTGATTTAATATTTCTAATAGCAGCCCCTTGATTTTGTATTTGATTTCTCATATTCAACATTACTTCTTCCATCGTCAAATTCTTTTCCTTAACTTGTGGGTTAGGGTTGAAATTAAATCCTGGAGGACAATAAGGTCGAAAATTAGGATTTCCTTGATTGTTCACATTTCTGGATGGATTCACCAAATTATTATGATTATTTCAACTAAAATTAGGGTGATTTTTCCATCCATGATTAAAATAGTTAGAATAAGCATTATTATTTTGATTATTTATAGCGTTTAAAGTTTCATAAGATGATTGAGTATCAATAATCTGTCATAGTGAATTCTTCTCTAATATTGGGGGTATTTGAGAATAATTCACTCCCATTTGATCAATCTTTTTAGAAATAGCAGCAATTTGAATGTCCAAAATAGACATTGCATCAGAATCATGAATACTAGCTACTCTCTTAGAATTTACCCTTTTAGAGGGCTATTGAAAATTATTAGTAGGCAATTCTTCAATTAAAGATTATGCTTCACCAAAATGTTTTGACATTAATGAACTATCCGTAGCACCATTTATAATAGATCTAAGTGATCCTACTAATCCATTGTAAAATTTTTAAATTATTAACCAATCTGGTAAAGCATGATGTGAACATTTTCTAAGAAGATCTTTAAATCTTTTACAGGCTTCATACATCAATTCCCCTTCAAACTGACAAAAAAATGTAATATCATTTCTAAGCTTAACGGTTTTCGAGAGTGGAAAATATTTAGCAAAGAATTTTTATGATAGTTTTCCCCAAGTTCTAATAGATCCAGGTGCTAACAAATTTAACGAAGCCTTGGCTTTATCCCTTAATGAAAAAAGAAAAATTCTAAGCCTAACAACATCATTAGACACTCCGTCATATTTAAATGTAGGACAAATTTCAAGAAAACTAGCAAGATGTAAGTTAGGATCTTCAGTAGGTGATCCTCTAAACTAATTATTTTGTACCATCTAGATAATAACAAGCTTAAGTTCAAATGAATTAGCAGCAACATCAGGATTTTGAATAGTCAAGTCATCTAGTGTCAGATTCACATCATCTTTTAAAGGTCTTTGTCGATTCTCATTTATTGGATTATCTAAATTATTCACCATTTCTTGTAAAATTTTAATTTCTCTTTGTTGCTTTTGAATTCTTCTAATAGTATGTTCTAATTCTGAATTGTAAGGTACTAAACCTTCAGATCCAATATTTCACATAAACAAATAAAGTAAGCAAAGTAAAATAAACACTCTAATAAAAATATTTCTTTTTGGATTTTTTTATTTTTAAATTTTGTTATGGTATATATATTATCTCTAAATTTTCTAATTTATCAAAACTATTTAATTTAACTGTTACATTCCCCAGCAACAGCGCCAAAAACTTGATCCGATTTTTTTTGTTGCGATAGATTGTGTAAAATTTAAATAAGTATAATCAATTAATATTCAGATTCTACACAAGTATACGTATCATTATCAAGTAATAATTGACTTTTTATTTAAGCTCTAAATATCGATCCCACGAGGAAGGTTTAAATTGGAAATGATAAATTTGCTAGGAAATTCACAGAAAGTCAATTGAAATCACTGTCACTAATTTCAATTGTTGAGATGTAATCAAAATTAAATTTTTAAACTATTATCAAATCAAAAATGCAAAGTTTAAAAGAGTAAATACTAATCTATTAACTATGTTTATGTAACAGAGATTTTTATGTGAAAAAGCATCCTTCCTACTACAATGAAGCTATGATAAAATGAGATGAGATAAATGTTCATAATATGTATTGTGCCAAATAGGAGCAATTTTAATTCTCTACCCTGATAGAGTGCATAGAAAATCATTGTCTAATCTCAGTATTTAGTCCCTAAATTTGTGGCTAGGCTAGGAGGATACCGGCTTCCACTCCAGAGCTCTCACTTCCCTTCACCTGAAGGCTAGCTCTCGCTTTAGTTTTTAAATAATAAGACTGAATTGAAGATTTTAGTGTGTCACCCTAAAGGTTCTCCAATTCTACACCCAACGAAGAATATTTTCCTATTTATTTTCACTTAATTCCATGAACGATGTTCTCCTCCACAGAATCAAATGTGATCCTCACTCTACTGTAGTACTCATACTCCATTTCTCAGATCATATATTTCACAACACATTTTAATAATTCAATTGGCTAGATCGAAAAGTAAATTAAGTTCGGAGTTTAAAAAACATCACAATTTATTTTACAATTTAATATTGACACGTCCATATTATCTCTTCATTTCACCTTATCTTAGAGTAGGGAGAAAGATAGAGGGAACTACTCAGACTTCATGAGAAAGAAATAACAAAACTCAAATTTCATATATAAAAGAAAGTTCATACAACACTGATAAAAAAAATAATACTTATCTGAAAACTCTTTCTCAAAACAAATCCTTTGTAGTCTTTCCTTAGAAATGTCAGAAGAAGATATCTCACTTTTCTCCTTCTATGACACTCTTACAGAAAGTTTCACACTAAATCTCACCACAAAAAAATCTAAACTATGAAAGCAAAATAAAAAAAAAATTGACTTCAATATGGTAGTGGAATGGGATGATGTGGTGCAAAAAATGAACGTAAATGAGTGAAAAACGTAGAGGAGCACTTTTTCTGATGCAATTCGGCCCCAAATAGAGCCCAAGGTTGGTTCTCCAAGAGGTGCCTCCAAAAACTCTTCAAAAAATTGTCCAAATACATCAAACTTTCTAGAAACGTGGTTTGCACTGCCTTTGGCGCCGTCGACTCTGGTCTGGAGCCGTCGGCGCTGAGTAAAAATCTCCAGCCTTAAGTTGTTTTGCGCTGTCGGCGTTGAGCATTCTTTAAAAACATAATTTTGACTCCAAATTTCATCTTTTTTTTCTTTCTTTTTGCTTTAAGCCCTAAAATCAACATGTAAGATAACATCAAAATACTTTCCATTGAAGTGCAATATCACCAAAATGAGTATAAAATATGGGTCTAAAAATGCGTCTTTTTTCGGTTTATCAAGAATTCATGGTTTGGTAGCCTTCATGCTTAAGAAACTTACAGTTAAGTCATTTGAGAAGTTACATAGCAAGGATAGTAGTCTACAAAAAGAAGTTAAGCATATGGAGTCCTTGGAAAAGGCCGAGAAGTCCATATTTGCTAAGGAATTTGAGTAGAAGTCTGGGATATTGACAACGGTAGCAAGGGCAAGCAGCCAATGATGATCTAGGCTTAAAAGTCTTGTTAGGGTTCCAATTTGTCATCACAGCATGACCAGTCTCTGCAGTATAGTCAATATGGCCAATAATCTTTTCAGCAAAGACCGTACTCCTTCAAAGACAATGCTGTAGTAAAGATGTTCTAAAATTTGATGAAGAAGCCGAAGTTCATATTTCCTAAGTCTAAGAAGCCAGACGAGGTGGTCAAGAAGGATCATCCCAATTACTGCCCTTACCATAATTTACTTGGACATACCATAGAGGGTTGTTTTAGTTTCAAGGATTGGCTCGAGAGAAATTTGAAGAGGTAAAATATAATAATTTCGAAAGACTATTTAAAAGAAACTAAAAGAGGTTTTGTAAATATGATTTCAGCTTAGCCAATTATTCTGATAGATCCATGTGCAGATAAGGGTTGATGGAAAACAGTTTGAAGCAAATCCTTAAGGAAGATACTAGATTAGATTTAGACCGTTTCGGTACAAGCCCCTGCTTAGAGCCTGTAACATGTCATGCCAAAGATGAAGATTACTCCCGAGAAATGACCATAATTGGAGACCAAGAAGAATGAGATCGTGCACCAGATGAAGGATGATAATGCGAAGAGTAGGATAGTAACTACCACCATTAGATTGGTTGTCTCATATTTGGGAGAGAAATCCCTTGAACCACTTACTCTGTACGATTATCTCTACTCCTGTGTGGGGTCTTTTAATTATAACAGTTGCGATTTTAGCTACGGTTTGACTATCTCTAATGATGACATAACTAACCACAACCAAATTATCCCAAATTTTGATTTTCAAAATGATCTTCAAATCATACTAAGTTCAGATGGATATGTTAACTAATACAAAGAAGATGTAGACAACAACGGTTACGACAGTTTGGGGAGTGAGGAGCCAGTCCTTGAGTGCCAAGGAATACCGATTGCCATCAACTTGGACTTATCTGATTTAGAGTCAACACCAGAAGAGTCAGCTATGACGTCAAAAGAAGAAGAGATCATGGAAGTGAATCTGAGGAGTGGGAAAATGTTACCCCACATAACGGTTCCAATGGAAAAGGGTAAACAAATAGTTACTCAAGAAGTGCCACCTTTGCCAATGGAAGAAACACATGCTTAAGAAAAAATTGGAGGTTAAAAAAAGTTGATTATAAATTAATAGCTTATTATAGGAAGTTGCTAGCCAGATTAAGCATCTATGACACTCTGATCCTATCAAAGAAGATGAGAGAGACTCTGGTCAAGGCATTACTTGATCCAGAAATTTACTTAGTGTAGTTGGCTAGCATGTCGTTGAATGGAGTTTGTACTTTAAAGAAATAGCTCGTGGTAAACTTCACCAATGAAGTCTTGCTACTTGGTACTACTGACCACAATTGACCACTCTATATTTTCATTAACATAAACAAATTTATACTTTCTAGAGTTTTGGTAAATCTAGGGGCATCACTTAACTTAATGAGTCTACGAACTTTAGTATATCTGGACATCGATGCTCAAGAACTTACCATCGATAATATAATGTTAAGAGGATTCAATCAGAAAGGAGAAAGAGCGCTTGCATCAATAACACTATTGATGAGGGTTATTGATACATTAACAACCATAAAGTTCCATATTATTGATAGAGAGACTTCGTTTAAAGCTCTACTTTGTTGACTGTGGATTCATGTGTACAACATGGTTCCATTATCTTTTCATCAGTGCATCAAGTATTACAAAGAAGGACAAGAACATTGCATAAAAGGAGATCTACAACCATTCTTGATACACGAAGTATGCATCCATGAAGACATCGCTTACTATGCTCCCCCAAAGAAGACCGTCTTTTCTAGAGATGTTGTCTCGAATAAGATTAAAGATTCAAAAGGATAGCAAGAACGAGACCGTTCAACGTTACTTCAACGTTCTCCACTACTCTTTTGCAACGAGTTGTTGGTGATCTTTTAGCCCACACATCCGAGATCAAGGCCGGGGATGCGAGTAAGGAAGAACTAACAAGATATTTGAACGACAAAGCCAACTATTAATATCGATGTGGAAGGAAGCTCTAAGGAGGATAAGTCTGATGAAGAAACAATAAACGTTAACCAAAAAAAGCCCCAGTTCAGATCTCTTTAGAGGATATAAAGAAAAGTTAATATGAGTCGATGTATGATCAGATTAACCACTACGTGCAGGCCATGACCTTAACTTTAATTCACTCACATAAGGTCAAGAGTCTAGAGGTCAAGATAGTCTGGGGTGTTGGTTTGAAACTTATCAAATTTTGTAGTCTTTCTCCTCCTTATAGTTCTAAAACTAATGAAAACTTAGATGAGGATGTTTATAGTGAATTAATGGAAATTCCATTGGGATACTTTTCCCCATGTACAAAAGTTAATTCGACAAGGTTATGTACCAAAGAAAATGTCGAAGGATAATTACATCTATTTGAGAAACTATGAAATGTTAAAGGTCAAGCTCTCAACTCGAAAGAAGGTGTCGGATTTGGTACGATAGGAGCGTTCAATGTTTTGAAATTTTACATGGTTTGTACTAGTAGATTGAAAGATGATTGCCTCGATTTTAAAGATAATTTTGAAGATTCTCTTATAGACGACACTTCTCTAGAGTTCGAGGAGGAGATTAGAACAACAGTAGACGAAATAAAAGAAGTTAATCTGGGGACTGAGGAGCAGCCCCAACCTAAATTCATAAGTTCTCTGTCAACGAAGAAGATTCTATAGATTTAACCAAGTTAATCTCAGAATTCAAGAATTGCTTTGCTTGGAGCTATGACAAAATGTCAGGATTATCTCTGGAAGTTACAATTCATAGGCTTGAAGTGGATAAAAGTATTAACCCGGTGAAACAAGCTCCCTGAAGAATGCGCTTCAAAATAGAACAAGAAGTCATTGTTGAGTTGAAGAAGTTAATAAACGCTAACTTTGTGTAAGAAGAACAATACCGACATGGTTAGCTAATATTGTTTTAGTTATTAAAAAGAATGGACAAATTTAAGTTGGATCAACTTCAGGGACTATAACAAAGAGTGTCCAAGAGATGAGCTCTCATTACCGATACCAGAGTTAATGGTGGACATTACATTGGCACATGAGATTTTCTCCTTTATGGATGGATCCAGATACAACCAAATTAAGATGGCTTCAAAATAATCAGTGTTTATAGCCTTCAAAGCGCCGATTGAAATCTTCTGCTACACAGTTGTCGGCGTTATTTCGGGTTGGTTTGTGAGGTTGCCCGTAAGAAGCTGTCGGTCGCTAGAATCGAAATCCCATCGCCCACTTCGTAAGGACGTTGAAGTATGAAATCAAATTGACCCCATATTTTTCATAGTTTAAAATGAAAGAGCACTGACCTCAAATCCTGTATCTATCCCGAAGGATAAACACAAGAATTGAGGATGAAACTTGATCAAATAAACTAAGGAAAGTATGACGTCCGTTTGGTCTGCAAAACCTTTGTATTTGCCGAAAAGTTCNATTTGTGATTAAATTTTGAGTTGTTTTATATTTTCAATGTTGTGGCGGTGAATTTTATCTTGGTTGATTTAATTTTGGTTATGGTTATGGTTATGTGGCTATCCTGATAGTTTCAGTTTTCATGCAGGTTGACATTGTTGTTTAGCATGCAAATTTGCAGGTATAAAAGTACAGTATGAAAAACACAGTATGAAAGTACAAGAAATACAACACTGAAAACTGTAAGTGTACCTGGCGAGTCTTCTCGTTCCACCACCTGAAACTTAAAATACATGTGAGGGCATTTAAGAAGAGCAGGAAAAGTAGAGTTCTGAGGGGTTTTCCTAACTCTATGATATATCTTGTTGAGTCCATAAAAGTTTAATTAAGGATGATTTCATTAAGCGAAAAATATTAAGTTTAATAGGCCTCTGAGGTATCCAACAAGTTAGGAGAGGGAAGCACGTCCATGCCTCCCTCTCATCAACTAGTGAGAAGCCTCGAGTCCATTTAAACTTATTATGTTGCTTAATGGTTCATCCTGTAAATACCCTTATGTTAGTGAACATTGATGTATCAATTATCCCTAAGAAAGGGGTAATTATCATTTGTCATTCAATTTTCTCACCAACTAGTGAAATGTCTCGAGTCCATTTAAACTCATTATGTTGCTTAATGGTTCATCCTGTAAATACCCTTATTACTTACTGATGTCTCAATTATCCCTAAGAATTGGGTAATTATCACTTGTGATTCAATTTAAGAATTATGTAAGAATTATGTGGGTGATGACCCTTAAAGGGATAAGAATAGGGTAATTATCACTTGTGATTCAATTTAAGAATTATGTGGGTGAAGTCCCTTAAAGAGGCAAGTTCTTGTCATTCAATTTAATAACTATGTGGGTGAAGACCCTTAAAGGGGCAAAGGTAATTATCACTTATCATTTAATTTGAAAATTATGTGGGTGAAAACCCTTAAAGGGGCAAGTTAGTGCAATTATCATTTGTCATTCAATTTAAGAATTATGTAGGTGAAGACTCATGAAGGGGCAAGTTAGTGTAATTTGAACACTTAGCCAAATTTTAATCCTAATTGGGCTTAGTGGTGTTTCAAGGATGTTTGATATAATTATGCATATTTCTTTAATCCTCTTTTAGTCAATCTTGATTTAGCCTAAGTCACCACTAAGCCCTTAAGACCTAGACGAGTGTCTTAATTAGAGGGTCAAGTTTTGAGTATTCATGATTCATGATTTGAATTTTATTTGAAAATCAACATAGGGGTGTTAAATTGATTAATTATTGACTTCAAAAGTCATACCCCTAAGTCTAGGATCATTTAATTTTACCAATTTTAAGAATTTAGAAATTTATTAATCTTAATTAAGAAAGTGCAAGTGGTTTCTACCAATTAACCCCTTTGTGTTTCAAACATCAAGTGAATTGATTAATATTAGAGGTTACCCATTCCCCTCCTTGAATTAAGCCTAAATGTTAATTAAAGCAAAATTTCCAAAATTAGACATTTGCCCCTAAGGTTTTAGCACTTCATAATTTGTCAAATTAAATTCAAATGACTTTTAAATTTTTATTATACCTCATTCATGGGTCCATTGAGATATCAGAGGAGAAAATGTGATTTTTTAAAATTTAATTTAATTTATATAATTATTTTAATGCATAAATAGGATTTTTCAAAGAAAATTTCTAACTTGACCAAGGTAAATTATAATCCCTTGAAATTCTTACTGAAGGTAGACCTAGACTAGAAAAGTCTTTGGATCAAATTTCACAATTTTTTGAATTCTCTGTTATTTATTAGAATTATTTTAATATCTAGACTATTTAATAAAAATAAAATATTTTAGGTGGTGAAAATTAAGNTAAATCAGACATAGAGGTGTGCAAGGGGATTGGTTCAAATTTGGAACATTTTTTTTATTGTAGAATCCAAAGGAAGAAGGACTAGGGGATGTCATTGATCC
>JXCR01141513.1:117918-132339 GCA_002079205.1 Phalaenopsis hybrid cultivar
ATAAAGATTTTTCAACATTAATTGAGGCCAATTGACTAGGCTATGGGTTCAATTTGGTGAGATTAGGTCATATGGTCAAAATTGGGGCTTTGACCCAAATCAAAATTGGGCTCAAATCATGGACCAATTGAGCTTGGATTTGGTTTATTTTGGTCATATCAAAAGTGAATTTGAGTTTGGGATTGGAATTGGGGTCAATTGAGATCAAATTGGTGGACATTTGAGTTGGATTTGGGGAAACTTTAGTCTTTAAAGGGCAATTTGGAGATTTTGGTTAAAGATGGTCAAATTGGCCAAATTGGGTCATGGGGTAGTTGAAAGAAATGAAATTGAGATTTTGAGCTATGGAGGGGTATTTTGGTAATTAGGGGGTGTTTTAGGGGTAAAAGGCCAAGACGGGTATTTTGGTAGAGTTGAGATACCAACCATCACAAATAAGCCATGGACCAATGGAAACCCCATTTTGGGTCCTCTACATAGCAGTCTTAGCTAAACCATGGCCCTAGAGCTAGTAGGTTTAGGGGACCATCTACGTGAGTATCCCAAAAGATCAAGGGATCTAGGCTAGAGATTTTAGGGGACCATCTACATGAGTATCCCAAAAGATCAAGGGATCTAGGCTAGAAATTTGAGTTGGTTGTGAGTGATTGTCGGTGTAGATAAGTTTAGTGAGTGCCTTAGCTCCATACCAACACCCAAGGTCAACCCTAAGGTCCAACAATCTTAAGGGTGACTCATCTTGAGTTTCCCCCATTGTGATCCCACCTACTAAGTACTTAGAGGTTGAGACCAATATGTGGAACTTCAGGTTGAGTAAGGAGGAGGGTAGAATTTCTAATGGTGAGGGTGCCTTTTCTAGTTTTCTAAGAATAGTCAACAGGAAAAGTCCTATGGCTAGACCCTAGGCTACTAAAGAGGAAAAACTAAACCTCAACAAAAATTGAGGTCAACAACAGTAATGTCGTTTGGGTTGAAGAATGTCGGAGCAACTTACCAGCTAGCCATGACGAAAATTTTTTATGCCCTCATCCACAATCAGGTGGAGTTCTTTGTGGATGATTCAGTCATTAAAAGCAACCAGTGAGTAGACTATTTGTATGATTTGAGGATCACGTTCAAATGATTACGATAATATAATCTTAAAATGAATCCCTTAAAATGTGCCTTTGACATTACCTCTGAGAAATTTCTAGGATTCGTTGTCTGTCATCAAGGAATTGAAATCGACTTAGAGAAGATTAAAGCTATCTTAAAAATGCCACCTCCCATAGCCTTGAAGCAACTAAAATCTTTTCAAGGTAAATTGGCATACCTAAGATGCTTTTTATCTAATATGTTAGGAAGGTGTCTGATCCTAAAAATATAGTTGTGTAAAACTTATAAAGTTGACTCCGCTTTATAACGATGCCAAAAACTTGATGTGTTATTTTATGAATAAGAAATTTAAGCAATTTATGTTGGAATTCTACGAAAATATATGTATCGTTATCAAGTAATATAAGACTTTCTATTTAAGCCCAAAATATCGATCCCACGAGGAAGGTTTAAATTTTGAAATAATAAATTAATTAGAAAATTCACAAAAATAAAAAGAAATTACTATCACTAATTTTGAATTGTTTGAGATACTATCAGAACTAAATTATTAATTATTAGCAAAACTAAAATGCAAAGTTTAAACAATAACTACTAAACGATGTTTTATGTGATGAAGTTTTTTAATATGAAAATGCATTTTTTCTCACTACAATGAGTTTTTGGTAAAATGAGATGAGATAAATGGTTTAAATATGTAGTATGCCAAATGGAAGCAGTTTTAATTCTCTACCCTGATTCAGTATTATAGAAAATCATTGGCCAATCTCAGGTTTAGTCCCTAATTCTGTGGTTAGGCTAGGAAGATACCGACTCTCACTCCAAAGCTTCCACTTCCCTTTCCCTGAAGGCTAACACTCGCTTTAGTTCTTAAACACTATGACTGAATTGTGGATTTTAGTCTATCACCCTAAAATCTCCAATTCTACACCCAACAAAGTATATTTTCCTATTTATTTGCACTTAATTCCATGAAGAAATCTCCTTCATGAAATTAAATATGATTCTCACTCTTGTTGTAGAACTGATTCTCACTCTTGTTGTAGAACTCATACTCCATTTCCTGTATCATATATTTCACAATAGATTTTAACAATTCAATTGGCTAGATCAAAATGAAAATTAAGAATGGAGTTGAAAAATCATCACAATTTATTTTGTATTTTAAAATTGGCACATCCAAATTATCTCCTCATTTCACCATATATCAGAGTAGCAAGAAAGATAAAGAAAACTACTCAGACTTCATGAGAAAGATACAACAAAATGCAAATTTCATATATAAAAGAAAGTTCATACAAAAGAAAATAAACAATCAACACTTACTGAAACTCTTTCTCAAAGCAATTTCCTTGTAGACTCTCTTTGAAGATGAAGGAAGAAAAAATCTCTCACTTCTCTCCCTCTCTAGCACTCTTAGAGAAGAATTCACACTTAAACTCACCACAAAAGCTCAAAACTCTAAAGAAATAAATGAATAATGGACTCTAAGTGGATGTGGAGAATGTGGAATAGCGTGGACGAGAGTGGAAAGTGGTCGAAAAGGGTGAAGTTGGGCGAAGAGGGGACTTTTCTGATCAATTTTCGTTCTAATTAGAGGCTAATGTCAGTTTTTCAATAGGTGCATCAAAAAACTCTTCAAAAAGCGTCCAAATTTGTTGAATCTTCTAGAAACAGGTCTTACACCGACATAGGCGCAGTAGAGGCCCATTCTGGCGGCATCGGCGCTAATGGCCCATGAACTCTCACCGTCGATGCTGCACCTGGTGCCGTCGGTACTGATGATAGTCTGACCTCTGTTCTATAGGTCTACGCCATCGGCGTCCATCCTGGCGCAGTCAGAGCTGAGTATTTCTTCAAAAACACCATTTTGACTCAAATTTCCATTATTTTTGCTTCATTTTTGCTTCATTTTTGCTTCAAGTCCTAAAAAATCAACAACCTGCAATAAAATGTGAAAAATACCCTCCTTTAAAATGCAATACCACCAAAAATGAGTATAAAATATAGGTCAAAATATGTATATATTTTTGGTGTATCAAAATCCCCCAAACTTAAATGTTACTTGTCCTGAAGTAACTCCTTTATTACATAAAAATATGACTTATGGCAAAGAGTTTTAACTTCTAGATTTCTATATTTTAGTCCACTGAATACAATAGTATAACTTAAGAAAAATGTAAAATAACTCTAGTTAATACTAAAGGTACAATAATATCTACCAATCAAGTTTTAACATTTTTTATTTTCTATTTTTTTCAAAAAAAATTGCAAATTTTCATATTAAAGCCACTTAGAATATCCATATGAAAAATAACTTCATGAAACTTTATTAGTAAATATGCTAAAACTTAAATATAAGTTTAGAGAATGTAGTCAAGCCTTCTTCTTTAAGTTGATTTAAGTGAAGCCAATTTTTATTAGGCATCTCCTCAAGCTTCTCCTCACATCTTTTTCTTTTCTTTTCTTTTCTTTTCTCTCTTTTTTTTTTAGGAACATTTTCAATCCATTTTCTTTTATTTTTTTTATGTGAGGATTATTATATCTGGATAGCTTTTAATGATATGAACTTCACTATTCCTTTCTTAAAGTTAAAAACCTTTCACATTCCTTCACTTTATAAATTTATATTAGCTTTATAGATTTTTCATAAAATTTTATTATTTTCTTTTTACATGAATCTCTAAGATTTTTTAACATTTCAAAAAGACAAATTCCTTTACTTATAATAGAAAAACATAGTCTTATTCTCTTATACCAAATATCTTAATCTTTAAAATTAAACTTGATTATTGAAAATTTTTACATAAGTTTACTATATATTTAAACACAAATATAGTTATCTAAAGTTACCCTCTAATACCAAAGGTCATATTAAATTTAAAAATTTTGGAAATAGAGCTAATTGAGAACAAATAAAATTAAGTTTCTTTCTTTAAAAAGGAATTTTTCTTCCCCTCCAAACTTAAATTTTTAAAAAATTTTGCATGAAAGTGAAAGAAAACATTCAATACATAAGGAAAAGACTTACCTGTTGAAGGTTTTGATACTGAAACTTAACTCTGAATTATTGCAGGTGCTAATATGAAAAGCTACAAGACTTAACACATTAAATAACACATAATGCATAAAAAATTTGCTGAGAAAGAATTTACTACAAATACATTCAACAAAGTACTAAAAACTAACAACAGTACTAAAATGATTTCTAATGTAGAAATAGTTTTACAATCCTACTATTCACAATATAACATAACATCTAAAACAAAACAAAGTGGAACACTCTAAAAACAAACAAAAATAATAATAAAGTACAACCAACTATAAACTAAGCAAAAGATCAGACTAAAACATCACCAATCATCATCTTCTTCTTCTTCTACATCAAATTTTTACTGTTGATATGGGGTAAACACAGGGTGAGTAGGAAACTCTGAACTGAGTGGTCACCCCTCCTGTATCTAATCATTGCATCATCATATTCAAACTTCTGCCTTGTCAAATCTTCATTATGTGCATTTCTTGCCTCCATATTTTTCATTTTGTTTTCCATCCTCAAGATATTTCCCTGTTGGATCATTAGTTGCTCCATAAGTCCCTACAGAGTAGGGGTACTAGAAGTAGAAGGAATATCCCTACTCCTGCTTCCAAATCTCCATCCAACAAGAGATTCATAAGTTTCAATATTTGCAAGCCCAATAGGTTTTAGAGTTTCAATCCTCTCCTCATTCATTCTAAAATCAACTCTTGCCTGTTCACATAGTGTGAAGATCAGGGCAGGGTGTGCTAAACCACCAGTAGTTTCACCCAAAGCAATAGAACGAGTGTTTCTATAAATAATAGAGACTACACCTATCCTTCTCATATGCTGGATACAGAAGTTTAAGATGGTTCTATCCTTTGTAACATCTCTATGATGATTTGTTGGTATCATTCCAGCAGATATAAAATAATTTCAGACCTTAGATACTACATTTAACATAGAATAAGGGAAGTTTACCTTAAGATTATTCTTCACCTTCCAAGCTCCTCTTCCATCATTAAGAAAAGAAATAACTTCATTTAAGTCCTTATTTGTAGCAGAAAATGATTTGTACTGACAGTTATACACATCCTCTAACTGATAAAATTCATTAATTCTTCTTGGACTAAATTCTACCATTTTCCCTCGAATAAAAACGTAGTTTCAGAAGTTTCCTTTAAGTTGGCATAGAACTCCATCACTATACCAATAATAGCCTCGATAGTAAAGTAACAAAAACACTCCCACTGTCGAGAAACAATTAATCTTTCGACTTCTCCACCCAAAATTTTAAATGCTCGATCCAGAATTACTTTCTTAGTTGCAAGCAATTATTGAAACAAACACCTTGTAGTTGACAAACTTTTTATCATCAAAATCCACTTTCCTCTTTCCCTTTCTTATTCTCGGTGCCATGGTAATCTAAGAAAACTTGATAAAATCCAAATAAATTCCCAAAATTCAAAAAATCACAATGTAGAATGTTTTAAACTTAAATCTACTCAGTAAGAGTTCTTCACCAAAGGATTTTCTCAAAATCTTCTCAAAAAATTTCAAAATTTTGGATCTTGGCAATGTAAGATAATTCCTTGGTGAAAAATTTTGGGTTCGAAGTGTAGCTCTTACCGAGAGAAGATGAAATCCAAACTTCTTTTGCCTTAAAATCGCCTCAAATCTAAGTAATAGTAAGCCCTAGGTGCACAAGCCGGAGGTTGAAGGTGACCAAAAGGGTAAAAAATGTGTTTTTACTATGCAAATTGTGAATTTTAAGAGATTTGGGTACTTTCGGGTTGAGGGCGCTGTCGGCGCCCATACTGGCGTCGTTGGCCCGCAATGGCAAAAAATTCAATTTTTCAATTTTTGCAATTTTCAACTTTCTTTCAATTCACTCCAAAGTCTAATTAATCTTTTTGAACACTAATTTTCATCTTAAAATAATTCACAAACAAGTATCTTCACAAACCACACCAAACTAACTTTTATATATGAAAATCTAATTCTTACAAATACACTTTTATAATCACACTTTCGCATACATAAAGCAAACTAAATTATAATTTAGCGTCAAAATCAACCCACAATACTAGAACGCCGACACAAAATTATACACACAATTTAAGTTATAAGAGTTCTAAAGCAAAGTAAATCAAACACAATCACATTAAAAACATAATTACTTTAAAATAGTAGAGAGTCCAACTTCTTCAATTATTCTGTTTCATCCTCAGTACTTTCTTCTCCTCTAATATCTCTCATAGACTATTAATGGGCATACAAATTGTAGAAGGGTCGGTACGAGAATTGATCAGTCGAATTTTCATCGATCCATCCATTTTTCTTGAACATCTGCACCAATCCTGTGCTTCAATTGTTCCAGTATGATCAAAGTTCTCCTTCATCCTCCAATCTAGGTAATCAAAAAGGTAGTTAAGATTTCCTATTGCATTCATACTACTCTAAAGTTCTCCGTTAATTTTCTTCATTTTCTTCTCTAAAGCTATTGAACTTCCAACTGTCTGTGGCATTAATGGTGTTGAAGCATGTGATGAATGATCCAAAATAATATCTAATGCCTCATTTGTATTCCCAATATGATTGTCATCAATATGAATCATGGGCTCACAAGGTAATAACACTGCCTCCCAAATTTCATATGGCACTTGAGATTGACTACAGAGTAAGAAAATTGTAGAATGATGCCCCAGTCCATATATAGGCCCATTCATAATAATACCCATAATAGATTTGAAAATAATCGATCCCACATCAATGGGCATTTCCATTTGAATGCAATAGTTTAAAATTACACTTTCTTTTGTAACCCTTCTGATCTTCATGGTAGGGAGTAATTTTGCAGAAATGAAGAAATGTCATTGTTCTGATATTAGATTAAGTAGTGAAGCGAAGAAACTAACGTATCCATCATCTCTGATTTCCAAATTATCATTTTCATTTGTCAGAAAATGATATACTTCTTGCATTATATCTCTCGTTGGGATAAAATTTATATAATGACAGATTGACACGTTTTCTACCACATAGAAATCATTAATTAGAGGCGGAGTATATGATATAGCCTTACCTCAAACAAAGATGACTCCTTGGGTAATTCCATGTAAGTTAGCATAAAATTCCTTTACCACTGGTACAATAATTACAGCGGTAGTGTAGCATAAAACTTTCCAACGCCCCTGTACAATGATTTTCTCAATCTGTGAACTTGGATTACTCAATCCATGATTGACAAAGCCTCTCTCCTTGATAAGTCTATTCTTTATTGTATAATCTCCACGATTCAAAATTGATAATCTTTCTTCTATTAAAAACTCCATACCTTGAAGTATTTATGGAATTGGAAGCCATGAATTTTGAAATTTGGAAGTTTCTGGTAGTCCAAGGTAGTTTTTAGGCCTTTAAAAACACATCTCGACAGTTATTTAGGAGTGAAATTCTGCCAAAGTCTGCCAAATTTGTCTTGAATGCACGAAATTGCTTGGGACACTGTCGGTGTCATAGCTCGTGTAGACGGGCGTTGTCGGTGCTGGAGGCCAAAATTACGCCTTTATTTTTTTTGGTTCAATTTAATTCCAAATTATCCTCCAATACCAATATTTGTCTTAATTTATGATATATAAAATTGTGTAGGATTCAAAAATATTATTATTATTTCTTAATATATAAAACACTTATTAAATAGAATGGTAAGATATATGTGTGTGTGTGTGTGTAAATTTATATATGGGTTGTCTCCCAGAAAACACTTGGTTTAACGTCGTCAACCCGACATACCATTGTTTAATCAGGATGACTTAACATCAAAATTTCCTTAAACTGTTGCATGTGCCCTTCATAATAATGTTTCAATCGATGTCCATTAACTTTAAATATCTTTACAGTTTTATGATCTTTAATAAAAACTCCATAATGATAGACATTAATCACTTTAAATGGTCCTAACCATCTGGATTTCAGTTTTCTTAGAAATAATTTCAATCTTGTATTATATAATAGAACTTCTAGTCCAGGTTCAAACTTCTTTTTAATAATCTTTCGATCATTTTATATTTTTATTTTCTCTTTATAGATTTTTGCATTATCATATGCTTTATTTCTAATCTCCTCAAGTTCATTGAGTTGCAACAATCTATTCTCATTAGCATCTTTTAGATTAAAATTAATTTCATTAATAGCCTAAAATGCTTTATGTTCCAATTCTAATGGTAAGTGACATGTTTTTCCAAAAATAAGTCTATATGGTGACATTCCAATAGGAGTCTTATAAGCAATTATGTATGCTCATAATGCAGTATCTAATTTAGCAGACCAATCCAATTTATAAGGATTTATAGCTTTTTCTAAAATTCATTTTATTTCACGATTTGATTTTTCTGCTAGCTCGCTAGTCTGAGGATGATAAGCACTAAAGAATCTATGCAAAATATCATATTTTTAAATTATTTTCTCGATTCTCTTACTCCTAAAAGACATCCTCCATCTATAATTATTCTCAGCATTTCATATCTTGTAAAAATATTTTTATTTAAAAATTTAGAAACACTCTGAGCATCACATCTAAGNCCAACAAAAAGGTGCTCTACCCATACGATACATCAGACACTAGTATCATAAGAGGATGAAACATAGATAAAACACAAAAAAAAAATTGCAGAAAATAAGCTGCTAGGCACGAGCCAGCTTGGTCTTTCCTCTGCCTCTGGTTCTAGGAGCAGAGACAGCTAACAAATTGCCGAGTGTCGTTCCATTACACGAAGTTACTAGAGTATCATCCATTATGTTCCTAAGCTGTGGTGTTCCTTCATTCTTCTTTTTCTTTCTAGATGTGTATACTTGTCATTCCTCATCCGAGGATTGCCTCATCTGATTGGTGTGATCAACAAATTGTTGGGCATGTAGGAGAGAATGAGCCCCCAACTCCTTACTAGCAGTAATAACATTCTGATTCTGAAGAGATGGTAAGCATGTCTCTTCAACACCTGATGCATCTGGGGATGTGGAGCTTCAAAACTATCCTGATTATTGGACCCAAGTAAACCATCTGCCAATATATCAGTTGGAAGAATAGAGGCAGTATTGTCTCAGGTAGTGGGAGGGGGAGGTGGCATCGTGTCAACCAGTGTTCCAATAGTCTGTGGAATGCACTCAAAAGCGGTGGAGGGACATGTATGAGGTGGGGCAGATCCAAAAGCGTTTTTACTTGAAAGATTTAAATTCGGATGCAACTGATAACATTGAGAATGAGAATGTCCAAACATACGGCAGTGGGTACAATAAAGTGTTATTTGTTTAAGTTCTGCTTGCTGCCAAAATCTATGATGTTGTGTGTCAATCCATATTTGTCCCCAAAAAGGTAAAATAATATCCCTTTCTTTCAAAATTCTGCCATCTAAAGGCCAATTCAGATTCATTATAGGTATGTTAGCTTTGAGGGGTTTACCGCATACCATCATTAAAGTGAAGAGAAGCTCTTGATAAAAAAGGTGGATCTTCAAACTTGGGAAGCGCAGCCAAATAGGAATGGTAGGAGGTTCAGTACGAGGGTAAAATCCACCGTCCATTTGAAAACCTTCATCACTTGGTTTTCTATTTGAAGAACTCTTCTCGCAAACAAATGGGAGTAGTCTTCGTCATTTGATAATTGAATAAGAATGTGACTATGACAGTGACTTTTTATATACCTAAAAATACAAGAATTTGACACCACTACTAGAAGATTTAAACCCTCGGCAATGTCGCCAAAAACTTGATGCAACTTTTAATATGCAAGAATTTATGAACCCAGATTTATATATTTATTAATGATTTGTAAATTCACAATTTCAAACACAATTATACATATCGCTCAAGTAATATAGGGCTCTAGTGGAGTCCCGTTTATCGATCCCACAAGGAAGTGAGGTAAAAGATCTCCTTAGTCAAATCCTAGTCTACTACAATTAGTCCTTAGTTTGGAATGTCAACTAAAATGATGTTTTATCTAGCAACTACTCCTAAATGCAAGTGTTAAATGTAAAGATAGTAACCATAACTAAATGCAAATATTAATTCTAAAGATAACCCTTTTTGGATGAATTGGTTTGGAGAATGTAGCTAAATGCAAATATTAATTCTAAAGATAACCCTTTTTGGATGAATTGGTTTGCAGAATTCTGAGATATTAAAAACTACTATTCATATGTAATGAATTGGATAATGTAAAGGAATGAGATGCATTAAATATTATATGTGCCAAATAGGAGCAATCCTATTCTTTACCTTTCGGTCCAAACATAAAGAACATTGACTAATCCTATGCTTGTTTACTGAATCTGTGGCTAGGCTGGGAGGATTCTTTGGTCCAGTTATAAAGAACATTGACTAATCCTATGCTTGTTTACTGAATCCGTGGCTAGGCTGGGAGGATACTGGCTCTCACTTCGGAGCTCCCACGTTCCCCTTGCCTGAGGGCTAACATCTACACTTCAACACCACCTCTCACTTCGGAGCTCCCACGTTCCCCTCGCTTGAGGGCTAACATCTACACTTCAACACCCATGGAGCTCCCACGTTCCCCTCACCTGAGGGCTAACATCTACACTTCAACACCCAAACGATAGGAAAGCTCCCACGTTCCCCTCACCTGAGGGCTAACATCCCGCTTCAGTACTCAAACAATAGGACCAAATTGGAGATTTTAGTCTGTCACCCTAAAATCTCCAATTCTACGCCCATCAAAGTATATTTCTCTATTTAGTTGCATTCAACTCCCAAGAACTTAAAAATCAATGGAATCCGAATGTGGTTGTACTTTTTTGAGAATTACACAACCCTCTCGGGTCTTAATGCAATTACAGCAAATTTTAACACTACAACAGACCTTTATTGTAATGTAAATAAAGTGCAAGTAAAAACCATCTATAATTAAAACCGCTTCTAACATGCATCACAAATTCCTAAACATGAATTCTACTCATTACAAAAGAAAAGTATGCTTCTAACATGTATCACAAAATCCTAAACATGAATTCTACTCATTACAAAAGAAAAGTAAGATCTTTATTGTAATGTAAATAAAGTGCAAGTAAAAACCATCACATTTATAATTAAATCCACTTCCATTTATTGTAATGTAAATAAAGTGCAAGTAAAAACCATCACATTGATAATTAAATCTGCTTCTTCGCATCACAAAATCCTAAACATGAATTCTACTCATTACAAAAGAAAAGTAAAATGAAAACAACATCACAAAGTCCTAAACATGAATTCTACTCATTACAAAAGAAAAGTAAAATGAAAACAATGGCATAATCTTTCCTAAACTGAATTCTACTCATTACAAAAGAAAAGTAAAATGAAAACAATGGCATAATCTTCTCTTCCATTATTTCCAAACAAGAATAGAGAGTAAGAGAAACCCATAAAAAATTACGAAGAAAACACAATGAAAACTTCATTTAACCAAAGCAAATCCACTAGATAAGTGTTTACATTATAAGATAATGAAGAGCACAATACTTAGATTTTTTCCTTGAAAGAAAAAGAAAATCTCTCCCACAAAGTCTCCCGCCGATCCATGCAATGCTAGAACATCTCCTTACAAAATCTCTCAAAATTCCTCTCCAATCTCTCCAAAAGGGTAGAAATCTAAATTTCTACTCCTATTCTAAAAACCCTAAACTTTCTCCACACCTTTCCTAACATTCCTCTCACGAAAATCTCTACCATAAAGTCTCCCGCCGATCCATGCAATGCTAGAACATCTCCTTACAAATTCTCTCAAAATCTCCTGGTACAAAACTACATTTATACTCCAATTCTAAAAAACCTAAACTTTCTCCACACTTTTCCTAACATTCCTCTCATAAAAAACCCCCTTTTTTTAACCTAAATTCGTTCTTTTAAAGTGTAGGGACGAAGTATGAAGAGTTGCTACAAGAACTCTTTCAAAAAGCGTCCAAATACGTTGAATTTCGGCCCATAACTGCCAAAATTCGGTTCAAAGTCGACCTGGGCGCCGTCGGTGGGCTTGAGGGCGCTTTCGGTGAGCTTTTCTGTTGTTTTTTGGTCTTCTCAGAGAAATCTTGCCGTCGGCGCCGTTTTGGCGCCGTGGGCGGGCAGACTGCGCAGCTCCATCGTTTCGCTCCGTTTGGCTCCGTTTTAGCTCCGTTTCGCCCCATTTCAGTTGCGTTGTGTTCCTAACAGATAGCCCTACAACATAAGCATAAAAACAACCTTCCTTTAAAGTGTAATCTCATTCAAAAATATGCAAGAAGTGTAAAGGAGATTAAGTATCGAAAAACTTATCGAAAGGTGACAGGGCAAAATTTCATTTTTTTGCTCGTTTTTGCTCCAAATTGCACCATTTTTGTTTCTTTTTGCTCCAATTACCATAATTCATCATACCTGCAACAAAACATCAAAAATACTCTTCTTTAAAGTACAATATCATAAAAATCAGTGTAAAATAGGTATGAAAATCTCAACATATTTTCCTTTGGTCAAAATCCCCCAAACTTAACTATTACTTATCCTTAAGTAATTTTAGTACTACATAAAGTTATGATCTATTGTAGTAAAGTTTAAATTCAGAAATACTATACATTTGATTTAAGTAAATACTATAGTGAGATTTTCAGAAAAAATTCAAGTAATTAAATTAACTATGTAGGTACAAGATTATCTAGTCATCAAGTTTAAGAGTTTTAGTTTTCTATTCATTTCAAAAATGACTATATGTTGTAATATCAAGTGACTTAGAATATTCAAATGATAGGAACTTCATGAGAACACTATTAGTAAAAGATGATAATCCATAAATATAAGTTCAGGAATGTATTTAGGTTTTCCCTTTAGGTAGGTCCAGTGAAGCCAATTTTTGATTAGGCATCNTCTAAATATAAATCATACCTCAGTACTTTAGGGATTTTCATCATTCTGAAATTTTTGCAGTCCTCAAAATTTCTACTTCACCTGGTCTGTAACATTAGGAGCTTTCTATACATATAGATCATTAGAGAATTTGTTGGGTAATGAAATTTTGAAATAAGTATAAATATAACTAGCATAACATGTATCATCATTGAAATATAAAAATGTTCTTCAATTCTTATAAATTGTAACACAAACACAAACACACAAGATAAATGAGGTCAATTCTTCCTCCATCTCATCACATCTCACTAACTTACTTCCAATTTTTCTAGCGGAATCACTACACAAATATATTGGGTGCTTATAAATGATTTTATAAATTCTAATCCTAAAGATAAGATTATCCTCGATATATTGGTTCTCGAGCACTAACACTAGACATCACCATATCCCAATAATTAAGCACATCTAGCAGTTATAAGGATAGTGTAAAATCATCCACAAGTTACTCATCTAATAGGTTAGCGACTCCTATCAAATGAAAATATAGTCCAAGAAAGGAAGTAACAAAATTGAGATGGAACTATCGCTGTAAAAATTCATAATGTCTTTTGTAAAATTCAAGTACGGGTGAGATCCAAGTTGTAGTGGACAGGTCAATCTAACTACTACAAGAGAACATACAAGTTTAACCATAATAAGAATTTAAGAAATCATCTCCCTCATGACACACAAAAAGTAAATCAAATCACTTACAATCCAAACTTATACCAAACATCAAGCAAACAGATCAATCCACACTAAAGCAAACATAATACAACACTAACAATCATGACTTTTAAGCAAACTAAATCAAACCATACAGATAACTATGGGTTGCCTCCCATAAAGCGCTTGGTTTAACGTCGCTAGCCCGATAAATGATTCCTCCTAGATCAAAATTTCAATTAAGTAATCCTTGATCAATAGCCCAATTTTTTCCAAATCCAGGCACTATAAAATCCTCGAATTAAAATTTTTCTTTCAGCTCTTCCTTTTCATATTGATTCATATCCTTGCTCCTCATATTTTTCTCTAGATCCAATATTCTTCTAGTAATTTTCTCAATTTGCATATTAATATCATCCTTGAAATTTATAAGAAATGGATCTTTATATGATACTTCATGATCTCCCAAATTTTGGATCAAGTTCTCTCTAGATAATTCAAATTCTAGATCAAAATCTTCTATGTTACTCTTCTGTTTCAAGTTATCTTCCAATTCTTCAGGAATTTCTTCCATTGATATTTCAATTTCCCTGTCCTTATCTCTCAATTCAAAGCTCTTTTGAAACAAATCCTCGAATTCTCTTCTAAATATCAGTTCATTAATTTTAAATTGCTCATAATTCATTTCCTTAGGATTTATCTCAGAGTCACTAGGTAAAATCTCT
>JXCR01141513.1:156112-170506 GCA_002079205.1 Phalaenopsis hybrid cultivar
GTGGTTAGGGCTCATTGAGGTGCCACGTCAGTTGGATAACCTTTTTATTACCCCACTTGTCTAGAGCGGAGTCTCCGAAAAAGTTCAAATTGTAAGCTTTGGAGACTTACAGAGGGCGGTCCAACCTCGTCGACTAGATCACCTCATTCGAGTTGTCCATGTGCTTGTTTAAGATCTCAAACGCATTAAAGTTGCCATCATTTTTTCACCAATCCGAGTTCATCTGCCCTGAAGTAATTCCAAACACTTACAGCTGGAGCATCAACAACTTTCCTGATTTCAAGAGATTGTTCTTTGCGCAGTTTTCTAGTGCCATCAAGGGTGTGCAGTCCTTGTGGCAATTCAAGCAAGGGCAGCACGAGAGTATGCGCACTTTCATTTCATGCTTCCAGAGAGAAGAGTTCGAGGTAAAAGTCCTCCAAGTTGATGCGGTCCAAGTTGTCTTAACGCAAGGCTTGAGTAACGAGAAGTTTTCCCGTGGGCTCGACCTGAAATAACCCCAAGACTTTGTTGAGCTGTTGGAAAGAGCCAACGAACACATCCTCGCAAAGGAGAGCACCCCCAAACAAGAGACAGAAGGGTGTCAGGCTCAGAAGAGAGCACCCCCTGGCTGCGGACCGAAACCAAGGGAAGAGCACAGACCGCTTGTCCGATGTCGGCTCGAAGACGACCAATCCTCCCGCGATAATAGGAGATTTGGTCGATAGAATCAGTACAGTGACCAGGTGAGAAACCATGATTCGCGACCGACCTGTTACTATGAGAGGCCGGCACGATGTTACGAACAACAATATGGTGATTAAGAGGGCTTATGGGTTACTCTTACTGATCGCAGAAATTGTGGATGCCAACCAAGAAAAGGAGTATTTTGAGAAAGCAACACCAATGAGAGCCAGAGGTTTTCTTCAGGATATAAAAAAGTATTGTAAGTATCACCGGGATTACGACCACGACACGGAGGAATGCATACACCTCCGAAGCTTATTGAGGATTTGATAAAGGCGGGGAAGCTAAAGAAGTTTGTGGCCCAGGGACACCCAAGTCAAGGGCAAGGCAAAGCTTCGACCATATAAACTCCACCAGGCCCTACCCGGATGATTGTTGTCCATATCGCCGGGATAGTTCCAGCCATTCTCGGAGAGGCATAATCCTCCAAACAGAGCTCCCAGAAGGGATCTAGGACCGGGGAATTGTGCAACCTCACATCCATGCATAAGAGGGGGAGCTATCCCCCCATCACATTCACAGACAACCTGTCAAACCCCTAAAACGATGTTATAGTTGTAACGTGGATAATAATTAACTTTATGTCAGAAGTATTCTTATCGACACCGACAGCTCTGTGAACGTACTATTCAATTCAATGCCTGATAAAATTAGGGTCTGTTTGGGGCAGCTTAATAGGTGCGGCGACGTTTTGAAAACGCCGCCGTTGTGTTTGAATTATGCGTTGGCCTGTGATTATTTCCGCCGCTCTGATTCACGATTATGGAATTCCTTCATATTCGGCGAAGCGGGATGGAGGCCGCGTCCCGCGTCTTTTCATCGCGTTAGGGTGAAGAATTTCGGAGGTGCCCTTCTCTGCTCTCCCTCGCCCTCCCCCTCCCCCTCCCCCTCCCGATCTCTCTTCTGCTCGGAGCTGAGATCGACACATATTACCCTGATCTTTCTTCAACACCCTCCCCGATCTTTCTTCCTCGCCCTCCCCGATCTTTCTTCTGCTCATAAAGGGCGATACGAGTATGTATTCGACCCTCACATTACTCTTTGCTTGGGAATACTAGAATAACTACGGCTAAGCATATGGTCTCCTACCTCATTTGTTGGATCAGCTTGTTTTTTGCTTTAGGGTTGTAAGAAAATTGGGGCGTTTACATACAGACCTATGAAATCTTATGCATTATTTCTATTATTTGCTATTGCTCTAAACTGTGAGAGATCTTGCTATGGGCACATCCGGAAAGATGGATTCTATGTTTTGGTAGGTTTGGTTATGGGCATAAATAGTTATTTTGTGTTTCTATGCACCTTGAAAGCTTTTATGCTTATTCTCGATAGGTTTGGATTGGTGCTTTTACATACATACAAACCACTCAATTTTTTTGTGTTTGTTTGGTACAGTGCTTACTGAAGTTTCTTCTTATTTTTGGTTTTAAAATCTGAAGCTCCACTTGGATATTTCATTCAGTTCACCACAATACATAACACAATTTTTTTTTATGGAAGATTGTCATACATGCTACTCAGTTCCTGTGTCTTTATATGCATGAAAAAGTGATGTTAAAAGTGTATTTCACATTTTACATACATAACACAATTTTTGCATTGATACCACCTTACCTATGCTTGGAAAAGTATATTTCACATTTTAAAAGTTAAAATGATGGAATTTCTTATGTGATGTGCAAAATTTGGGTGATGTAAATGTAATAAAAAACAAATTTTAGGTGTCAGATATGTAAGTAGATGAGGATTGGTTGCTAACTATGTAAATGTCCTTTTATTTTTTTTTTTAGTTTCCTTAAAGCTGTCATTTACAGTCATATGAATGACTGTTTAGAGGAGAAGGCTATTTTGAGGGCAAATAACTTTGGATGACTGTTCAACGTGGGATAGCAGTAGGAACAGAAGGTTCTTTTGAGGTATCTTATGCAATAGGATAACTATGAATGACTATGAATCGATAAGCAAAGCAGAATTCATGCTTTCTTGAACTTGTGATCACATAGGAAAACAATATTGTTAATTGCTAGAGCAAAAGATTCTTTTGAGGTACCTTATGCCTCTTGCTCCATAGTTGTTGTCACAACTGTTGGGATTTCCTTTACAATATTCTTATGCCACTTGCTCCATCATTTTTTGTCCCTAGAAATTGAAATACAACTATATGATGTTGGTATTGGTGCAAAATCATATGAATAATTGGTTTGCTCTATCTACTCAAAATTAACAATTTATAAATAGGCTCTCATTATTTCTCTTGCTATTAATGAACGGTATGACTTGATGGGGAAGTTGTCGCTTGCTTTTGGGTTTTGCAATGTGGAATATACTTTGCAATACCATATGAAATGCGCCTAATAAGAGTTGTGTGGTATGCATAAGACTTGTGTGGTATGTCTGTAAATTTTCTGTTAAATTTTCTGTTTAAGAAATAACATGTAAACATCAAACTTTAGATTCAATATGTAAATGCATAAGAGTTGTGTGGTATGTTTGTAAATTTTCTGTTAAGATACTCATAGTTGGAGTAAACTCAAGACTATCATGTGCCTGATAGAACATGCATGTCAGATTTATCTATTGTTCAACTTCCCAATGATTTGTAGTGTCGTTGCAAGGTACAGCAGGGGTCATTTTTTCTCACCATCTAAGCATAAACTGGTTTAACATCACCTCTATTTCTACAATACAGATAACAGTGAAGGCTTAGGCACTCACAAAATCAGATAGTTGATCATTAATACAAGTCATTGATCTCAACATGGCTTCTAGAGTATCTCTTGAAAAATGGAACTTCACTTCCACTTCGTCAAAATGGGATTTAGTACAAGTCATTGGATTTTATGTTCATGTATAGAACATATATTTGAAAAATACAAACTACCCTTCAAACTTGGTTTGTCATAAAAAATTATTAGTATAGTTACAAGACTACACTACCTATTAGGTCTTTGAGAGCATTATAGTGCTATGTTAGAATTAAGGTGCAATGTGAGAATTATAGTGTTATATCTCTTTTTCGGTAGCACATATATGTAATTTTTCCGATTTGGTTAATAAAATTTTCGTGGGTTTCCTTCTGTGGACATAGGTCTCTGACCGAACCACATAAAAATCTCTCGTGTATTTGTATTTTTCTTTATTCATACGTTGCAACGTTGTGGATATAATGTTGGTTGTGGGTGTTTATTTCTGACTTGTTATTTCTTGAATCTGTAAAGTATTTATTTTAAAAGTTGTTTGAAGAATTTCTGACTTGTTTTTTTGGGAATTATTTCGAAAGTGTTTATTTTAATTTGTTCCATATAGTCTCAAAATGTCTAAGGCATATGAAGGGGGTCCGTCTACAATGTGGGATAAAGAAGTAACAAATATTTTTTGCGAGCTATGCATTAAAGAAATTGAACTGGGGATTATGCCAACGACGTATTTTAATAAAGAAGGTTGACAAAATATAGCTCAGAGATTCAAAGAATTGACTGGTAAAAATTACGACAGACTTAAATTCAAAAACAAATGAGACCAATTGAAGAAAAAATAAAAAATATTGAAAAAGTTGAAACGTGGCTCTACCGAGTTGTGGTGGGATTCAATTAAAAGGACGATCGATGCTCCAGCTGAATGGTGGGCTGAGAAAGTTGAGGTAATTTTCTAACTAATCCTATAATTATTTACTTCTCAATTTTATTACTTCTTAAATTATTTAGAAACTAATCCCCCTAAATACAATGTTACATGCATTACCAACAGCGAAGAAATAAAGACAGTGCGGAATTGAGCTGGAGTTCGAGGAAAAACTTGACACTATGTTTAAGGGGGTTGTGGCGACTGGGAAGCACGCATTAAACCCAAGCGAGATGGGATTTACAGGAATACCAGATGACTTGCCACCTGAACAAGTTATAGCTGATGAAGAAATTCCTAGTATTAACCAAAAAGAGATGGAGGAGTCTAATTCCATATCCAAAAGGCCCAGACTTGCCAGGAGGAAGAAAGAGAATGACAATTTTGTTAAAAGCTCATTTGCTGAACTAATTGTAGCTTTTACAGCTCCGCCTCCTCCTGATAGTACGATTTGAGACTGCGTGACCATTTTAGAAACTTCCAGAAGTAGCAGCCGATATGCACTTTCAGGAAAAATGTGTTAAGAAACTCGAGAACCCTACTCGTAGGCAAATGTTCATAGCACTGCGGCTCGAGATGCGCATTGAATATTTACTTGTTATAGTTGAAGAATGAGTCTGCTTTGTATTAAGCTTTCATTAGACTTTTCACTTATGTATTGTTATTACAATAGTTTTTGTCATTTATTTTCTGATTCTATGTATTGTCAGATTTTTTTTACTATCTTCGCTTATGTATTCATATCACAACATGTTATGTCACTTATTTTTTGATGCTAAGTAATACTTGATATTTTCACTATTCCACTTTCCTGTCGCCACCTCTCCATATTTTCTTTCATCCTAATGTATTTCTCATTTCAGGATGTATTCACTGCAAGACCGCCGTAAAAGAATGATATGAGTTGCAGCTATAGCAATATTATTGCTGGAATACTACCGCTCCAGTTATAGACGGATACCACGCATGACGTCCTCTTATATTGGGGACAAATGAGTGGGTGAGATGCTTGCTGGACATCGGATAAGGTTCAATAACATTTTTAGAATAATTACGCCCATTTTTATTGATCTGCTACACGAGTTATGTCAGAATCATGACCTACAGGGTTCTTCTAGAACGACCACGAGAGAGGTGTTGGCTATAACATTATACATGCTCTCACAGAATGAATCAATTAAAGGAGCTATGAAGCGATTTCAACATTCATCAGAAACCATTAGTCGATACTATTCCAAAGGTTTACAAGCACTTGTGAGCTTAGCAATACAGAACATTAAGTCAGTTGATACATCATTCACAACTATTCCTGAACAAATTGCAAATGATTCCCGTTACATGCCATATTTCAAAGTAAGTATTATTAGTTTGTTACTTTAGCTTAATGACCTCTTGAGTTGCTAACTATGATTAACATAATTGTATTGGAGCAATTGATGACACTCATGTAGATGCCAGACTACCAAGTCACGAGAGGATCATATATATTGGTCGGAGTGGTACAACTACCAAAATGTCATTACAGTGTGACTTCAACATGTGCTTCACATTTGTAATGACAGGGTGGGAAGGAAGTGCGCATGATAGTCGTCTTTTTTCCTATGCAACTAGGAGTAGAACACAGTGTTTCCCTCACGCACCGCCAGGTATGTCCATCTTACTTAAACCTCTCATTAATTACATTTATTATTTTTAATTAATATTATTTTTAATAACAAGAAAGTATTATTTGGTAGATGCTGGATATCTGATGTTAAGGGGTTACCTGAAGCCCTATCCAGATACTAGATACCATGTTCCTGATTTTGAGCGAGCAAGCGACATGATTCGCGACAAAAAAGAAATGTTTAACAAATAACACTCCTCTTTACGCGGGGTTATTAAACGAACTTTTGGGGTGTAGAAGAAGAAATGAGTGATTCTACGTGATATGCCATCGTATTTATTTCCCAAACAGGTGCATATTGTCGTGACCACTATGACACTTCACAACTTCATCCGACAACACTCATTCAGATACGAACTTCAATATGGCTGATGATCAAATTATTGACACTCTAGAACCTTCAGGATCTCTAGCTGATAATGAGATGAAATCGATTGAATATGAAACTCAGGACGGTGAGGGTGCAGCCGAGATGGCTGCTCTGAGGGAGTCTATAGCAGATACTATATATGACAGCTAGTCCAGCAAGTCTTTTCTTTATTTGTACATTAATTTTGAATGTTTATTTTTTTTTATTTGGATAACTACTGACATTTTTTTTTTCACAGTTATAGAAACATAGGATATCAGTTACAGATATAGGTATTTTGTGTTTTGTGATCTACCGGCTTCGTTGCTCACATCACGTCAGTCTCATTGCTTTGGGAGGCAGTTCTACGGTTGTGCCAAGGGTGTTTCTGCTTGTTGTGGCTTCTTCCGGTGGGCTGACAGTCCCCCATATTACACTGTCAACAGTCATGAGAATCCAGTGTTTTCTCAGGTTGACAGTACATAGGAGGATAGGCATAGCCAGAATCTGAAATTAAATATTTTAATATTTTTCATTGTAGTTGTACTTGTCTTTGTACTTTTTTTAATTCTCTTGGTACTCATGAGGGTGTGAGAACTGTATAACATCTTTTAGAATTGATCTGTGATGATTGTATGTTTCTACACTATATACTTCAGTACTACCAATAAGCTATTCTGAATAAGCTGCGCCAAACAGTTTTATCAGGCAGGAGCAAGAATGTCATTTAACCACCAATAAACTATCATGAATAAGCTGCCTTAAACAGTAAGACATATTATTCTGATAATCTGCAGATTATCAGATTATCAGAATAATCTACTTATCAGCAGATTATAAATAATTAACAGCTGCGCAAAACAGACCCTTAACCTCAGGGCCGACCAGCTGGTAGCTTCGGCTAGCCCACTAATTGACTTTATAGGTGAAAGAAAGGAGGCACTGGGCAATATACCACTAGCAGTCACCTAAGGAGAAGGAGAGAAACAGTTCAAGGAGACGGAGGACTTTCTGATAGTGGACTCATCTCCAACCTGCAACGCTATCTTCGGCTACCCCCTGCTGAATTATTTCATGCTCGTGATATCCACCTACCACATTGCGGTTAAGCTTCCGAGAGATGGGGAGGTGATCACTATCAAAGGAGACTTGGATCAGTCTAGGGTCTGCTACCTTAGAGCAGTAGGAAGTGTCGAACTGCAGAACTGGACAGAAGGGCGTCTCGAGACCAGATACACAATCTTGCAAAATTTCTGTCGTCAAAGATGAGCCCGATAAATCTTTTTTGCTAAGCGATAATTTTGATGCAGGGCACAAGGAGCTACTGACCAGTCGGACAAACAAAAGATGAGGAACTCAGCGACTGCGCTGGCCAAGCTCATTAGGGAGGAGATGTTGAAGCTGAAGGATGTATGGTACATCCGAGAGGTGCAATACCCAACCTGAGCCTCGAACGTCGTCATGGTCTAGAGGACCAACGAAAAATGACGAATGTGCATTGACTTCACAAACTAAAATAACGCATGCCCAAAGAACAACTATCCGCTGCCGAGGATCGATGCCCCGGTGGATGCAACCATGGGTCACTTTGTGATGAGCTACTTGGAAGCTTTCTTCAACTATTACCAGATCAAGATGCACCCGACTGATGCTGAGAAGACCGTCTTTATCACTATCGAATGAGTTTTTTTGCTAATAATGTAATGCCCTTTGAGCATAAAAATTGGCACAACATACCAGCATTTAATGGATGTAATCCTTGTCAATCAGAAAGGAAAAAATAATGAAGTCGACATTGATGATATCCTTGTGAAAAGCCGAACAAAACAATGTCTAAAATCGAACCCTCTAAAATGTATGTTTGAGACCTCAACTGACAAGCTCCTGGGAAACCTTTTAACCCCCGGAGGCATAAAAGCAAAATCGAACAAGATACAGGCGCTAACAAACATGTCACCTCCAAAAAAACCCTGAGAAGTTCAGAAGCTAAGCGATCAGTTCGTGGCTAAACAGATTCATCTGAAGGTAGGGCAACAATTGCGCAACCTTCTTCAAGATCCTTAGAAAAGCCAAGAGTTTCAGATAGACAGAGGAATGTCAACAAACTTCCTAAAGTCTAAATGATTCCATAGCTTCACCACCTCTCTTCCAAATGTCAAAGCTGAATGAAGAACTCTCACTATAATTAGGAGTAGGAGCTGAGGCAATCAGCTCTGTGCTAGTTATTGAGGAATCGAGAAGGAAATTTTCAGTCTAATAAACCAGCCACGTTCTCTTAAGGACGAAGGTCAGGTATCCAATTATGAAAAAAGCTAACCTTTGATTTAAATGTGCTATCTCGCACGTTGTGACCCTACATCCAGACAAAACCCATCAGGGTTATTTCAGATCATCTGTTGATGTTGGTGCTTGCCCGGACAAAGCATTTCAACCGATTACTCAAGTGGGAGTCGAGCTGAGAGAGTTTGATATCAATTGTGTTACTCAGATGACTATTAAAGTACAAGCGATCGCAGACTTTCTGGCAAACTTCTCGAAGCAGGAGAGGATGAATGAAGAAGGTCAAAGTGACCAACATGAGTGACTCTTATGCGGGAGATGGTCAAATTCTTCATTAGGTTGTTTTTCTAATTCTTTTATTTCAACTTGTTGATTATGGGTTTGCAAATTATTTATTATATCGTTGGTTTCTAGAAAGTTTATAGTTAAGCAATTTAAGATATGTACCATCATAAATGTATGATTTTTATCACACCATAAATTGTCTAAAATAGTATTTTGAAATCTATTTAAGGGTTTTGGCAGTGGGTCTTTATGTTTAAATTGTAGATTTGTTCATTGCCTATTTGATAGTTTTAGATGACCAAACTTAATCATTCTTTGCTCTATTCCTGCAAGAAAAATAAAATTTTTATGATTAATATAATATTTACGGTGGTTTAAAATCTAAGTATTTTAAATCTTCATGTTTTATTGCTCTAGATAGAAAATCAGATAAAAAGTTATTTTTTCCTTTAATGTGTTCAAAATTAACATTATACCCATTTCCTTTTATAGTAGTTACAAAATTAATCCATATTTTACTATATATTTTTCTTTCGTTTTTATTTTTATAAAAATGTACTATAGCTTCAAAATCTGTTCTTATAGTAAATTTTTTCGTTAAAAATAATCTAAAAAAGTTAAATGCATTAATTACTCCTAACATTTCATAGTCTAAAGAAGTCATACTTGAAGGTAATTGTCTAAATCTACCAGAGGCATATCTACATAACTGTTTAATATTTAAATAAGCTTCTTCGTGTGATTTTACTCTTAATTCTGCACCCTATCCGTTTTCAAAGGCATCTACTACTATTACTTTGTAATCTTTTTCTAAGGGTAATTTTAATTTTGGTAAATTTTTAACTTGTTCTTTTATTTTTTGTATAATTTTTACATCTATATTAAAATATTTTTGTCCTGTTGAAGAAGTTTTTTTATATAATGATTTAATTGTTTTTCCTAAGTCCTTTATATATGGTCTAGCATAATTTAAATGTCCTAAGAATTTTTGTAATTCTTTTGTATCTTCTATTTTATCTGAAAAATCTAATATCTTTTTTGAAATATGATATTGTAATTCCATTGTTCATTTTCCTATTTTTTGACCCAAAATTTTATATATTCTTTTGCTATCTCTATTTTCTTTTTAGATAATATAATTCCATTTTCAATACATAATCTTAATACTTCTTCTAAATGTTTATAATGTTCTTTTAAAGTATGTGATATTACTAAAATATCATCAATATATACTAATACATAATCTAAATCTTTAAATATATTGTTCATTTTTCTTTGAAATATGCTAGGGGCCCAAAAGGTATAATAATCAATTCATAATGTCCTAAGGGTGTGGTAAATGCAGTATATTTTATGGAATATTCATCTAATTTAATCTGCTAAAATCCGATTTACAATCGAATTTACTAAAATATTGTTTATCTTATATTAGATTTATTAACATATCTTTATCAAGTATTTTGTATCCATCATCTTCAGTATTATCATTTAATCTTTTGTAATTTATAATCATCCTAGTTTTTCCTCTTAAAATTTCAGCATGATTCCTAACCATAAATGCTACAGATTTATGTTCTGAACTTGAATTCCTAATTAGTCCTAAGTCTTTTAATTCTTTTATTTGTATTTTAAATTCATTTTTCACTAAAGGACTATATTCTAGTTCTTTTGTCTTATTACTAGATCTTTATTAATAATTGGTGTATTTGCTAATTCTTTATTTCTTTCCCAATGTTTCAAGGGATTTTCTCCTACTATTTGGATTTCTTCAGCTAGTTGAAATATTTTTTCTAAATGTTTGGGTATTTGATAAGTAGATGTTTTGTCTTGTTTATAACAATAATTTAAATATTCAGAAACTTCAGGGTTCAAATCTAATTTATTTTTAGATTTTTCTCTATTTTTTAGAATATAACTATTATGTTTATTGGTAGTAATTATCGAAGTTCTCTTGCTAATAGTTAAGTAATCCTTGGCTATATTTATATGTCCTTCTAAACTTAACATAAAGTTAAGTCCTAAAATAAATTCTTTATTTTTTGCCTCATGCACTAATATTTTTGGTAAACTATATTTTTCAGATAATTCTGCAGTCGCATGATCAACAAAAAATTTAATCTGACTATTCATTAAACATTTATTAAATTTTAATGTCTGATCTCCTACTAAATAAGAGGTAGTATTAGTAGGATGATAATTTTTAAAGCTAACAAGTAATAAGTTTTGGGTTATTACTGATATAGTACTTCCACTATCAATTATTGCTTGAACTGTTAATTGTGTTCTATCTTCTAAGATTAATATAGCATGGACTGCAATTAAAGAAGTAGGATGAAATGGATAATAATCTGTAGATGCAATATTTGTTTGTATAAAGTCTATCTTATTTATTTCATTGTATTTTTCTATATCTTCAGAATCAATATTCTTTTCTATATCTGATACTCTTTGAATATTTTCTTCTTCCGAGCTAATATTAAATTTTGATTCTCTAACTATTCTTCTCTTTTTTATTTCTTCTTCAGAACTTATTAATTCTTTTTCAGAAATCTTGTCTAGTATTTTCTTTCTTTTTTTTTGTATTAGATTCATACTTGTCCTTTGATTCTATTCTTGGTGACTTTTCTAATCTTTTCTCTTTTATGCTTTCTTCTGAACTGTCTTTTTCAGAAATTGATTTTTCTCGTCTTTTTTTCTCTTGATTCTTTTCTTATATTTCTTTCTAACTTTTTCCTTTTATCGCTTTCTTCCGAGCTGTCTTTTTCAATAACTATTTTCTCTTGTCTTTTTTCTTTTGATTCCTTTCTTATCTTTCTCTCTAACGTTTTCTTTTTATCACTTTCTTCCGAACGGTCTCTTTCATTAACTAATTTCTCATCTTTTTTCTTTTAATTCCTTTCTTATTTTTCTTTCTAACTTTTTCTTTTTATCGCTTTCTTCCAAATCATATTCTTTTATTTTTAACTTTAACTTTTTCATCTTATACTGTAACTTTTGCATTTTCATATCATAATCTTTATCTTTATCTTCTAACTTTTTTTAATCTAAAAAGTATCTTTTCAATATTAAGATTGATCTTTTCTAATTCAAACTCTATTTTTTCTAGTTTTTTAGGTACATCTATACTCCTTTTGGTTTTATAAATTCTCTATGATCAAGATTATGATGTTTCTTTAAACATAAATGAAATAATTCTATTAAGTATAATTGACATCTATATCTATGATATTGGTCTGGATAATAGGTACAGTAAATACAATCTTTAGTCATACTACCTTTTCCTAATTCGAAAAGATGATTACAAGGTTCCTTAACTTCCATTTTAAATTTTAAATTATTTTTCAGAGTAAATTGTCTACAGTAAAATTATGCGTAAACCCACCACGCTTCCGCACATTTAAAATTAATTCTAAATTAATGACTAAGGTTGAATTTAAAATTAATTTTAAATGGTTAGGTTTTGATACCAACACAGCCTCCACAACCATCAACACACTCACATCTACCACCAACCCACATGACATCACCCATAGTCTCCATCCAAAGAAACCATACCAACGAAGCAACCCTAAATAGCCATTCGAAAAGGTTATCATGCAAAGCCTCATGCACCTAATTTACTTCATATATTATCCAAAAAACATAAAATATCCCAATGAAATCTATAAAATCAGAAAGCCGCAGAGAGACAATCATTGCAACGAAAAAAAAAACCTCACAAAATGCATATAGAGAGGTCCCAACCACAAAAACTGAGCCAGCTCACTAGCAAGCAATCGAGAAAACAAATTCGCTACAAACACGCCTTATAGAGGTCCAGATGAGCGGCTTCCACTGTAGGAGAGTGATGAAAAAGAGGAATGATAGAGGATGATACCAGCAGAACACATGACGTCGTGGGTGAAGGTGTGGGAAGCTGACTCTGGGATCTCGAAAAAGAGAGGAAGGAGAAAGCTAGGATCTGTCAATAGAAGCAACTAAGGGAGAGGCGAGGGAGAAGTGGCCTAGGGAAATAGCTGTCGAGCGAGGGAGGAGACGAGTTGAAGGGCAAGAGAGGAAAAAAATGTCAGACGTAGGGTTGAAGACGCGTGCCGCGGCGTCGATCCAGCGACCGCATTTATTAAAGAAACTCGGATGGTGTTTTAAGATACACAGGTAAAACACGATAAACAAACACATGAGATGTGTTTTCCAAATGCAAACGGAGCGAATAAGCTGCCCCAAACGCACCCTAAGAAGGTAAAGACCAACCCGAAGGAATGCCTGAAAGATAAGCCCCAACATCTCATTTTCTTTATTTATAATGATCTTGGCACTGAAATCTAGTAGTTAATTATTGCACATTAAATAGTCATGAATACCATAAACTGTTCAAAGAATCTAGATTTCATTGTCTCTATCGCACCTATCACTTTTAATGAGCAAGAGAATTGAGAATTTTAATATGTACATAAAAAATGTGTCAACACGAATCTCAAAGATATCTCACGGCTAGCAGAAGAGGTAATGTGGCATTGTGGCATCCACCAAGGATGACCCAGGACCGCACGCTTAGCTGGCTAGCTTATATGTGGATAGAACTTCTCGAGAGGAATAAGAGCAGATTATCTCCCGAAAAATCTATCTGATCGGACTTATATGGTCGAGCACAGTGCCCTCTACTGTGACCATGTTGAGTGAGCAGGGCAAACTGTCCTATTTCGAAGCAATTGGCATCAATCCTTAACAAGTGGACATCCGACCCAATGACCTCTCAGCTTAATTGCCACCCAGTTCAATGACCGCCCGACCTAACCATGACCGTCCGAGATTAGCTAGCCTAATGGCGGCCCGACAAAATGACTACTCAACCGAATGGTAGTTTGACCCATTCGTTTGGACATTCATGAGCCCCCATGCCACATTTATGTACATAATAAAGTACCATCGTCGTATCTACATATACTAAGGGTACAATATGTTATAGTACGACCCCCATCCGTATAAACAAGGGGGTCTATTTTGCAACTAAAGATTACACACTTTTATTGTCCACTAATCGCACTGCTCTCTTTATTTTTGACGTGCTCTATTCCTTGGGTGTGACTCTCGGACATATTGGGCAATCAAATTGTCATATCAAACATATATAACAACGTACACTTGTCTCGCATGTTTTTGGATGTGATATTTTAATTAAAAAAATAAAATGATAAATAGATGTGTCCAATAAAATTATTATGAATATAAATTTTAAATTTAAAGCACATTTTGTAAGCAAATTAAGCTAAATTATTTTTATTGAAAATTATACTATATAAAAAATTCATTTTCCTCACAAAATATTTTATTTTTACTATCATCTAATTTCCTTTAATGGCTACTTTTATTTTTTATTAAAAAACACAATTTTCTCAACTTCAAACTAGCCAGCTATGATATCAAAATATAGTTTATTTAAAATTAAGTTTAAGCATTTAATAAATCT
>JXCR01141514.1:5419-23299 GCA_002079205.1 Phalaenopsis hybrid cultivar
TGAGAGGGAAGATCTGGACGAGGAATTCGACGCTGTGCCGAGCGCGAAAGGAGAGGAGATAATGAGGGCGAGGTATGAGAGGATGAGAGCAGTGGGAGTGAGGTTGCAGGCCATGATTGGGGATGCGGCAGCGCAAGCGGAGAGGGTTCAGGCGATGGTGTCGTGGGAGGATCCGCGGGCCACGGCTGTGTTTGTGGTGGGTTGTTTCTTGCTGGCAGTGGTGATGTATGTGGTGCCGGCGAGAATGGTGGTGGTGGCTGCGGTGTTTTATTACATGCGGCACCCGGTGTTCCGGGGAAGGAGGCCGCCGGCGGGGGTTAATTTCTTCAGGAGGTTGCCGTCTCTGGCTGATCGGATAATTTAGATCATGGGATAATTTATGGTTTATTTGATTTTTTATTATAATTTAATTTTGAATTTAAATTGTTGGCGGTAGATTAATTTGAAACGCTATGATTTCATCGGCTTAGCATCTTTAAAAGGAAAAATTATTCCATACGGATAGGACACCGCACGCCGATCCGGACCGTAAATCACATAATTTACGGTCTTGTCCTGATGTATTTCTGTGGACCCCACCTAAAATTTTTTATTTTAAAAAACGGAAATAATCATGACCGTAAATCGCCATGATCTACGGCTAAGATCGAACACCGCATGCAGAGATGCATGCAGTGTCCGTACGCAATAATCCCTCCTTAAAAAGGGGGGGCTTTGCATATACATCACATTGAAATTTATGTATTTTTGTAGAATGATAATTTATTTTTATTTAAAACAATAGGATTACTTTATATTTTATTATATATTATCCATTTGAATATTTTGTTGCATGCATTTATTTTTATTGTATTAAAAATAAATAAATAAAACTGTACATAATTGATTAAAACAAATAAAAAGCTTTTTAGTTTTTATTCTAAAATATAACGCTTTTAAACTTCTAATGTAGAGGTATTCAATTTACATAATATTTAAAAAAATCATTAAAATTGCATTTCCTAAAAAATAAATTAATTTTTTCATAAAATAATATTTTTTATTTATAAGTTAAATTTATCTTAACATTATACAAAATAATTAGTATTTTTTTCTGTTTAATAAACTAAATAATATATATATAGCCGAAATGGTAGAATCACGTTGATTTTCATTTAAAACTATTAGGCACAACAATATCATTAATAACTTGATCTGTATAGGTTAAAAATATCTTAAATTAAGTATATGTTTTTATTTATATTAATGTCTAAAATGCATAACCAAATTTTTGATGATGCAAATTAACAAAATTACCAAAAGCTAGACTGTCAATAGAAAACAAACAACACCCGTAAAATGCATGATAAATTTTTAAGAACCCATCTGTGTAGTGTACAGAAATATGGCTTATTGATTTTCCGCTCTTCCTATTTCACATATTCTCCTTCTTCCTTTCTGTTGGCTGCATGTTCTCTATTTCTTCTTTAGTATTAAAAGCAGAAAGGCTGAGCGTGTCTCAAAATTTAGAAAAATTATTACGGACACCGTATGCAGAAGTACATATGATGTCCGATCTTCACCGTCCATCACAGCAAAGATGTATGACGATGGGTCCTATTTTGAATTTTTTTAAAAAAAAATTGTTGTGATGGACGGTGGACTGTATGGAATAATTTTTCCAAAATCCATGGAAGAATCCAGCACATCAACATTAGAACAAAGGAATGGCATCTCTGAATATAACAGACAAGCCAATCCCTCCCTTGCTATATCAAGGTTTTGATTTCTAATATTCGAGCCATTGTCAATACTTCCCTGTCTATCGAAAATTATCCGCCGTGGAGATCTAAAATCATGAAGATCATCAAGGCCGACAGGTTCTTTGGTTTCTTGGACGGATTTATCACCCGCCCACCCAGCACCCTACCCAATTCTGAAGGAATGGCTCATCCAAATCCTGCATTCACTATCTGGACACTTATAGATCAAAATCTTGCCGCTGCAATTCTTTCAACCATCTTCAACACAGTTTTCCCTTATCTCATGCATCTTAAAACATGTATGTAAAAGTAATAGTTTACGAGTCCAAATCCCAAGGTAATAGTTTACAAGTGCAAATCACCTAGTTTGATCACCCTCTTTATAAGGATAGGAGTCAACATGATTTATATGTTTAGAAGCTTAAACTAACTCCCCGATAATGACCGCATTGATCCAGGATTCCAAATATTTAAAAATCAAGTTTTTCAAAATAACCAACTAAATATGTAAAGCAAAATTAATCACTTAAAAGCTAGAAGCAAAATTCATCTGCTATCCGTAATAGCTTGTCGAGGGTAACAAACTTTTGATTGACTTTAGCTCACAAAGAGCGAATGTCATATCAAATGTATCAATATATTCACAATCAAAGTAATTGTATGCTAGTAAGGATGTGGCCTGAATCCTCCGTCCGACTGGTTCTCCCACCAATGACACAGCAAAGTAGCTATTACAACCAGAATCCTCTGAACAGGTGGTTGTCGTTAAATGACACAATTATATTACTGTCATAGTCGTAGCCTGTATGTTCCTCAATTATTTTCTACCCTTTGAGTTGTGTCATAAGGGAACAAATGATTGGCATAAATTCTTCCATTAGCTAAGTTCGGCATAAATTTATCCCTTTAAACAAACATCTGCCCCATATTTATAAAAATCTCTTGGACGACACAACTCGTGGCTGCTGACAAGAATCCTTATGTCAAGTTGGGTCGACTAGCTCCTTTGACTAAGTAGATCAGGGACCACGACGCCCCAAGATGTGACAAAAACATGGGATCTTGATCAGGTTTCGTCTTCATTCCTCCATCATCCGCTTTAAGCTCTAAGTGGTAAATTTTATAATTTAAACCCTAAGTCCACGGCTATTGTATGTTCAATTTTCAATTCTTAATGACTAGCTTTAATCGAAAGTGTCCTCTTATTATCAAAATGGGTAATTAACCTTAGGGCCTTGCGCCCATGGGAAACCTCGAACCTTAGATCAAAAAGTTTTCGCTAAATGAGGGTGAAATCTCTGGGTAACGTATTATCTACAATTCAATTTGCCTTCTAAAAATTCGACACTTTAAAAGCTCTCAGCAAATCAAAACTACAATAATGCAAAGAGTGCCCTGGAGAGCGGTCGTCAAATTTTTGGAGCCCACACAATTGCCTCTATGACAATGGATGTCATATGGCCCAGGAGATTAGTACAAGAGTTTCAAGTAGATACTCAACAACCTATTACTATCTATTGTGATAATATATCTATTATGGCTCTTGCTAAAAATAGTCTTTCACGCAAGGAAAAAACAAAGAGATTGATTATCACTTTATAAGAGAATGCATTCAATCAAAGGAAATCAATGTTACTCACATTCCCACCACCGATCAACCTGCGGACATATTTACCAAATCTCTTCTAACACTTCGGCTTATTATGCTGAGAAACAAGCTAACACTACCTATCAATGATATCTGCTTGAGAGGGACGGTTAACAGTGCTGAAAATATTCAAGAAAGTACTTAGCTTAGATTCCTATTCTTGATTACCTATGTAAACTGTTGGGCCTATATAAGAACCAACTTGTGTAGTGTATTGTAACGTTCTCTTTTCCTGTGGGTTCTCTGTTTATTTTAACTATATATATATATATATANTTTAAGTATGAAAGTTTCATTAGCTGCAAAAAATATATCAAGCAAGTATTAGGAACATAATGCATTAAATAAGCACTACCCAGTATACCCATTAATGGAGCATACCACCAACGGATGGATACAAGCTCAAGGGAGATTTTCTTCTGTCAATAAACCAATATCCTCACTTCTAAATTAAACATATGTACACACAATTCTTATGTATTCACATCTCTCACACCTAAACTTTGATATTTACATACTTACCACTTTGGTGCTCNATAATGCAGAGAGTGTCCTGGGGAGCGTCGTCAAATTTTCAGAGCCCACACAATTGCCTCTACAACAATGGATGTCATATGGCCCAGGAGATTAGTACAAGAGTTTCAAGTAGATACTCAACAACCTATTACTATCTATTGTGATAATATATCTATTATGACTCTTGTTAAAAATAGTCTTTCACGCAAGAAAAAAACACATAGAGATTGATTATCACTTTATAAGAGAATGCATTCAATCAAAGGAAATCAATGTTACTCACATTCCCACCACCGATCAACCTTCTAACACTTCAGCTTATTATGCTGCGAAACAAGCTGACACTACCTATCAATGCTATCTGCTTGAGAGGGACTGTTAACAGTGCTCAAAATATTCAAGAAAGTACTTAGCTTAGATTCCTATTCTTGATGACCTATGTAAACTGTTGGGCCTATATAAGAACCCACTTGTGCAGTGTATTGTAACGTTCTCTTTTCCTGAGTGTTCTCTGTTTATTTTAACTATATATATATATATATATATATATATATTTAAAATACACTTTTTCATGCGTAGGTAAAATGATGAGTAAAAATTAAGTTTGTGATAGATATGTAAATACATAAGAATCAAGTGATATTTATGTAAATCTTTCATAATAATAATAATAATAATTGATAACTGGTCAGGAGATGAAAATAAAGATGTAATTAAAATAATAGTGATACTACAGCAGCACTCAATGACAAAGAAAGAAAACAAATAAATTATATCAATATGATTTGGCAAAAATTGCAACTTGTTCAGCAGGATTACCGGTCATAAAACAGATTTTTGAGCCAACAGGTTGATCAAATGGGAAGCATCTTAACGTTGCTCCAGTTTCTTCTTTCACCTTCTGCTCCTCAACGTCGCTGGGAATCATCAACCAAGCATAAACTGCACTGTTAGTTATACACTGCCGGATATAATGTTCATTTCAATCATGAAATATTTTAACAGCAGGATCTAAGTTTTTCACAATAAGTAATCAATGGTCTTCTGCTGGGCATTTTAATTAAAAGAAAAATCAATAGCATGGTAGTATGTTGTGATGTTTATTTGGGATGGATGTAACCATCTATAAAAATAGTCAGGGGTATTTACATATATGCCACTCAATTCCCATGCAATTGACATATTTAAGAGCTAAACTCTACATTTTACATTTATATCACTCATATTGAAGCTATACATTCTTTGAGAGGTTTGATGGAGAAGTATAGAGAGAGTAAGGAGGATCTACGTATGATTTTTATTGATTTAGAAAAACCTTATGATAAGCTTCCAAGAGAAGTCTTTTGGAGAGTTCTAGAGAAGAAAGATGTTGATTTGACTTATATTCAAGTCATTAAAGATATGTATCCTAAAGTGGTTACTTGTGTTCGAATAGAAAGAGGATTGATCAAGTATTTTTCTATTTCAGTTGGATTACCCCCAAGGATCGGCTTTAAACCCATATCTTTTTGCTTTAGTTATGGATTCTCTTCCTGTACATTTACAGGAGAATGTACATTGGTGTATGTTTTTTGCTGATGATGTCCTTCTTGTGGATAAGATTAGAGAAAGAGTTCAGAAAAAAAAACTTGAATTATGGAGGTCAATATTGGAGTCTAAGAAACGTAATTTTAGAAGTAGTAGCTCTAGCAGTAGAGTTGTAATTATGGGTGATCAAATCATTAAAAGGTATGAACGTTTTAGATATCTTGGATCTATCGTTCAAAATGATGGTGATATAGATTGAGATGTTACTAGTACAATTCAAGTTGTTTGGTTGAAGTGGAGGAATGCATCAGGCCTATTGAGTGATAGAAAAGTCCTGCTTAGACTGAAAGGAAAATTTTATAAGATGGTGGTGAGACCTGTAATGCTTTATAACGAAGAATATCGACCTTTAAAAGAGAAGCATAAAATAAAGTTAAGTATTGCTGAGATGAGAATGCTTAGGGGGATAAGTGGCTAGAAACTTACAGGACAAAATGAGAAATGAATATATCCTTGATAAGGTTGGTGTAGCTCAAGTGACGGATAAGATTAGAGAGAGTCGTCTTAGATGGTTTGGTCACATTAAATGTCGATCATTAGATGATCTTGTTAGGAGAGTAGATGTTTTAGATTTTACTTAAGTTAAAAAAGGAAGAGGTTGACCTAAAAAGACTTTAGCATATTATATAAAAAATGATCTTAATCTATTAGAATTAAATGAAAACAAGTCACTCAATAAGACGGAATGGAGAAATTCATGTAGCTAATCCCACTTGGTAGGATAAAAGCTTCTTGTTGTTGTTGCCGTAGAAAAAAAAAGGGAAAAAAAAACTCATGTAGAAAAAAACATGTTTTTTAAAAGTTACAGTAAGTGATGTAGGTATAATGGATTTTTTTAAGAAAATAAACTTACTTTCTCATAACTAATATGCTCTAATAGACCTGATCATGAAAAGATACTTCTGGTCACAAAAATTTCTAGAAAATAGATAAAAAGTTGTAGTCAAATAGAAGTGTGTTTGTATTATGTAGTATTATGTAGTCACCGACTATTTATACGAGATCATTTTAATCCCAAAGTTTATAACAGTGTCAAACTAGTCTCAGACTCTTTAAATTTGGGTTGAAATAGTCCTATAAAGGACTAATAGAGCTCAATTTGGGAATATTTTGGCACTTTTAAAAACTCTGGGACTATAACAGCCCACGTAAATAGTCGTGGACTATTTTGACATTTTACACATACGATAGAACTGTGAAAAAATAGTCTTCACAGACCTTTGGGTCGGCCCAAGTTACCTCTATCACAAAGCTCTTTATTATTTATTTATTTATTTATTATACAAAACATGGATTATAATTTTTACCTTGCCGACCAAGGACCCCTTGCCCATTTTCCTTGGGAAATTGCTTCCTTCAACTCTTCATAAGATCTCACATCCACTATATTTCTGTCAAAAATCATTATGCTTTCAGAAGAAACAAAATTCAATTTTACACACATAAAGAGCATTTGAGAAATCAAAACCATTTTCTTGATTAAGATAAGTTGGACAATGAGCTGATTTTTCCCCAACAGAGAGTTTCTCATTTGTTTTGGGTGTTTTCCGATGCTACTAAAGAGAAGATCAACAAAACTTGCAAGAAAACAAAAGAATTATGCAAATGATTATGATATCGATCTTTAAAACAAGGAAAATATACATTTATAACATTTCAACCATAGATTCATAATCATAGATAAGTGGAAACAAAAAAAGGCATTGAGTACAAGCACTAAAACTAGATGGAACCTAACAGAGCCCTATTCAAACCATATTAGAAGACATTTGTAAAGAAAATTTCAAGCATATTAGCATACACATTGTCGTTCCAGGTAGAAATTACTTCAGAAGCTTGAATGCTAAGAAAATTAGGGAAATTTACATATGTAGAATAAAATTCTCATATAGTTACATATCTCACACCTAAACTTTGAAATTTACAGACGGCGCTTTGGTGCTCTAAACTTATGCATGAAAAGGTGTATTTCACTTTTAAGAAGTGGTAATAGTACTATTTTTTTTATGTGATATTTAATAATTGAGTGTTATGTATGTAAATATGAAAGTTTAAGTGTGAGATATGTAAATACATAAGGATTGTGTACTATGTATGCAAATGCCCCCACAAAATTTAAGTTTAAATAAAGAACAAAAGTGGACTTTTAACCTGTCACGAAACAGTGTGGCGCTTCGAAGAAGTGATGCTTGAACATCTTCCAACCTGCTCTTCACATGGTGTATCAACATTGAAGGCTCCATAGATATCCCGAAATCCTTACCGAGTTTTCCGGGCACATCTCTCCGGCTTACCACCACACTACCATCGGCAACTTCACGAGGACCAATTTCAATCCTCACGGGAACACCCTGAATAAAAGGTTATTAGTTATCAGTACCTAAATTTGCATCAGGACTAAGAAAACAGTATGTATAAACTTTGGATAATTTATATAGATACCAACTCAATTCCAATGTATTTACATATTCAACTCCTAAACTTCAGTTTCTACATTCACGCCCCCTAACCTATGCATAAAAAGTGTATTTCATTTTTTAATCGTTAAAATGGTGTTATTTTTTATGTGATATGAAAGTTGAGTGCTATAAACGTAAAAATTTGAAGTATGCGTTGGATATGTAAATACATAGGAATTAGATGGTATGTATGTATGTCCCATAAATTTTTAAGTATGGAATTTGCATTAGCTACAAAAAATATATCAAGCAAGTATTAGGAACATAATGCATTAAATAAGCACTACCCAGTATCCCCATTAATAGAGCATACCACCAACGGATGGATACAAGCTCAAGGGAGATTTTCTTCTGTCAATAAACCAATATCCTCACTTCTAAATTAAACATATGTAGCACACAAGTCTTATGTATTCACATCTCTCACACCTAAACTTTGATATTTACATACTTACCACTTTGGTGCTCTAAACTTATGCATGAAAAGGTGTATTTCATTTTTAGAAAGTGGTAATAATGCTATCTTTGATGTTATATTAAAGAATTGAGTGCTATGTGTATAAATATGAAAGTTTACATGTGAGAAATGTAAAAACACCTAAACTTCAGTTTTACATAAATGCCACCATACTTTAGCATAAAAAGGTGTATTTGACTTTTAATAGTTAAAATGGTGGTATTTTTTATGTTATATGAAAGATTTTAGTGGTATAAATGTAAAAATTGAAGTATAGGTGTTAGATATGTAAATACATAGGAATTAGGTGGTATGTAGGTAAATGCCCCGTAAATTTTTGGGTAGGGAAGTTGCATTAACTGCAAAATATATATTAAGCAAGCATTAGGAACAGAATACGTCAAATAAGCACTATTGCTGCGCATCCTCATTAATGGAGCTACCATCAAGATGGATACAGACCAAGCTTGAGATTTTCTGCTGTCAATGAGCCAATACTCACTTTTAAAATAAATACACAGCCAAAGATTGGTAAGAGAGCCGGTTTAATTCTTACTTTTAATTCCCAAAAATTAAATTTCCATCCCGGAGTCCTCTGTTCTGAGCCATCAATTTTGACTCTGATATCTGCTGATTTCAGGGTTTGTTCGACAGTCACAGCAGTACTAAGAACTCCAATTTTCTCGTCGTCTTTCTTCCAAATTGGTACTATTACAACCTGAATTGCATGCATTAACAGAAATAAAGTTCAGTATATTAAAAGGAGTAAAGTGTCAAGATAGTCCCGTGACGATTTACATGAGGCTATTTTAGTCTCAGAGCTCATATAAGTGTCAAATTAGTCTCCAGTTTCTTCGAACAACTTCACAAAACCATGCAAGATATAAGATAAGATCTCATCGAAGGCTATCTCCTTCTGTCATCTTACCAAAGATTTGAGAAGACAAACAAGCCCTAGTTTTGGAAAGGATTCATTGCATTAATCTTGTAAAATTGATAATATTTTATGTAAAATTGATCTAAATTTCTTGTCAAAGGTTTTCTAAAGTTCTTATCCAAGGTTTCTAAAGTGTTGTAGATTTCTATCCCAGAAACGGATATGGTATGAATCACTAAAAAGCATGAAGTGGTTGGCTAGGCCAATAATGAGAATTTCAATAAGAGGCTAACATACACTGTCATGATTCGAACGCCCTTTCTGAAGAGATTTGATTCAAAACTACTATATCTCGAAGGTTCAATATTTGGAAATTTTTATAGGTTTCGCCTGTGTCAATAAACAATCCGAAATAGAAAAGGACCAATTGAAGCAACTTCCATCACAGCTCAGAAGATCAATTTAAATAGATGGAGAAATGTTTTCTAAACAACCTCATATATAATAATGTCATTGCAAATCCTCCAATGCAATAAAAAATTATATAAATGCGAGGATGAAGTTGAAACTCTCTTATTCAACAACAAGCCTTTATCCGACTAATTGGGGTCCTGTGACTCCTTGCAAAAGGCCATTTTAATCCCAAAGTTTATGAAATTGGTAATTCAGTCCACAGATTTTTTTTAATATGGGTTGAAACAGTTCCAATGAGGACTATTTTAGCTCCAGTTAAAATAGTATTAGGACTAATTTAACGCTTTTATAAACTCTGATTAAAATGATCTCATATAAACAGTAAGGGGAATATTTTGGCACTTTACACCTCATTAATGATAAGCCGGAATCTGAAAAATAATAATAATAATAAATATTCACAATATTTTAAACTTAGAAACAGCCAGTAGATAGACCACAATATGCAAAACCTTCTATTATGAAAAATTACAGGATGGTTCAACAGCATTCTTTCAACTGAAAATAAAATCTGATGGAGGCCTGGCTAACAAATGCAAACGTAAGCACGATAAGAAGAAAGGGAGTTACCTGTACCGGAGCAAGCCTGGGAGGAAGCATTAAGCCAGCATCATCCCCATGAGTCAAGATAATACCACCAATAAAGCGAGTACTAATAGCCCAAGAAGTTTGCCAAACATGTTGCCTCTGTCCATTTTCATCTGTGAACTGACAGATTTGTTAAGGGATATATCAGTGTGCATGCAAAAAAATGCAATTATTAATTTGAAGGTTGACATGCATGCCACTCAATTCTTATGTATTTACATATACAACGCCTAGAATTTAATTTTTACATACGCGTCACCCTGAATATGCATGAAAATGTGTATTTCACTTAAAATGGTGGTACTTTTGATGTGATATGAAAACTTTGTGTGATAAAATTGTAAAAGAGAAAATTTTAGGTGTTAGATATGTAAAGAATAGGAATTGGGTGGTATGTATGTAAATGCTCCTTTTTAATTTAGGCAAATGACACTGTAGATCAACTTTCGCTCTTTCAGATAAACGGTTTCTATAGAAAGATACAAAATAAACATCAAACATAAACCACTCTAGAATACCTCCCGCTAAGCATATTCTCATACACAGTTTCCCACCTCCCGTTAAGCATATTCTCATACACAGTTTCCCACCTCTTGTACCAATAAACTTACATTTAATAGATAGTTATAGGTAATTGATTAACTAACACTAGCATTAGCGTCAATCATTAAAAAAAGAGAATAAGTTGGTGCACTTTGTATAGAACTTATGTGAAATCACACATGAAACCGACCTTCAAATTTAAGACTGTTCAGAATTTCTGTGAAATCACACATGAAACCGACCTATTGATAATAACAAAATCATTAACCAAGTTTTCAATCCCAATTTCAATTTTAGCTCAATCATAAAAGTTTATTTTTTATGGTTTCCATGGCTATTGATGTACTTTTGGTAATTAGCTTTAAGGTTCAAATTGGGTATCACACTCGATAACTAAATTAATGTTAAAACACAAAAAGGATATATTTACAATTTAATATTTTCAAAATGACTTTTGCATAAATTTTTAATTTAAATATATTTTAAGAATAAACAAAGAAATTAATACAATTGTATCAAATGTTAAAAATTAACATTTCAATATTTAAAATATTTAAAAATTTTGGGAGCTTTAAATCAGCATGATTAGTAATTACTAAGTGTATATTCAGATATTAGCAATTTAGCCTTTTTAAGTTTGAACTTTAAAAAAAATTTTCATGTGAGTATATTAGAAATTGGCTTGCAATAAGCCATTTAATTTGCTGAAAAATGAATACAAAGTCAAATGACTGTAATGTAAAATACATGTAGTATAAAACAAATGCACAATATTACATTTTTTGTGTTTGATTTGAAATAAAACAGTTCCCATGTAAAGCCCGATGGTGAAATTTGACAGTGGGGCAGCAGCTACAACCTGCAACAACAGTGGCATAGGCAGTAATGACCGATGAAGACAGCTAGTGGCGGTGGTGTCTGGTGATATTTGTCATCAATAGTGGAAGTGGCAGGCTACCATAGACGGTGGGGGTGCGGGTGGGGGTGGCACGTAGCCAGTAATAGTGGACACTGAATGCGGTGGTTGAGCTGGTCGGCAGCTAGAATGGGCAACAGCGGGTCGCAGTATATTTGGAAGTTAGCAAAATTAGCAGATTTTGAAATATACCAAAAATTGTCTAAGGGTGAGTTTCAATCTGCTCAAAATTTTACTTGTGTTTATGTTCTATTAAACTAAAAACCTGCATTCATAAAAGCCCCTTATTTACACCCAAAATCTTCAAAACCAAATAAACCATAAATGTAAAATTTTCCTAAGGACTAGTCTCGAATAGGCTCGAATCTTAGAGTTTGTTCCTTGTCCATCCATTTAGGTATATTGGTTGTTTCTTAAGTTGCAATATCAGCATATAGCTATGAGAGTACTGCTTAAACATCAAAATGGCAAAGTTTTGAATCTCAATGATACCGGAGTTAACCCAAATCACGACGCAAAAAGACGAATTTTATTATTGAATTAGCCGAGGATACAATGAACTCAAAAGAAAGAAAAATAACCACACAAAGTAAAAGTGCAAAAAAATTGTACACAAACGACACAACAACGAAGACATAAACTAACACGGGAGCTTTCCGGAGGTAGGTGTTACTATAGACTGTAGCAGCTACAGTAACCGTGGTCCAACCCCTCCCCCTTTTTATTACATTTTCTCTCCTAATATTTCTTTCTTTATCCATGAAATCCCCTATCATAAATCCTTGTCTATTATAATACATCTTTTTTATTCTATTTCAAAATTGAAAGCATTGCCTAAAGGTTGCTTTTGCTTAGAAAAGAAGATTTTTTATGATTGTTGATTTCAGTTACTGCCCTTGAGGCATTTTTCCCCTCCAGGGGTTGAACCCGACAGCGAAAAAGTGCTCCGTCTATAAGTCGTCTGAGGTGGTGACCGTTTTCAAGGGTTCAAGTGGTGTTTCAGTTGTAGCTCGATCCCGACAAAACATTTTATCTTTCCACAACCATATGATCCCCTTCCTGTCGTTGGTCACCTTGTCTTATCACCTGTCAGCTTGTTGCCCTCATTGTTAAACTCCCTCTAGCCCTTCCAGAACCTGACCGCAACCCTCCCAACCCATCCAAACCTGACCGCAACCCTCCCAACCCATCCAGACCTGACCGCAACCCTCCCAGGCCTTCCCCCATCTTGGTGTAGCCGTTTCCTGCTCTTCCCAGCGCCGCAGAAGCCCGTCCCGAGCAGCACAGCAGCTATCGCAACCCCTCTATCAGATCTACCTGCTATTGTAACCCTTATTGGAGTCTATGTTGAGTATTTATGTTTGTGTTGTTGTTATTTTATGTTTTCAAGCATGGCATTTGTAATCCTTTCAATTTTAGAAATAATATTTGTTTTCCATTGTGATTTTGGTTTCCTTCAGTATCATTTGGTATCAAAGCTAACTCAATCCTAGTCCTATGCTAGGGTCTCTAGCATTCGCCCCTACTCAAGCCACCCTCACCAAAATTTTCCTGTCCTAAAAGCTTCGACAAATGAAGTCAAAGCCCCCCCCCCATAGATTGACGCGGAAGCTTCCCCGGATCACGGTAATGTAGATGCCACAATGTCGCGAACGAGTTACTGCAGCAGATACAGTAACCGCGAAACAACCATTTTCCCGCCTTTTCTTTCCTTTTTCTCTCCTAATATTTATTTCCTTTTCCATGAAATCCCTTATTATAAATCCTTGTCTATTATATTACTTCATTTTATTCTATTTCTTAATTGAAAGCATTGTCCCTAATCTCTCTTATATAGAGGGGTTGTTTTTGCTTAGGAGAGGAGGGTTTTGATGATTGTTAATTTTAGTTACTTCCCTTGAGGCATTCTTCCACTCTGGGGGTTGTACTCGACAGCTAGAAGGAGCTTCGATTGTAACTCGTATGAGGTGGTGAGCGTCTCCAAGGGTGGTGCTCAGGCTGTAGCTCGATCTTGACGAGACATTTTATCTTTCTGCAACCCCCCAACCCTTTTCCTATCGCTGGCCACCCTGTCCTACCGCTTGCCAGCTTGTTGCCCTCACAATTGAATTCCTTCCAGCCCTTCCCACATTTGCCATAAGCCCTCCCAGCCCATCCAAACCTGACTGCAACCCTCCCAGACCTCCCCCATCCTGTTGTAGTTGTTTCCAACCCTTCCCAACGCTACAGCAGCTATTGCAGCCCCGAGCAGCCCAGCAGTTATCGCAGCCCCTCCATCAGATCTATTTACTACTGTAACCCTTATTGGAGTTTGTATTGTGTCTTTATGATTGTGTTATAGTTTTGTTGTCGTTATTTTATGTTTTCAAGAGCCATGTTTGTAATCCTTTCAATTTTAGCAATATATATATATATATATATATATATATATATATATATATATATATATATATATNATCATAAACAATCTCGATGAAGAGGAACTCTAGGGTGATGGTGCAAAGCAAACAACTACGATGAAGGACGGAGAGGTGTCGGGCTATTATAGAGGCGTCGAACCACAACTGGAGGAAGTGGAGAAGTCGTCAATGGCCGGAATCAGAAATACAGCTGACCGCGATCTGCAGGGAAGCTACAGGGAGGTGGTGCGGTGGCTGGAGGAGGAAGAGGGGCAATGGGCAGGATGGTCGAGAGGCAACCGGAAGAGCTAGGAAGAGGCAGGGTGGATGCGGCCTGCAAGGAAGCTGAAGGGAGATCGGTGGGGGCTTGTAGGAAGGCAGGGGAGGAGGTGTGGTGGTATGTTGTAGGATTGAGAAGCGGTCGACAGCAGCAGGGAGGGTGGATGGACAGAAAAATATCTCGATAGGGTTAAGCTATAGCTGTAGCATCACCCGGACTCGTGGAAATGATCACCACCTCGGACGAGGGACAGCCGAAGTATTACCTCAACGTCGGATACTGCCGTCGAAGGGAAAATACCAAGGCTAAAACCTGAATTTAGATATCAAGAATAAGATCCCTAACTCTATGCACATCATACTCTAATTATAATGAGGATAAGACTTTATTTTAGGCAATACTTAAAATAAGAAAGAATAATCAAATCAATATTTCATATTTAGTAAAGAGGAATAAAATATTCAAAAATTTGATTTGGAAATTCAATTTAGGAAAGCGATTATAATGGAAATTTAGATTTAGGAAAGATGAATAAAGTATTCAGGAATTTTGATTTGAACATTCAGTTTAGGAAAATGATTATAATGGAAACTCATATTTAGGAAAGAGGAATAAAAATATTCATAAATTATGATTTGGAAGCACTATATTTGGAAGGTGTTAAGAAGAAAAAAGAGGAAGGGGAGAAAAGGGAATGGGAGGCGCGGTAGCCCCCCTCCCTTCGAGGAATGGTCGGTCCTCCATAGCCCCCGCGTCACTCAATTCACAGATCAAGTGTAGCACAAGAGCATAAGGTGTTTAGCAAAAACCAAAAAAAAAAACAGATTAGGAAAATTTGAATCTAAATGGTAATTTGAATCACTTTTAGGCAATCCTGAAAATTATAGATGTAATTCACTACCCATGGCTAGAATAAAATAATAATAATATAATAAGGTAAAATAATTAGTTCCTAAGCCACTACAAAAGGAGAAAATCCCAACAAACCAATCGCATAAGAATACAAAAATGTAAGACAACGGCATTTATGCCACAACCACTAATAAAAAAAAATGGAAACATCATACATGAGGCAGTCAATCTTGCTCCAAATCAAAATATTGCAAATATCGCAAAAGAATACTAAAAATTGTGAGAAGGTAAATTTTCTGTACAACAAACTGAAGTCCGCTAACAAGAGCCTACAAGAGTAGTCATAGAAGCCATTAAAAAAATGAAATAATGGATCTCATGAAGAAGTCGTGGGATGAAAACATTGAGGAAACCGTAGGAGAAAATTACAAAAGAGGATGCAAAAACACAAGGGGAGCATCAAACAAAACTGCCCAAGAAGAGAAGTTACAATTCAAAAGAGGCAAAAGTCATGGAAGAGAAGAGTCGTTATGAATTAAGGAGTGTCTCATTAAACAGATAAATGATAAACCAAAAATGATAGCAAACAATTAGGATCCCTATGGATCAAACTATATAACCACTATAAAAAGTAAATAATAGCAAAAATAACCTCAAAAAAGTGGTAAGCATTGAATAACTATAATAGACTGACACATTGACTTAGCATGCCAAAAAGACCAAAATAAAAACATCGCCACTTGATGTGCAGATTGGTTCTCGGTGAAAGAGAAGGTAAGAATAAAAAATATACACAGTATACCATATCAACTATGCCAAAAAGAATTTGGCAAGCTGGTATAATGATAAAGCAAGAAAATTATAAATGGATAACAAGCTCTATCTTAATATAAAGATCCAGATACAATGAAAGAAATAATGATATAGAATTTCTTAAGGCCTAAAATTCTCAAAATATTTCTTAATGAGGTGGAAAAAATCATACAACAATAATGTATATTCACAAAACCCAAGCTATTACACCAAAACAGTTGTTAAATACCTTTACAAAAAATAAAAAGTGATTGAAATAAAGCTAGACAAAAGGTTTATGGTTTTCTACTACAAATTAAAAATTACAATAAAGAACAATGAAAGTCGTGGACATCATTGAAACCTCGACAAAATTTTATATTGTAATTAGTGAGAGAATCAGGGGATGACTGCAGGGGTGCTCTTCACCACTAGATTTTTACTATAATTCTTTAATATCATATAACTTACAAAAAATTTTGCCCTTCCAAACTTAAATACTTAATTATAATTTAATAGTCATGTTTATAATAGTTTTAAGAAAATTTAAAAATAGAAAAATTTTAACATAAATACTTCGCCTCTTGATTTTTTAGTCTGTCACTACCCCTTCCTTAGATTTTGGTTCCGCTGTTAACTTTGTGATGAATCAAACCAAACATGATCTCTTTTTTAACTGTACGCTGAAAAAGATAGTTGAATAAAACAATAATAATGAGAACAATACAAAAGGAAAAACAAAAGAAAACACCATAAAAGTAAGTCACAACTTTGTGCTAAAAAAGATAGTTCAAATATAACAATAATAATGAGAACAATAAAAATGGAAAAACAAAAGAAAATATCATAAAAGTAAGTCACAATTTTGTACAAAAGAGAACGTCATAAGATTCTTTAAGTTTCTTAATTGACCAAAGAATATGAATCCAATAAATAGAAAGATAAAGATCAAGTTATCTAACGGAAAAATATATTCAAGCAATTAATGAGTTCTACCCATACATCAAATTACAAAAGTAATGAGAAACATCCTCAATGACTTCAACAGTAATCAAATTCCCAAACTACATAAAGTTCACCATCCGTTTACAATGCCCCAACAACCGAAGATTGATACAATTTCATAAGCAAAGTAAATACATTCTATAAAAAGAGCCAAAAACTAGCAACATTAAAAAATGGAAAAATCCAAGCAAAACAAGAGGAAATTTGGATTAGCACAATAAGGAGATGCACATCAACAAGATAAGAATAAGCGCATCAACACAATAAAGAGCCACAAACATTATTTCAATCTTGATAACAAGTTAACATCATATACATGTATGTGATGCACTATTTAAACTGAAAATTGAAAATGAAAACAAATTTAAATTTAAATTTATAGAAGGAAAATTCACATACATAGCACACAATTCTTATGTATTTACATATATCTCACCTGAAATTTCATATTTATATACATAGTACTTTGGTGCTTGATACCAATGAATGAAAAGGTGTATTTAATTTTTCAAAAGTGGTAAAAGCACAAATCTTTATATGATATTAAAGATTTCATTGTTGGGTGTCTAACTATGGAAGTTTAGGTGTGAGATATGCAAATAGAAAAGAATTGTGTGCCGTGAAAGTAAATTCCCTTTTATAAACATACATTGGTCAAATTGATCATTATAACACAAGCATAGTTTGTTTTTCNCTTGTGTTAAGAAAGGCAGAGGTAGACCTAGGAAGACTTGGGCTTATTGTA
>JXCR01141514.1:23465-77545 GCA_002079205.1 Phalaenopsis hybrid cultivar
TATCGCAAAAGAATACTAAAAATTGTGAGAAGGTAAATTTTATGTACAACAAACTGAAGTCCACTAACAAAAGCCTCCAAGAGGAGTCATAGAAGCCATTAAAAAAAATGAAATAATGGATCTCATAAAGAAGTCATGGGATGAAAACATCGAGGAAACCGTTGGAGGAGAAAATTACAAAAGAGTATGCAAAAACACAAGGGGAGCATCAAACAAAACTGCCCAAGAAGAGAAGTTACAATTCGAAAGAGGCAAAAGTCAAGGAAGAGAAGAGTCGTTATGAATTAAGGAGTGTGTGTCATTAAACAGATCAATGATAAACCAACAATGATAGCAAACAATTAGGATCCCTATGGATCAAACTATATAACCACTATAAAAAGTAAATAATAGCAAAANATAAGTTGGGATGTTTATCCTGGATTTCCGAATACTGAATGTATTTTGGACTATTAAAACTTAATTTTAAAATAGTTCGTATTAAACTCTTGGATTAAAATGATATTATGTAAATACTCGGTAGGGTCTGTTTAGGGCAGCTGTAGCTTATTGAATAATCTGCGGATAAGTTGATTAAAAATAATTTGCTAATAAGTTAGGAGCGGTGGCTATTAGAAATTTTTATTTTTTTTTTAAGTCAGACTACTCCCAAAAAGCTGTCACCGCATCTAGATAGATGTAGTATGAAAATGCCGCTTTTAGCATTTTCAAACGTTTTTAAAACGCTACCGCACTAAATAAATTGTCTCAAACGAAGCCTTAATTTTTTGAAAATATTCAACTATACTTTTTTTAATAAATAATCTATATTCTCTTAAAGGCACATATTATTTAATTTTTTTCTTATTATTATACTTATAATGACTATATTATTTAATTTAATTATAATTATTAAGAATACTTTCATCTTGCATTCGTGTGTGTTTGTGTTTTTTTTATAATTTTAATTGAAATGTTCACTTTTCATACATTTTAAGAATCCATCCACCATCCTATTTAATCATATCCATAATTTAAATAATTTAATTATAAAGAAAATGTTCACACATGATTTGGGAGAAACAATCCATTCTCTCAGACAAAGTGGAGAGGATGGAGGAGGAAATAGCTGCCCTTCGCATGAAACTATTGGAAGTCAGAGAGAAGTTCCTCATGCAACCGGCTCAAGCCGATAATGATTGGTGGACCAGTTTAAGTTTAAGGGAGAAGTTTTGTACAAGAGAGTGCTTCGGCCATAGTATATGTCCTCTTAAATGGAATATGATCCCCTTATTTAACATGTCATCTCGAACTAATTTTCGAGTGTTCTTTGTAATGTCCAATTTTGGAATAAAATTTGTTTCTCCTTTCTTAAATCACGTGTTAATGTGAATTTATGTGAACGCGTTCTTGAAATTACTATATGATTTTGTTTTTACCCGTGTATGACAGTTCAACTTATTCTGATAACTTATATATAGAGTTAGGAGTTAGGTGGACACTACATGTTTTATGCCTTTTTCTCTCTATGTTCATTTGCTCACTGACCTTTTTATTGGTTTGTTCTTTGCACTTTATTATGTTGCCTCCAAAATATTCTCTGCAAGCCTTGGGGTCGATAATCGCAACTGATCGGTTGATGATGACACAGGGGGGAGGTAGCTTGGCTACAAAATATCTATGTCTTTGATTCCACTATATAGCTTTGAGCTGCAAAGAAGAACAATTGAGCAACGACCCTCATTTTGGGCTCATATTTTTTCTCTCTTTTTTTTTCTTTTTTTTTACGGAGATCAATTCTGATTAGACTTAAGACTACTTTTCAGCCAAGAACTACAGGCTATTTTTAACTATTACGGGGTTATCCCAACCAAGAATATGCATAACTAATTCACCTCCATCATGACCTACGTCATCTTCTACCGCCAGGCAGGAACCTTGTGATCGACGAAGCACTTCATGTACATGTTCACGTTTTGGGTTGGTCTAGAGGGTTGTGTACAACTTAGCTTGCTTGGCAAGTTCCAACTAATAGTGTTGGTGAATATAGTAAAGGATTGAAAGTTTTATTTTTGCCTTGACTCTTCTTCCCAATGTTGGAACATCCAAAGTTTCTCACCATAAGATGCAGACGGTAAATCAAAGAAGAAGAAGGCACCAGATTGAAGCAACAGGGGTTGAAGGATAATAAATTTCAATTTATCAGTATCTTGATCTATTAGCTATCATCTGGTGTTGCAGTCAGAGAAGTACAAGCAAATGACAAAGGAGGATTGAGCAGCCTTAAACGCCCAAGAGGCTGAGCAGGAGGTTGTGGTTGCTGCCTGAGCAACTAAGAATAAAGCTCAACCAGTTGCTCGTGTGAAGCATGTCCACTTTAAAGTTGTTTGAGGTTGCTAGCCAAGATATGCCTGTGGTGGTCTGTGATGCGGGAAGTTTTAAACTTTTGAACATGGTTAACTTTGTATCTGAGTCTTCTATTGTTATTCAAATGATCTCCACCATTAAGTTAATTCTTATCNGACTTTCAAACATGGTTAACTTTGTATCTGAGTCTTCTATTGTTATTCAAATGATCTCCACCATTAAGTTAATTCTTATCGAGAGGAAAACTTCTTTAATCCCAATTAAAAGCTCTTTATTATTTGCAGGTTCTTTGGGTGCACAACACTAAAAAATCAAGCAGACACTGAGCTGGTTGGAATCAAGTGGCGTCGAGGGGTAGACCTCAAAAGAAAGCTCTAAAGTAGGACCAGTTGCCCTTGGTCGGTCGCTCCAATGTTTATTTAGTTGTCCATGAGGGGTGTGGCCAGCCGACCTTCTCCCATTTCCCAAAGTGAACCCGAGTCTAAGTCTGAGCCAGCCAACCAAAAAGAGGAGGTAAGCCCCTACAACGGGAAAGATCCCGCCACTGATTCGAGTTTCTTANTCAGTTGCCCTTGGTTGGTCGCTCCAATGTTTATTGAGTTGTCCATGAGGGGTGTGGCCAGTCGGCCTTCTCCCATTTCCCAGAGTGAACCTGAGTCTAAGTCCGAGCCAGCCAACCAAAAAGAGGAGGTAAGCCCCTACAACGGGAAAGATCCCGCCACTGATTCGAGTTTCTTACCTCCTTCCCCTCCCAAAAGAAGCAAAAGGCCCTCCACTTACATGTATCTCGACGTAGGTCGAGAAACCAATTTGCTTTGAACAATCTGAGGAAGGACTGCTACTCAGATTCCCATGTCCCGACTTTATATTTTTATACAATTGCAGACATGATTTGGCCTTGAGCTTTCAAGAAAATCCTTTACGAGAAAAGTCTCTAATGTATGGGTTAGGTGATCTAACATCAACAAATTATGACTTGAGAGTTTTAGTACTTTCGATTGATAGTCCTGGTAAAGGCTAAGGAAAAGTTGAACGAGACAAAGGATGGGGTGAAGACGATGGAGAAGCAGGCAAAGCTGGCTATAACCAATTGTTTAGAATGTCGGAGTTGTTGTTGACCGCTTAGGGAGAGAACTAGGCCCCGAGAGAAAGTTGGTGATGATGATGACATTAGATGAGTTATTTGGTGTGTTATCAGTCGTATGATAAAGGCGAAGCGAGTTTCCCTTGAGTGGTCCAATTTGGATAGATTTGTTACATTATTCTCGGACTCAGAGAGGAGAACGAGGAATAAGAGAAAAGTGATTAAGATGATGGAGGGTCTTCCAATGCTTGACTCTTCTTCGGCTTCATCTGTACTTAGAGAAATTTTTTTCTTTTCCTTTTTGAATACTTTCTAAAGAGAATTATATGAAAATCTTCGTGAGTTCTTAAACATGAAATAAAACAAAGCTTTATGTCAGTTTTCACCTTTGATTCTTATGTTTTATCTCAACCACATTTTTTTTTCTTTGTGATAAATGCTTATGATGATTGTTGGATTGGGGTTTTTAAGAATGTCTTTAATTGATTTTGCCGATTAACCGTCTGAGTAAAATCTTACACTTCACATATATCGGTCGTCTCACTCAGTTTGGTTGCCACCTTAGACGACCCACATATGATGTTGTGTGTGTTAAGTATATATTGTCGTAGCCTTCACAGGGATAATCGTCATGAGTTGTTGTTAAGGTGATTCGTTTGCTACTTACCACATATCCTGTCTCTAATGATCAGGGAAGCATCGCTATAGCTTGAACCATTTCGAGTTAGGAAACTTATAATTGGGCATTGTTGGTCGGTTCTTGTGCATTTTGCAGATCTAATGTTAATTATCACTATCTGTCAAATTTTATATTTTTACCGATCAAACATTTTTTTATCGTTGTTGGTTTTGAAAAATATGCACCGATTGGACATCTTGCATTGTTTTCGTTTCCACCGCTCGGGTGAAACCATTGTAGGCAGGATGGTTCGAGTTCTTTAAGTGCAAGTCAGACTTTGACAATTCCTTGCACAATTTTTTTAAGTTTTGTGAGTGTTAATCGAGCCTAGTAATGCATGTGCACTTAGAAAACTTTTACTTAATTATTTTTTTGAACTTGAAAATAAAATACAAGAGTTGGAACGATAATGTATTCTCATTGTTGATTTTAAGGCTTCTAAAGATATTGGGTAAAACACCCTCAGTGGTACGCCCTTTTGGTTTATCCATAATCTTAGTGCCTCTATGAGCTTTCGAGGTGAGTTCAAGTCGAACGATGAGGATTGTGTCTAGAATCCTGGCTTTCTCTGCTGTCAGTTGTCTTTGTTGGATGGCGATTAACTAACTTAGTTTTGAATGATGTGGGGTAAGAGTTATACTTTTATTTCAATATGTGTATGTTGGCTAGTTCCAACTGCTCGGCTAGCATCTTCAGTCTCTGCAGGGCTAGCATGTATTGGAATTGTGCTTCTTTCACCTCTTAAGAAAAAACAACATGAGCTACTGCAGGCTCCAAATCACGTACTTCTAACACCTCCTTCTGAAAAGTGTGTGATGAACGAGCAAAAACACTCATTCTATCCTTATCGGTTATGCAAGAGGGCCATAAATTCTTATGTGGCTTCTAATGCTGCTAAGATATGCCACAAACATTCACTTGAATTCAGCGGACTACATGATCACTCCCAATGGCAACATGTTGAACCACTTGAGAGTTGAATCCCTCAATGAGGTAAAGAAGAGATGACNTACGTACTTCTAACACCTCCTTCTGAAAAGTGTGTGATGAACGAGCAAAAGCACTCATTCTATCCTTATCGGTTATGCAAGAGGGCCATAAACTCTTATGCGGCTTCTAATGCTGGTAAAATATGCCACAAACATTCACTTGAATTCAGCGGACTACGTGATCACTCCCAATGGCAACATGTTGAACCACTTGAGAGTTGAATCCCTCAATGAGGTAAAGAAGAGATGACATTTTAGCAAGTCAATGATCCTCAACATACCTAATTAACTTGAATTAGGCAATGTGGCTAGTCGGATCGGTCATGCCGTTATGGATATCCAATGTCGGGATCATGAAACTCTTTAGGGGTTGGACTTTAGAGATTTGCCTAAATAATCCATTCTCAAGTTGTCAGAACACTTCAATATGCTTGTATCGATGTCTGTTGATTGGTGTTGACCCAACACTACCAAAGTAATGGGAGTGAGCTTCTCTTTCTAAGGTTAAGGGGGTTTTACGATCATTAAACATCGACCCTTCCTCTAGTGGATGTCGCTCTCTTCCCTAAGCGAGTGCTTCTTGGATTACATGCAATATTTGATCATTTAGCTCTAAAATTTGTTCTTTCACAAACTCTCTTGTGCACTTCATATTACTAGCGTCTCTGTTATGAGTTTTTCTTTGTGCGTTGCTTCTCTTCTTTTTTGTAGCATGATCCACGCTCACCGTATCTTTTAGAATATTGAATCTTGATTTGTTGGTGAATCACGCCAAGGAATAAAGCGTATTAAAGGAGAGAGAGAGAGAGATGAGTGAACATTAATGAACAACAATAAAATATGTCTCTATTTCTTTCATCATAAAATGATCTCTTTATTTATAGTGGAGATGGTACAATATTGTGACACTAAATTTATGTTTTTGCTTTAATGACCGTTGCATAAGATATTCTATGTATTTTACATATATAGGCATATCACTCATTTTTTCTTTGGCTTGTTCGACTGAGCTTGTTTGGCATTGGCTTGGTAAGTTCAGTAAGGTCGGTTGATGTTGCCGATTTTGTGAGCGTGATTAGCTTCGGGTCAGTAGGACTTATTCGGTCGGCTGGTCTTTGTCAATCAGTTAATCTGGACTAGTCGTTGTTCTTGATCCCTGATGATGAGCTTATTTTGGTGGAGTGAGACTACACTATCAGTCCGATGATAATTTATCATGACTCCAAAGGTAACTCACTCATCAGCAAGAAAAAGCTAAAGGGATATCTTCAAAACTCCTTATCCCAAAAATGAGCCTTAGGGACAGAATTGACTAAGGGTCCATTTGGGATAGTTTATTAGTGCGGGCAACGTTTTCAAAACACCGTTTCACCTTTTGGAAAACACGTTTCGGCAGCTTATCCAAAAATACAGTTGAGTTTTTACACTAAGCGCAGGTCGCGGGTCAAACCCCGTGAGCTAACTGCGAGTCGCATTTTAGAATAAGCTGCTTATCTGAATAAACACAAGTTGTTCCAAACTCACTCTAAATTTTATTTTAACTTAAATTCATATTGCAACCAAACAAATGTTTACAGTTTCAGTCGTTTCAGTACTGGCAAATTTGGACCCTTTTCCTCTCATTATCAGGACAAAAAATATTCTGCCCTTGTTAGTTTCTCACTGTTAGTATTCCAAACTCCACCCTTGCATCAAAGGCGCAAACCACCGAGACGTCCATCCCTTCCACTTTAATCTTACCCTGCAATGCTAGAAGTTTTTCTAATTCATAATCTGTTTTTGCGCGGACCTACTTATCTATATGCTTGGTCTACACTCCTCTTGATATTTTTTTCAGCTTATTCTTGCACGTCCAGTTTTTCTTTAGGGTTTAATCTACTTGCAGAAGCTGAAGAACATGGCTGCTTGATTTGGAGTATGGGGGTTGCAAAATTACTTCTGCTCAGTCTCATGTTGGTATCATGCTGTCCATCTGCTAGCAATGCAGAATATCTCAAATACAAAGATCCGAAACAACCATTGGGAACAAGAATCAAGGATCTGATCAGTAGGATGAGCCTTGCAGAAAAGATTGGCCAGATGACACAGGTTGAGCGCTCGGTAGCTACGGCGGAAGACATGAAGAGATACTTCATTGGTCAGAAGGATTTCTGTATTGATTCTAAATATTGGTTAGTAATGTCTTCTGATTCATTAATTTTTTTCAGGAAGTGTATTGAGTGGTGGTGGGAGTGTTCCACGTCTGAAGGCGACGTCCAAGGATTGGGTGGATATGATCAATGAATTCCAAAATGGCAGTCTTTCAACGCGGCTTGGGATACCAATGATCTATGGAATAGATGCCATTCATGGAAACAATAATGTGTATAATGCAACTATTTTTCCACACAATATTGGGCTTGGAGCAACCAGGCAAGTATTCATTGGTTCACTTTATGTTTGAGTTATGGAAGATTTGCATACATACCGCTAAATTCCTATGCATTTACATATATAACACCTAAATTTTAATTTATTGTTGTATTTGAGAATTTTGGAAAATCTTGCTACTCATCTGATTTTGGTGTTGGAGATATTGAGATGAAGTAAGTTACATGCTAAGTTTTTGGAGTAGAATTTTAGTTGTAGAGTATTGCATTCTTGGGACACATAACTGGTGGAAATTGAATATCTGTAAATCATTGAAAGATGCAGGTTGTGATTAGATAGCTGAAATATATCAATATATTCAAATTGTGAAGTTTTCTTGATGTGACAAGCTATCGTTTAAATTTTTTAATAGATTTTCTCAAATGACAATGTGCTTGATCAAATCTACACAAAATAAGTGTGGCTTGACTTAAAAATAATGTGATATTACATTTTCAGAAGTTAAATGAGTGTTTAATGTTGGGACCAATATTGATCATCCCTTTTGGCATAGTGGGTTTTCATATATTTAGTGGTGGTTTATTGAAAGGATTTAGCTGTNGCTGTGGGAAGCAAACAGCACAATCAGCACACATTCTCGTAAAACAAAACTGAACACAATATGTGCGCGGGCAATCGAAAAATCACGCACCTGAGGGAAGTACATGTTACTGTGACCGGTCTCCTTAAACTTAGCATTCAAATAATCCTACAACAAACCAGAAACCCCAACCCAAATCAGAATAAACTTCAACGCAAACTAACAGAATGAAAAAAAAAAAACTTCATAACAACAAAACCTGTATCGCTTCCCATATAGCGTATCCATACGGCCGGATTACCATGGTGCCGCGTACAGGACCGTAATCGGCGAGCTCTGCCTTGGCGATGACATCAAGGTACCAGGCATTGAAGTCCACCGAGCGCGGGGTTAATGTCCCCTCATGGGCCGACAAGGGTTTTCGATCCAACGCCCTTAGAGAAGAGGGCAAAGGCGGCTCCTCCGCCTCCGGCGCTTCCTCCTTGGTTATGAGGGAAGCGCGGAGCTTGGAGGAAACGGGAACCCTGTATGGATGGTAGGAGGAGCGAAGGTTGGGATGGGGGTAGAAGAAGAGGTGGAGCGAGGGAAGGCAGAGAGCCATCATTNGTAAGGAGACGGGAACCCTATATGGGTAGTAGGAGGAGCGAAGGTTGGGATGGGGGTAGAAGAAGAGGTGGAGCGAGGGAAGGCAGAGAGCCATCATTGCAATGGTAAGGATTACAGGTGAGTTGTGATTGCCGTTTGAAGGATGTAGGGATGTTTATCCTGGATTTCCGAATACTGAATGTACTTTTGGACTATTAAAACTTAATTTTAAAATATTTCGTATTAAATTCTTGGATTAAAAGCGCATTATGTAAATACTCAAAAACTATTTTAACATTGTTTTCAGGTTTTAGGTTTTGTTTGGGATAGCTGCAGCTTATTGAATAATCTACTGATAAGTTGATTAAAAATAATTTGCTAATAAGGTAGGTGCGGTGGCTATTAGATATTTTTATTTTTATTTTGAAAAGTCAAATTATTGCCAGAAAGCTGGCACCGCACATAGATAGGTGCAGTGTGAAAATGTCGCTTTCAGCATTTTCAAAACTCATAAGTTGTCAAAATACAATTTACTTAGTCAGTCCAAGTGCATTTTAAAAACATTATCGCACCAAATAAACTACCCAAAACGGAGCCTTAATTTTTTGAAAATATTCAACTATGCCTTTTTTAATAAATAATCTATATTCTCTTAAAGGCAAATTCAACCTTTATTTAATTTTTTTCTTATTATTATACTTATAATGACTATATTATTTAATTTTATTATAAATATTAAGAATATTTTCATCTTGCATTCGTGTGTGTTTGTGTTTTTTTATAATTTTAATTGAAATGTTCACTTTTCATACATTTTAAGAATCCATCCACCATCCTATTCAATCATATCCATAATTTAAATACTTTAATTATAAAGGAAATGTTCAGCCATGATTTGGGAGAAAACACTCCATTCTTTTAAGAACTCGTTGGTCCAGACAAAGTGGAGAGGATGGAGGAGGAAATAGCTGCCCTTTGCATGAAACTATTGGAAGTCAGAGAGAAGTCCCTCATGCAACGGGCTCAAGCCGATAATGATTGGTGGACCAGTTTAAATTTGAGGGAGAAGTTTTGTGCAAGAGAGTGCTTCGGCCATAGTATATGTCCTCTAAAATGGAATATGATCCCCTTATTTAACATTTCATCTCGAACTAATTTTTGAGTGGTCTTTGTAATGTCTAACTTCAGAATCAAATTTATTTTTCCTTTCTTAAATCATGTGTTAAAGTGAATTTATGTCAACGCGTTCTTAAAATTACTATATGATTTTGTTTTTACTAGTGTACGACAGTTCAACTCATTTTGATAACTTATATATAGAGTTAGGAGTCGGGTGGACACTACATGTTTTATGCCTTTTTATCTCTATGTTTATTTGCTTATTGACCCTTTTGTTCTTTTGTTCATTGCACTTTATTATGTTGCCTCCCAAATATTCTTTGCAAGCCTTGGGGTCGATAATCGCAACCGATCGGTTGATGATGACACAGGGGGGAGGTAGCTCGGCTACAAAAGATCTGTCTTCGATTCCACTATATAGCTTTGAGCTGCAAAGAAGAACAATTGAGCAACGACCCTCGTTTTGGGCTCATATTTTCTCTCTTTTTTTTTGTGCAGAGATCAATTATGATTAGACTTGAGACTACTTTTCAACCAAGAACTACAGGCTATTTTCAACTATTATAAGGTTATCCCAACCAAGAATATGCATAACTACTTCACCTCCATCATGACCTACGCCATCTTCTACAGCCAGTCAGGAACCCTGTGGTCGGCGAAGCTCTTCGTGTACATGTTCACGTTTTGGGTTGGTCTAGAGGGTCGTGTACAACTTACCTTGCTTGGAAAGTTCCAACTAATAGTGTTGGTGAATATAGTAAAGGATTGAAAGTTGTGCTTTTGCTCTGACACTTCTTCCCAATATTGGAACATCCAAAGTTTCTCACCTTAAGATGCGGATGGTAAATCAAAGAAGAAGAATGCACCACATTGAAGGAACAGCGGTTGAAGGATAATAACTTTCAATTTATTAGTACCTAGATCTATTAGCTATCATATGGTGTTGCAGTCAGAGAAGTACGAGCAAATGACTAAGGAGGATTGTGCAGTCTTAAACGCCCAAGAGGCTGAGCAAGAGGTTGTGGTTGCTGCATGAGCAGCTAAGAATAAAGCTCAAGCAGTTGCTCGTGTGAAGCATGTCCACTTTGAAGTTATTCGAGGTTGCGAGCCAAGATATGGCTGTGGTGGTCTGTGACGCGGGAAGTTTTAAATTTTCAAACATGGTTAACTTTGTATCTGAGTCTTCTATTGTTATTCAAATGATCTCCACCATTAAGTTAATTCTTATCGAGAGGAAAACTTCTTTAATCCCAATTAAAAGCTCTTTATTATTTGCAGGTTCTTTGGGTGTGCAACACTTAAAAAATCAAGAAGACGCTGAGCTGGTTGGAATCAAGTGGCGTCGAGAGGTAGACCTCAAAAGAAAGGTCTAAAGCAGGATCAGTTACTCTTCGTCGGTCACTCCAATGTTTATTGAGTTGTCAATGAGGGGTGTGGCCAGTCGGCCTTCTCCCATTTCCCAAAGTGAACCCGAGTCTAAGTCTGAGCAAGCCAACCAAAAAGAGGAGGTAAGCCTCTGCAACGGGAAAGATCCAGCCACTGATTCGAGTTTCTCACCTCCTTCCCAAAAGAAGCAAAAGGCCCTCCACTTACATGTATCTCGATGTAGGTCGAAAGACCAATTTGCTTTGAACAATCTAAGTAAGGACTGGTACTCAGATTCCCATGTCTCAACTCTATATTTTTATACCATTGTAGACATGATTTGGCCTCGAGCTTTCAAGAAAATCCTTTACGAGAAAAGTCTCACATGCATGGGTTAGGTGATCGAACAGTAACAATTTATGGCTTGAGAGGTTTTGTACTTTCGGTTGACAGTCCTGGTAAAGGTTAAGGAAAAGTTGAACGAGACAAAGGATGGGGTGAAGACTATGGAGAAGCGGGCAAAGCTGGGTATAGCCAAAGTGTTTAGAATGTCAGAGTTGTTGTTGACCGCTTAGGGAGAGAACCAGGCCCCGAGAAAAATTGGTGATGATGATGACATCATATGAGTTATTTGTTGCGTTATCAGTCGTATGATAAAGGCAAAGCGAGTCTCCCTTGAGTGGGCCGATTTGGATAGATTTGTTACATTATTCTCAGACTCGGAGAGAGAGAACGAGGAATAAAAGGAGAGTGATTAAGACGATGGAGGGTCTTCCAATGTTTGACTCTTCTTCGGCTTCATCTGTACTTAGAGAATTTTTTTTCTTTTTTTTTAATACTTCTAAAGAGTATTATATGAAATTCTTCGTGAGTTCTTAAACATGAAATAAAACAAAGCTTTATGTCAGTTTTCACCTTCGATTCTTATGTTTTATCTCTACCACATTTTTTATTTTCCTTGTGATAAATGCTTATGATGATTGTTGGATTGGGGTTTTTAAGAATGTCTTTAATTGATTTTGCTGAGTAATTGTCTGAGTAAAATCTTACACTTCCAATTTATCGGTCATCTCGCTCGGTTTGGTTGCCACCTTAGACGACCCGCATCTGATGTTACGTGTATTAAGTAGATATTGTCGTAACCTTCGCAGGGATAACCATCATGACTTGTTGTTAAGGTGATTTATATGCTACTTGCCTACTTACCACATATCTTGTCTCTAATGGTCAGGGAATCGTCGCTACAACTTGAACCATTTTGAGTTAGGAAACTTAGAATTGGGCATTGTTGGTCGGTTCTTGTGCATTTTGCAAATCTAATGTTAATTATCACTATTTATCAAATTTTAGATTTTTACCGATCAAACATTTTTTTATCATTGTTGGTTTTGAAAAATATGCACCGATTAACGACTTGCATTGTTGTCGGTTCCACCTCTCGGGTCAAACCATCGTAGGCAGGATGGTTCGAGTTCTTTAAGTGCAGGCCGGACTTTGACAATTCCTTGCATGAATTTTCTAAGTTTCGTGAGTGTTAATCGAACCTAAAAATGTGTGTGCACTTAGAAAACTTTTACTTAATTATTTTTTTGAACTTGAAAATAAAATACAAGAGTTGGAACAATAATGTATTCTTATTGTTGATTTTTAGGCTTGTCAAGATATTGGGTAAAACGCGCTCAGTGGTACGCTCTTTTGGTTAATCCATAATATGAGTGCCTCTATGAGCTTTCCAGGTGAGTTCAAGTTGAGCGATGAGGATTGTGTCTCGAATCCTGGCTTTCTCTCTTGTAGGTTATCTTTGGTGGATGGTGATTAACTAACTTAGTTCTGAATGATGCGGGGTAGGAGTTATATTTTTATTTCAATATATGTATGTTGGCTAGTTCCAACTGCTCGGCTAGCATCTTCAGTCTCTGCAGGCCTAACATATATTGGAATGGTGCTTCTTTCACCTCTTAAGATAAAATAGCATGATCTACTACGGGCTCCAAAGCCTGTACTTCTAACATCTCCTTCTGAAAAGTGTGTGATGAACGAGCAAAAGCACTCATTCTATCCTTATCGGTTATACAAAAGGGCCAAAAATTCTTATGCGGCTTCTAATGCTGGTAAGCTATGCCACAAATATTCACTTGAATTCAGCGGACTACGTGATCACTCCCGATTGCAACATGTTGAACCACTTGAGAGTTGAATCCCTCAATGAGGTAAAGAAGAGATGACATTTTAGCAAGTCAATGATCCTCAACATACATAATTAACTTGAATTAGGCAATGTGTCTAGTCGGATCGGTCATGCCGTTATGGATATCTAATGTCGGGATCATGAAACTCTTTAGGGGCTGGACTTTAGAGATTTGCCTAAATAATACATTCTCAAGTTGTCAGAACACTTCAATATGCTTGTATCAATGTTTGTTGATTGGTGTTGACCTAACACTACTAAAGTATTGGGAGTGAGCTTCTCTTTCTAAGGTTAAAGGGGCTCTACGATCATCAAACATCGACCCTTCCTCTCGTGGATGTCGCTCTCTTCCCCAAGCCAACGCTTCTTGGATTACATGCAATATTTGATCATTTAGCTCTAATTTATTCTCTTGTGCACTCCATATTACTAGTGTCTCTGTTATGAGTTTTTTCTTTGTGCGTTGCATCTCTTCTTGTCTGTAGCATGATCCATGCTCACCGTATCTTTTAGAACATTCGATCTTAATTTGTTCGTGAATCACACCAAGGAATAGAGCGTATAAAAGGAGAGAGAGAGAGAGAGAGAGAGAGAGAGGGAGAGAGAGGAGTGAACATTAACGAACAACAATAAAATATATATCAATTTCTTTTATCATAAAATGATCTCTTTATTTATAGTGGAGATGATATAATCTTGTGACACTAAATTTATGTTTTTGCTTTAATGAGCGTTGCACAAGATATTCTATGTATTTTACATATATATGTATATCGCTCACCTTTTTTTTGGCTTGGTCTGCTGAGCTTGTTTGGCATTGTCTTGGTAAGTTCAATAAGGTCGGTCGATGTTGCCGATTTTGTGAGCGTGATTAGCTTCGGGTCAGTAGGACTTATTCGGTCTGCTGATCTGGACTAGTCGTTATTCTTGATCCTTGATCCTTGGTGATGAGCGTCTTTTGGTGGAGTGAGACTACACTATCAGACCTATGATAATTTATCATGACTCAAAAGGTAGCTCACTCACCAGCAAGAAAAGCTAAAGTGATATCTTCAAAACTCCTTATCCCAAAGATGAGCCTTAAGGGCATATATGGGTTAGCTTGTGAGATTAAGAAACTTGGTCTTCCTCTAATCAAATCAACCAAAAAGTAGGTTTGTTGCTTTCAGCCAGCTTGTAGTGGTTGGCTCATATAGTTGTCTGTTTTTAATCTGATTGATTTGGATTCAAATCAGTCGACCATTATTCTGTCATTTTCCTAACTCGGTCGGCCTTTGGCTTTGGCTCCGACGATTGCATCCAATCGACCTTAAGTTTTGGCATGGGTAGCTATATTTGGTCAAATAAGTAGGTCTCTTATTTTGTGGTCGATGTGCTCTCATTTCTTGTGTTATATTCCTTCTAAGTTGATCACACATTTTTCGATGTACATAACTAAATCAAATAATTTAGTTATTAAATTAATGCATAAAATCTTAAATTTCATGTAGCGGTATTTAAAATTGAACTTACATGTATCTAATGTAAATCAAACTAAACATAAAAAATAGGGATGTAATTTCAATGCCCCCTAAATTTGAATTTCTTTGAGTTATAAAATTACTCCTGAAATTAGTAAAACAAAATCAAATATAATTATGAATTTAGCACTTGTAAATTTGTTTTTGATCATTTTTCTCTCTTTTATTTTAGAATGAGTCGTCAGTCTGTCGATCGTCGTATACTTCCCTTTTCCAAATAAATATTTTTTCTGAGTCAAATGAATGACCAGGAGAAGGGAGGAAACGAAAAGGAGGGACATACGATAAAGCTACAAACAAGAGAAAACACAAAACATAGAGAGCCTACGTGCGGTAAATCTCGCAAGGATAGGTTAAGGGTGTCTGCCCAAACAAGATCAGGCGAAAGCACCTTAAACCGATATCCGCAAAAGAATGCATACGTAAACTACCCAAAACCAGAGAGTAAGGTGTAGGTGTCTGTTCTTGAGTGAAGAGCACTCCTAAGTTGGCGTATCTCACTTGGTTAATTACATCTTGGGGGATACCCAAGAATACTCTCGATAAAAGGAGTTTCGTTTGGATTATCTTGAACCTTGAGCAATAGGTACTCAAAGGAAGGCTATTTCGTTTTGGAACAGTTCTGATGCTTCAAAACTCGCGTTAAGCCATTGGGCAGAGAGTGAGTCTCTCACATCCCAAATGGGTAGCGGCTCGACGGCACACTGGGCCCACGGAATAACCTAAATCATCTTGACGAGGATATTCCAACACGTCAAAGAATGTCCAGGCCAAAGGGCTGAGGACAAATTTTCGTATCTAAAATAGGTGGCAGCTCATCGACATCTGGTCGTCAAGGTGATATCAACGAAGTTAATGAGGGACAGGGCTCAAAGGGGTTCAAAAAGAAGAAGATAGAGTGAACATAAAAGGTAAAGGTAACTAGGTCGGGGTACCATGGACCCGTCATACACAGCTACTAGAACTCTAAGTCTACCCGGTCATGAAGGTAGTCGACCCAACACGTCTTGAGATCCCCAGTTAGCAATCTCTGAATTGCGTCGTCCACGGGAATCTCGGTAGCTCTAAGGTCAAAGGAAAAAAAAACTATATCTTATGACTAAAAGCTGAAGATCCAAGAGGTGAGACTTATACCTGCTGAAGTGGCAATGATGCCTCAGGGAAGAAAAGAAAGTGGAGGTTCAGCTACAAAGCTAGAAACACTCCAAACAAAAGAACTTACACCCCGTCTGGGTCGCGGAGCTTTCTAACACCCTAGACGCACTAGACAACCACCTAAAAAGGTATGATGCGCTAGTCAGGTTGAAGATGCACGGGGCTCCTCCTCGGGACATGCAAATATGAATGCAGTTATCTAGAGCGGTCATTAAGTATCGTGGAGGTTTTATTAATATATGCAGGAAAGTAAATGTGAAATTTTTAAATCATTGTTGACCTCACTTTTGGTTGAGGTCTAGAAAACTTCTTTAGTAGCTTAGGTCTAGCCATAGGACTTTCCTATTGACTAGTCTTAGAAAATTAGAAAAAGGTATCGTCACCATTAGAAATTCAAAATTTTTCTCTTTGCTCAACTTGAGATTTCACATATTGGTTCTAACCTCTAATGTTTAGAAGGTAAGATCATTATGGGAAAGCTCAAGAAGAGTTTTTATACGGTTACTTGGCCTTAGGATTGACCCTGAGTGTTGATTTGAAGCTAAGATACATTATACTCTTACTATATCTTNCTTTACGATCATTAAACATCAACCCTTCCTCTAGTGGATGCCACTCTCTTCCCTAAGCGAGTGCTTCTTGGATTACATGCAATATTTGATCATTTAGCTCTAAGATTTGTTCTTTCACAAACTCTCTTGTGCACTCCATATTACTAGCGTCTCTGTTATGAGTTTTTCTTTGTGCGTTCTTCTCTTCTTTTTTGTAGCATGATCCACGCTCACCGTATCTTTTAGAATATTGAATCTTGATTTGTTGGTGAATCACACCAAGGAATAAAACGTATTAAAGGAGAAAGAGAGAGAGATGAGTGAACATTAATGAACAACAATAAAATATGTCTCTATTTCTTTTATCATAAATGATCTCTTTATTTATAGTGGAGATGGTACAATATTGTGACACTAAATTTATGTTTTCGCTTTAATGACCGTTGCATAAGATATTCTATGTATTTTACATATATAAGCATATCGCTCACCTTTTCTTTGGCTTGTTTGACTGTGCTTGTTTGGCATTGGCTTGGTAAGTTCAGTAAGGTGGGTCGATGTTGCCGATTTTGTGAGCGTGATTAGCTTCGGGTCAGTAGGACTTATTCGGTCGGCTGGTCTTTGTCAATCAGTTAATTTGGACTAGTCGTTGTTCTTGATCCCTGATGATGAGCTTCTTTTGGTGGAGTGAGACTACACTATCAGTCCGATGATAATTTATCATGACTCCAAAGGTAACTCACTCATCAGCAAGAAAAGCTAAAGGGATATCTTCAAAACTCCTTATCCCAAAGATGAGCCTTAGGGACATAATTGACTAAGGGTCCATTTGGGACAGTTTATTAGTGCGGGCAACGTTTTCAAAACACCGTCTCACCTTTTGGAAAACACGTTTCGGCAGCTTATCCGAAAATACGGTTGAGTTTTTTACACTAAGCGCAGGTCGCGGGTCAAACCCCGTGGGCTAACTGCGAGTCGCATTTTAGAATAAGCTGCTTATCTGAATAAACACAAGTTGTTTCCAACTCACTCTAAATTTTATTTTAACTTAAATTCAAATTGCAACCAAACAAATGTTTACAGTTTCGGTCGTTTCAGTACTGGCAAATTTGGACACTTTTCCTCTCATTATCAGGACAAAAAATATTCTGCCCTTGTTAGTTTCTCACTGTTAGTATTCCAAACTCCACCCTTGCATCAAAGGCGCAAACCGCCGAGACGTCCATCCCTTCCACTTTAATCTGACCCTGCAATGCTATTTTTCTAATTCATAATCTGTTTTTGCGCGGACCTACTTATCTATATGCTTGGTCTACACTCTTCTTGATATTTTTTTCAGCTTATTCTTGCACGTCCAGTTTTTCTTTAGGGTTTAATCTACTTGCAGAAGCTGNCCTCGACAGAAATGAAACCACAGCAGAGAGACGCCGAGTCCCTTTGTCGCTGGGAGCAAAAGAGAAGAGGACGATTGCGAACGAGATTGACGAGCGCGAAGTCCTTCGTACTCGTCGTCGAATACAAGAACTTCGTCGTCGAGCACGAGAGAGGGTGGATTGAAGGCCGAATCAAACCAGGATTTCGCCATCGGGCGAAAACCTAGCAGAGCAGATCGCCGCCGCCGACGTCATTTTTTAATATATATATATATATATATATATTGTTTTTTTTTTAGAAAGCACAAAGGCTAATATATTAAAAGGAAATAAAATACATATAGCATGACACCCTTCCCCCACGATAACCATCACATACAAAAGGTTCCAAAAAAATAAAATAAAATATAGAAAAATACAAGAGACCTAAATAAAAAAACAAAAAATGCCAAAAAAAACGTAGTATCAGATAGCTAGAGAGCGGCCCAATTTTCCTTTGTCTCTATCTGTAGTTCTAGCAAAGGAGCCAGATAATAAATTGGTAAGATGAGTGTCATTTCCAGTAGTGACCAAAGTATCATCCAATAAGTTTCCAAGCTCGAGTCGGCCTCTAGTCTTATTCTTCCTCCTGGAATAGACCTGTCATTCTTCATCTCAAGATTGACTCGTCTGATCAGTGGATTGGTCTAAAGTGTGTTGGACATATGTAGGATGTTGAACATTAGAAGTAACCGCTTGTTGTACCAGCTGACCTTTGATTGAATCAAAGAAGCACTCTCGTGTGTCTTAGCATGTAAGTAAGTCTTCTTCAATAACAGTGAGTGGTATAAACACTTTTGGATCTGTACCTGTAGTATGATGTTCTTCATCAAGAACTGCTAAGTTGGGTAAAAGATCGGCTTGCACCTTCTCAGCAGGGATGGTAGGTGGCTGATCTTTAGCGATATCCAAAACCTCTCCTGTGATAGTTTTCTCTTCAGATGAAACAGATATGTCCAAAGTAGTGGGATTAGATCCATCTTTATTCACTTGATCTTTAGATTTCAAATTAGGATGAAACTTATGACATTTATCAACTGTATGCCCAAAAATCTTACAATGAGAATAGTAAAACAGTCTATGCTCCATGACGATTTGTTGCCAATATCCATTATGAGTTGTGCCCAACCAGACTTCAGTAACATCAGGTAAAGTAATATATCTTTCCACAAGTATTCTGGTCACAGAATGTCTATTAGGTGGAAAGTCGGTAGATCTAGCTTCATAGGGACCCCAAGTATAGCTTCAATAGAGTAAAGAACCTGATGATAAAAAAGTGCAGCTTGAGACCTGATAGACTGAACCATGCCGGTACAGTATGAGGTTCATAAATAGGGTCAAAATCAGGAGACCAGCAGAGTGGCTTCATTGATTTACCAGCAATGCTGAGATATTTTTTGGAGAAAATCCGAGTGTAGTCTTCAGCCACGATTAATTGAATCAATACATGTCTCACATCCATAAGCCCCACTTTCTACTTTCCTGCTAATTTGAGATCATCAAAATTTTTTCTGATAACTTTCATAGGTGGATGCCCTCACTGAAATTTTTCAATAAGAGTAAACTTTAATTTAATAGATAGATAGATTGATAGATAGAGAGAGAGAGAGATAGATTTGAAAGCCCAAAAAGGTTAATATAATGTATTAACTAGAAATAAAGATACAGATACAATGTGATGGAGAGCCCAAACATGGCACCCTGCTCACAACAAAACCACAAGGGGTTCCACAACTAGAAAATACTGAAAAGTACATTAGAGACATAAAGAAAAACCCTAAAAATGCAGAAATACATAGTATCAGGTGGCTAGAGAGCAACCCAATTTGGTTTTGCCTCTACCTCTGGTTCTAGGAAAGGAGCAAGTTAATAAGTTGGTAAGATGATTGTCATTGTCGGTGGTAACCAATGTATCATCCAATATATTCCCGAGCTGGAGTCGGCCTCCATTCTTCTTTTTCCTCCTAGAATAGACCTGTCATTCCTCTTCCGAAGATTGGCTCACCTAACCTTGGCCTACAGTGTGTTGGAGATGTGCAGATTGTTGGACATTAAAAGCAACTATATGTTGACCGGCTGATCTATTATGGGATCAAAGGAGCACTCTCGTGTGTCTTGGCATGTGAGTGAGTTTTCTTCAATAACAATGGGTTGTATAAGCACAACTGGATCTGTAGCTCTAGTATGTTGTTCTTCTTCAGGAACTGCGGTGTTGGGAAGAGGATCGGGTTGCATCTTCTCAACAAGGATAGTAGGTGGTTGTTATTTAGCAATATTCGGCCTTAAAAAGTAACGGTGGCTCTCTACGTGCTAATATAAAGAAAATGTACAAAATAAGGGAGGGGAGAAGGATCCCCATCTAAAAATCCATAATAATAAATTCAACTCACCCCTAGGGGTTCCTCCTCCCACAGTACCACCCACACCAAAACAAAACCCAAAAATTACAAGTATACCCGAGCCAAAAAACAAAACCCAAAACAAGTATACCTGTGTAAGTGTGGAAATAAAAATAGGTAAAAAATTAAGAACTAAAAGATTGGCATCAAAAAGCTCTCTAAGGCTATGGAAGCCATCAAAATAGATAAAAGGTTGCTCCAAGCAAACGACTTTGCTAACAGTGAAGGTGATCCACTGGCAAGAAATCTAAACAGGGCACATCCAGCAAAGCAGAGAGTCTAGAAGATCATTATAATGATATCCAAAAAAGAGTGTGGTCCGAACCTACCAGAAAACAAAAAGAGTAGCAAAGAGGGAAGGTGCAAGATAAACAGCAGAAAAGAAACAGAGGACCCAGCCAAAGAGCCATCACCAAGTATGTGCTAAATTCTAACATACGCAAATTCAAAGAGTCCCCAGTAATTAAACGTCCGAGGGGAGTAGGGGGGATAAGCCAAAAGTGCACACATCCCCTACTTGCCTGGCTAACCAGTCGGCAGGGGAGTTACCCACCCTATGTATGAAACTCCAACTAACATTCAGGTGGCTATCAGTAATTAAAGCATGAATACGTTTGAGAGTGCAAATAATATCCCAGAGAGGTGAAGAGACACCAAATAACATCTCATAAAGAAGTTTTGAATCAGTTTCCACCGCAATAGTATAAAAATTGAAAGCATTTGCCACCGTTAAGGCAAGATATACCCTCAGCACTCCATAGCTAAGGGATTATCTGCTGCAACAGGTGATGTAAAATATCAAATAAAAAGCCACTCAGAATTCTAAAAATGCCCCGAACAGCAACAGAAATCGCATTCCAGCTGCCATCAACATTAACCTTCACCCAACCAGGAGCAGGGCATGCCCACCTGATTAACCGAGGGGGCCTAGCTTTTAAACCGATAGGGACAATGTTGGTAAAGGCCCTGAGGGCCTTAGTGTAATAGGCCAACACATAAGAAACAGTAATAGTGGCAGTTGGAGAAGGGGAGTTGTATTTATGGTTGTTTCTAGTAGCACCAAAGGACAAGCAAAAGAAGGGAAAAACCTCCCTCATTATCATCATAAGCCTTCCACTCCCACAAATAACTACTTAAAATGCCCCTATGAGTCCAGAGGATACCAAAGTGTAAACCCAAAATGTTTCAGACATCTAAAAAAAAAAGCATACTCAAAAAATATGTCTCGAACCTTCCTCCGAGAATTTGTACATAGCACATCTTGATGTCAATCTAAGGTCTTTCAGTTTCAGAATGTCATCAAGAGGCAGTAAGGAGGAGAAATAGCGTCAGAGAAAAAAAGAAATAGAGGGAGTGAAGAGTTTATGCCAAATCCATTTTCTCCAAAACCAATCAGGATGAGGGTTTAAAGTGATATATCAACTTACAAACCGACTGAGAAGAAGTCTTCTTCCACACAGTAATCCCTGCGGAAAGGGGTAGTGTGAATAGTAGTTATATGCATTCAACTCCCCCACAATAAAACAAAGTTTAGTGAAATCCCATCTACCTTGAGAAAAGAGGTCAATAACAAGAAAGTTATTGTTATGGGAAGGATGAGTGTGCTCAGAAAGGGAAGGCAATCCCCAACTATCATTCCAGAAGGAGATGTTTTCAGCGTCAATATCACAAAACATAAAATTTCTAGCAATGGATCTGACATTAAAATAGCCTTCAAGATCCGAGAATCACCTACCTTCCACAAAACCTGGGAAGGGTAGGAAATGCCACAATATTTTTTATGCATAACAGAGACCCATAGAGATGAGCCCTCTCTAAATTTCAACCAAAGTTTGCAAAGATTAACTTCAACTGTATGCTACAAAGCTTTAAAACCAAAACCCCCAGCTTCTTTAGGCTTACATAACTTGTGCCAAGAGACCTAAATCTTCTTAGCACCACTCCCAACCGAAGGAATTTATTAAAAAGCCTCTCCATAACTTTAATGACACTTTTCTTTGGATTGAACACCTATAATGCATAAAGAGGAATGCTTTGAAACACACTAAAAAGCAAAATAATCCTACACCTAGTAGAAAGGAAAACATTTCTCCAATCATTAATTTTATACTTAATTTTTTCAATGACATCATCCATACGAATCTGTTTTTTCCTTACCCAAATCAAATTAACCCCAAGATACTTTAAAGGGAGAGGCATGAAGATAACCAGTGAAAGAAACCCCCCAATGGACAATATACTGTTTAACATGCTTGCCAAAATACATCTGACATTTGTCACGGTTAAAAACCAGTCCAAAGCAATTCTGGAAAACATGTAAGAGTCCCATTAATTTTTTGATTGCAAATTTGGACATTTGCAAAAATAATAACATCATCAGCATATGCACGGTGAGAGACCACAGTTTTAGCCTTATGAGCAAATTGTGTATGAGGGTATAGCAATTGAAAATGATTAAGCAATCTATATAAATAATCAAAAGCAATGATGAAAATAATAGGGGGGAGAGGTTCCCCCTGTAATTCATTTTCCAGCTCAGCTAAAAACTTTGTGCCCGAAGTTAAAGCTGGCAAATTTTGAGATGTTGTGGGGAGATGGGATTGTGTATAACAAAAGCCCGTTCTACATTATCTTCAGACCGCTCATTATTCAGAGGGTCCTCGTGTGCAATAACATCGTGATGAACAACACTGTTTTCCTCCAAGCAAGGGACATTTTGTTCAATCACAAGAGGTGTTCTATGGACAGATTTAATCTCAACAGAGGACAAACGACCCGTAGGATTTTTCCTTAGTTCAAGGGTGTAGGTGAAAGCAAAGTGTCGAATCATGCCCAAACATGCAACAGTGGGAGCAGTAGTGGGGGTGTTTCTCAAGAATAACCTATTGTAAGTATCCAATATGTGTTGAACCTATCCAAACCTCCTGGGGGGAGGGGGCATAGTATTCTAAGCTCGTCCAGAAGTCTTCCTACTTGTTCCTCCTCTATCCTTCGTGCTACTCCTCTAAGCTTTGTATGTGCATCCAGAGTGATCGGGTGGTTGAAGGTCTCCCAAAGTAATTCCCAATGTAGGTCGCAAACTTCTTTTGGTCGCATTGATGAGAAGTCTGGCCCTATTGCCAGGAAAAATTCATTTCCTTCAGTTTTTGGTCGCATTGCAGAAAAATCTGGTTCTATTTTGCAATAGATCTCTTTTCCTTTAGTATTCTTTTTGCTTCCTCTTGCGTTCATTCCTCTATATCTGCAAATATAAAATTTTGATTCTTTTTCATTTAAAAAATCTATGCAAGAATCTCTTTGTTTCAACTCGAGGTCACAAAGATCTTTTGCCGGAAAGAACAATATAAGAAACAAAATTTTATTAAAACAAAGAGATTCTTACAGAGAGACTTTAAATGAAGAAGTAGACTATCGGAGGATTTTCGGTGTGTCTGCAACATCTTTAGAACACACATATATAGGCTAACCAAAACCAAAAACCAGCCTGCAGAAACAAAACCAGTGGCTGGTAAAACCAGAAACCAGCTCACAGACTCATAAAGTAACTAATAATGTGACTAAAAAGAAAGACTCATTCAGCCTTACAAATAAACACACATAAAACTTAGTGGATTATGAGCCCATCATTAAGCAATAACATGGCTGAAAAGAAAGATTTCCTCAGCCTTACAGATAAACACGCATAAAAATTAGTAGGTTATGGGCCCGCCATATGCTCCATTACACAGAGTTATTTAACCCTTTATTCGTGACGTCCATGATGATGTCCATTAAATTATTAAGTTGTTCCTCCATACGGTATACGTAAAAAGAAACATCTGCCCAAGCATTATCACTTGTAGACATACTTCTACAGTAGCGGGATTTATTTTCGTATATTATACGTGGTATTCTAAGCTCGTCCAGAAGTCTTCCAATTTGTTCCCCGTGCTGCTCCTCTAAGTTTTGTATGTGCATCCAGAGAGATCGGGTGGTTAAATGTCTCCCAAAGTAATTCTCAATGTAGGTCGCAGGCTTCTTTCGGTCGCATTGCTGAGAAGTCTGGTCCTGTTGCCAGGAAAAATTCCTTTTCTTGAGTTTTTGGCCGCATTGCAGAAAAAAGCTAGTTCATATTCGTAATAGATCTTTTTTCCTTTAGTATTCTTTCTGCTTCCTCTTGCGTCCATTCCTCTAACCAGGAACACATTCCTTGCTTCTCTTTAAGTTTTTCTTTGGAGAAATCCGCAAACTTTTTAATAATATGCGATTGAAGTTTTATCTTAGAATCTCCTATCATAGCGGCTAGAAATTCTATCTGTCGGACTCCAACTTTCATCTTTGTTGCAGAAAGCACTAATCCTTCCATTTCCACAACACTTAAGAACTGCTCCAGATGTTCTTTATGTTCATATTCATTATTACTGAAAATAAGAACATCATCAATATAAACAACCATAAATTTTGAATACCTTCCAAAGCAGTTGTCCGTTTTTCGTTGAAAAATTACAAGAGCATTCTTCAGTCTGAATGGCATCATGAGTCATTCATATAAACCAGTTGGAACCACAAATGCGGTCCACTCCACCGAATCAGGATGCATCGCAACCTGATGAAGCCGCTTTTAAATCAAATTTTGAGCAAATTTTACTATTACCTATTTTCTTGAGTAGCACATTTATTCCAAGCAACGAGTATTGATCCTTGTAAGTGTTATCATTAAGCGAATAGTAATTGAATACCATACGCTATTTGCCTTTAACTTCTTTTCCTATGACTGGATTAATCGAAGTGTCTGAATTCACCATCATAGCCATAGTTCTATGACGACTTTTGCTTGGTCTGTTACCTTTAAAGCCAGTAAATTCTCTATTTGTCTCTTAAACTATTCTTGCATCATAGGGGTCACGTGCTTGAGCGATTTAACCTGTATAGTGGGGTCAGGATTAATAATTTCAAGTTTACAGAGAACTTGATTCTTACCCCAATGTTTCATAAGATCCTCTCCTATGAATCCTTGCTCTTGTAATCGTTGAAACAATAGCTTGAATTTCTTTAAGAATGAACTTTCTTGTATTCTGTTTGAATATGCCCATTCAGGCTACAACTCTACATAAAATTCATAATTTATTTCCAATTTGGGTATTTGTTTTGTCGCGGCTTCGATTTCAGTTGTTGTGCTTATTTGCGTGATTTCTTTGTAGAATATAACAGTGTTACCTTCTATGCGCATACCACCATTCAGGCTACGGATGAAATTACATCCGAGAAACATTTGGATACCATCCTTTGCATCCATGTCAAGATAATAGATTAAAGGGATTCTGAAACTATGTTCACTTATTATCATCGAACCTGCCTTGATTTTGCGGTTGGTGTTAGTCATGGAATTGACCCCGCTAAAGGAGACTTGATAACTTAGTTCTTCAATTGCCTTGGCCGGAACATCTTTAAGACTTGCACAGCAAGAGGTAGCTCCAGTATCTACAATAGCTTTCAGACTAAACATTTCCATTCCTGGTATCTTAAATTCAATTACCAGGTAGAAGAGCAGGTTCAGATATTTCTTCGAAGTGGCTTGAGACTGCTCCTTTGGGTATTCATTGAGAACCTTTGCTCTAGAGTATTCTCCTGGTTTATTTGCTGTAGGCGCTTCGTCTTCGTTTTCTCGCTCTTCTTTGTCTTCATCGATTCTGAGTTGTTTATCCTGTATCATCAACTCCTTTCTTTCATCTTGAAAATGTAATCTTCGGGGGGAAGATTATCCAATGCATACTTTACATGCGCGAGGATATTTACACCCTCCCCTTCTGATATGCTACAGATTGCGTTGGATGAATCTTCATCAAGATCAACTGAAAGCACATCATAGTCAACTAGTAGATCAAGGTTGCTTAATATGGCTGCTCGAGCCATATTACCCCTTTTATTTCTGCATTCCTTTGCAAAATGAACTTCTTCTCCACAAATGTAGCAATGACACTTTGCGGACCTTAGCCTATTTTTATTCTTTATGCACGAACATGTGTGTCATGCAGCTTCCCTTTGTAGTTTCTGGACTTCCGTAATCCATACTTCTTTTGATTATTGTAATAGCCTGGAACAGGAATCCTTTTGCAGATCGAGAGGTCTTTCATACCTCTCTGTATAGCCATTTTTTTACATAAATCTGCCAAATATTAATAAGTAAATCTTATACGAGGAAGAACACTGTCGGCGAGGAAAAAGTGGGTGGTTTGGGGGAGTTGTCCGTAAGAAGTGTCGGTCACCGGAATTGAAATTTCGTCGCCCGCCTCGGAAGGACGTTTTGATTTACATTTAGATTTAAGTTTAAAATCAAATATGAAAATCAAACTGACCCCATATTTTTCATAGTTTAAATGAAAGAGCGTTTTACCTCAAACTCTGTATCTATCCTGAAGAATAAACACAAAACTTGAGGATGAGGCTCGATCAAATAAACTAAGATATATATGACGACCGCTTGGTCTGCGAAACCATTTTATTTGCCGACAAATTTTCCTATTTAATATAAAAAATTAAATAAGGTTTATTTTAAGCTGGGTTCGAAAAAGCTTCCTATAAGGGCAAGCCCCTATAGTTAATTACATCTTAAATGACCCAAATCACTTAAGAATACTCTCGATTAAAATTAGGAAAAATTACCTTCAGGGACTTCAAAAGGATAGGACTTTTTCAACGAAATCAGACAAAGAGATGTACAAGAGGGAATGGTTCAAACTTGAAACATTTATTACAGAATCTGAAGGAAAAGGAACTAAGGGATGCCAGAGATCCAGAGGAGATCCTCGGTGACTTCCTAGTCTACCTTATGGTTTGGCTTCAGTTTCGAGGAAAATTATTCAAGTGTTTTATCCTGTCAGTTTTATCTAATTAGGGCTTACATTCGTGTAAAACGATCACACAAATAACCTGAAAGATGTGAGGATTTAGGTCGTAACGAACGACAACTTCAGAATCCTAAAACGAGTTAGGGTTTAGATCATACAGCAGAGCCATACGAATATCAAACGAAAAGGCTGAGGATTTATGTTGCACTAGGCGAACAACCTCGAAATCCTATGGATTGTTATTTTAATTCCTATGAAAGAAATGATTTAACTGGGGAAGACATGTTCTGCTGTTGGAGATGGTCGTGTTGCCCACCGCATTAGCTCCAAGCTTTTTGTCGTGACGAGTTTAAGTTTTCTAGGGTGTCCTGTTATGATGTCAAATCAAACGACCCTATGGTAATAGTCCTCTAAACATCCTATATGGAAAGGAGGCATGTTTNTGAGGTGAAGAAATTAATAGATGCCAACTTTGTAAAAGAAGAGCAGTACCCCACATGGTTGCTAACATTGTATCTGTTAAGAAGAAAAACAAACAGATCTGTGTTTGTGTCGACTTCAGAGTTTTGAACAAGGCATGTCCAAAAGACGAATTTCCACTACCCATACCAGAGAGGATGGTGGATATCGCTTCAATACACGAAATTTTCTCTTTCATAGACGGATCGTCAGGATACAACCAAATCAAGATGGCTCTTGAGGATGCAGCACTTGGAGCCTTCAGAACACTGATTGGAATTTTCTGCTACACAGTGATGTTGTTCGGCCTAAAGAACGCCGGAGCAACATATTAGCGCGCAATGACGAAGATTTTTGATGGCCTCATCCATAACCAAGTAAAATGCTACATGGTTGATTTGTTCATCAAAAGTAAACAAAAATAGAACATTTGTATGATTTGAGGATCGTGTTTGAACGGTTACGAAGATATGACCTGAAAATGAATCCCTTAAAGTGCGCTTTTGGAGTTACCTTGGAGAAATTTCTGGGATTCATTTTCTGTCATCGGGGAATCAAGATCGACCTAGATAAAATTAAAGCTATCCTCCTAAAACCTTGAAACAACTACATTCCTTCCAGGGAAAGTTGGCATATCTGAGACACTTTATTTTTAATCTCTCACGTAGGTGTCAGCCTTTCTCGGCATTAATTAAAAAGGATGTCAAATTCATTTGGGAAAAGAAATGCCAATGGGCCTTCGAGGATGTTAAACAATATTTAATGACACCTCCTGTCTTGACAGCCCCTATCCCAGAAAAAGCGTTGATACTTTATATTGTGGCCTTAGATGACTCTCTTAAAGCTTTCTTAACCCAATTCAATGATGAGAGTAAAGAAAATGAACTCTACTACCTGAGTTGTTGCCTAATACCAACGGAGATAAGGTATCCACAAATTTAGAAGCATTGTCTGGCGTTAATTTTTGCCGCTCAAAAGCTTAGACATTACATGCTTTCTCATAAGATTACCCCTCAAAAATTAATCCGTTGCAATATTTGATGACCCAACCAACAATTTCCGGACGTCTAACAAGATGGTCAATGATCTCATTGCAATTTGATATAACTTTGTTCCCCTTCGTGCTATCAAGGGTAAGATATTAGTAGAATTTCTTGCTGCACACCCACTGCTAGCTGGGTCCTCTCTCAACGACGAGTTACCAGACGAACAAATACTACAAATGGAATTCTCCAGTATGCAAAGCTGGGAAATGTACTTTGATGATGCTTTGTTAGCCAAAAAAGACAAAGGATCAAGTACAGTTACACCAGGCAAAACAGGAATCAGTTTGATCTTTATCACGCCAGATAATGGTATGTTGAGGTTCTCATACCATCTGACAAAGTCGTGCACCAAAAATGAAGCAGAATATGAAGCTTTAATCACCGGATTTGGAATGGAAATCTCAATGGATATAATAAACATCATCATCTATGGCGACTCCCAACTCGTCATCCAGCAAGTCGCTGGACAATACAGAATTCTGAAACCAAGGTTAGCAGAATACCATCAGAACACGATAAAGCTCCTGAAGCAGATTCCCGATGTGACTTTCTACCGGATTTTTAGGGGAGATAATGCCCATGTCGACGCTCTAGCAAAACTTCCTAAGGAAATGACATGGCTCCCAGAGGATTACATTGAAATAATAGTGCAACGAAGACAAGTCTTGTCTTAGATCGACCTCAAAACTCTATATAAGCTTGGAAAAGAAGAAGAAATAAATACAGTTACAGATAATAATGAAGATTGGTGCAAGCTGTTAATAGAATATTTTCATAATGGAAAGCTTCCAAAAGGCAAGTCTGAAGCACATCATATCACAAGAAGGGTCACGTCTTACGCCATGGTGGGAAATGTTCTATACAGAAGATCATTCGATCAAATGTGGCTATGTGCTTGAGCAGAACCGAAGCACAGAATATTGATAAAGAAGTACATATCAGATTATATGGCGCTCACCAGTCAGAGCCAAAGATGAAAATGAAGCTCAAAAGACTCGGGTATTATTGGCCAGCGATGATGTCCGACTGCATGGATACAACTAGAAAATGTCACCAATGCCAAGTTCATGGGGTGGTCTTACACCAGCCTCCGAATGTGCTACACCCAACTGTTGCCTCTTGGCCATTGGAGTGTTGGGGCACAGACATAATAGGTCTGATAGACCCTCCATCTTCCCATGGATACAAGTTTATACTTGTCGCCACAGATTACTTCTCCAAATGGGTAGAGGTAGTACTGTTACGTAAGGTTACGACACAGCATGTTCTTCAATTTTTCAAAAGTCAAATTGTCTACCATTTCAGAAAACCGCGAAGAATAATTTCCAACAATGGGATAGCTTTCAGAAGCACAAAGATCAAGAATTTTGTCAAAATACATGGGATAGATTGGAGATACTCTATGATTTACTATCCCAAAACAAATGTTTTGGCTGAAGCCTTTAACAAAATATTGGTACATATTTTGAAAAAAAAATGAATGAAAATAAAAGGGATTGGCACAACAAACTATTAGAAGCCTTGTGGGCCTACCAGACAACTTTTAGGACTCCCACTCAATGTACACTATATATTCTCATGTACGGCTCTGAGGCCGTGCTACCGCTAGAAATTCAGACACCGTCTATTAGAGTTGTTGTTGCCAACCAACCACAACAGGAGAAAGTGCAAAACTAAGACTTGAAGAACTGGAAAGTCTTAAGGGAAAATGACTACAAGCACAACAACATTTGGAGCTTTACCAGGCGAAGATAGTACAAGCTCATGACAAAGTGGTCTGCCCAAGGACATTTAAAGTTCGTGACATTGTACTTGTACTCAAAAGGCCTATTCTTGCATGCCACAAAATAGGTGAAAATTTGAGTCAACTAGGGAGGGACCATTTGTCGTCGAAAGGTCTACACAGGAGGAACCTACCAGTTAGTGGACTTCCACGGTGAAAGACCCATGTTACCAATAAATGGACGATATCTAAAAACCTATTACACAACCTCATGTCGTTGCCTTCGCTTCCTTTGAAAATTTGAATCATTGATTATTTTGGGGTTATCTATGTGGCCAAATGTCTGACTTAGTCTAAATTTTGTAATTAACCTCGATATAATGAAAATTTTGAGAAAAATTTTTAAACTTCAAATTTTCTTCTTTCCACTTTTGAGTATAATGTTGCACAAAAAACAGACAAAACTCATACATAAATAAACAATTTATTTCACTAAAATAAGCTAAAATTTACTTCAATAAATACTTTATTTTGTTCTTGTTCATGGCAAGTTTTAGCCCACTAATATTTTTCCAGTCGTTTGCAGAAACATTTCGGGATAGCGCCTGATCTTTGCTTTCAAGGATGGTTGGAGCCTCGTTTTAAATGAGGAGATGATGTCGCAGGGCAGTACCACTTCAACATGGACTTTAACCAGGTTGACATGGACTACGAAGGTCCTCTCATGAATATAGTCAGCTTTAGGGAGAAAGAGAGATTGCCTTCACTGCTGAGGGTGACTGTCAGAGATAATGCATCACATAAAGACAAGAACGTGATAATAGAGCAAGATTCGATGGAAGGGCCTAGTCGTCTGCCCTCCATGGTAGCCACACCAGCCGGGGGGCTAGTAGCCGCCAATAATGAATGATTGTCAGATGCTTCGCTTCGTAGGTTGCAACGCAGAAATGCCAGCTGCAAAAAATAGAGGGCTTTTCTACGAGAAGAACGCAGACGTCAGAGAAAAACGAACAACTTACTCACCCCTATATCTGAGGGTCATATCTATGATCTAGACATGAAAGAAACTTCTGTCAGCTTACCTACTGCAGATGAAAAAATAAGATTCGTCACAGAGTCAGAGACACCTTCAGCTTCAGATGTTTTATGCAAGGGTTGCTTGATGTACAACGCTGAGATACCTGTAGGGACATTAGTCACAGGGGCGTTTACGTCTACAACACTACAGTACATTGGAGGAGTATACCTCCACCACCGATGGATCTCAGACTCCAGATTTTCTGATGGATGAGCCATACATCCCACTGGGGATAGATCAGTATATACCATGGAGCCCAGGGTTGTACAACCCTTTAGATTTCAAATCTCATGTTCCAGATCAGCAAGCGCCAGTTTGGGTTTCTGTCAATGTTCAGAGGGAGGAACACCCGCGATAGTTACCGACTCCTTACGATGGAGTACTACAAACTAAACAAAGTGAATAAAAGAGAATTTAAATTTTACGAAGAAGTCCAAGGAAGAATCGTCAACATAATGGAAGGCCTAGAGCTGTATACAAGGGTTTTCTCCGTGAGTGAGGAAAAAAACATTCTTCATTGCATCTTTGATTTAAGAGATAGAGGCCGAGCAGGCCTTCTCATGGAAAGAACATACTCTGAGCTAAAGAAATGGATGAGAGGAATAGGAAGAATCACCATTCAGTGCGGCTGTTGTTATAATTTTACAAATGACAGACAGGGAAATCCGTTAGGGATCCTTAGACATGACAAGGTAGATCCACTGCCTCCTATAATAAAGTGGATGATAAAGAGAATGGTCAGATGGAATATATTACCAGCTACCTGCATCCTAAACAGCTGTAACATCAACATATATGACAAGGGAGACTGCATACCTCCTCACATTGATCATCATGATTTTGTAAGACCCTTCTGCACGGTCTCAATTCTGAGCAAGAGCAATATATTCTTTGAGAAAGAGATTGACATTGTCGGCTCTTGCGAGTTCGGAGGAACTGTAAAAATTCTGTTGCCAGTTGGTTTAGTTTTAGTTTTGAAAGAAAATGGGGTAGATGTCGCCAAACATTGCATTCCAGGGGTACGACACTGTAGGGTGTCTGTGACCTTCCGTAGTATGGACAATAACAAAATACCATATGATTTCAGCGAGACCCGGAACTGGAAGAGCTACTGCCGTACGAGCTATGAGAGGGTTGTACCTCTAAGTACATGCGAAGGGAACTCTTATCCAGGAGCATGGCTTAGAAGGTCTACTCAATCAAAAGCTCGTCGTACCTGATACAGATGGTCAGAGAGTTCACTTTTTTTTTATATAGCAACATGATATGAATCTGGTATAATCAGCCTACAATGTATTCATAGCATGAGATGTTCTGGATGTACTTCAACATGGACTATATATTGTACCTTTTNGATCAGAAGCTCGTCGTACGTGATACAGATGGTCAGAGAGTTCACTTTTTTTTATATAGCAACATGATATGAATCTGGTATAATCAGCCTATAATGTATTCATAGCATGAGATGTTCTGGATGTACTTCAACATGGACTATATATTGTACCTTTTTAGGCGTTAGCCTATGTTTGATCTGTGACATCTTTATTGGAGCAGATTAACGGAAATTTCTCTCAGAAATGTGCCTTTTTGTCATTTGCCTTTTTGTGCAATGGATGGAAGCCATAAACCACGTGTTGGTTCAGAATTTCAGTGAACAAGGAACGAAACAACAAATTGTTAATAATAAATAAAATTCAAATAAAAATAATCACAAATGAATAAACAGAAAAAACAACTTTATTTTGAAAATCAACCAATTAAAATTAAAATTTTAAAGACATATTTAAAAAAAAAGTAAATGTGATAAAAACAACAAGAAAAGAAAATGAATCTATTGAGAAGATTCTCTCGGTTTTAAGGTTTCTTACTCATTGTGCGCGCAGCACAATTATCTTTGTCTACGTTAACTCTCTTCACATCCCCGCAGAATTTCACATTCTGCACAAAACCCCACAAAACTCTACAAACCTTCTTCAACAAAATCAACCTCTTCACATGACATATTTCTGCAAATTCAACATCAACTCTCTACACTATTTTCATATGACTCTTGGAGTCAGTACCTAAATTTTGACTCCCCATCTTCGAGACTGGTATAAGACCCCCTTTAATGGAGCATGACATCCTATTTTTCAAGGACAGTCTCTGACTTTTGACTCTCTTTTCAAAAATGATAACTAAAATTCAATTCTCATTTCTGAATCAGTACCTAAATTTTGATTCCTTCACATATTTTCATATTCTATTCACATATTCCCCACGAATTCACATGTGTGAATCTACATATTTTCTACATAAGAGTACATACATTTTCTTGTCACCTCTTAGGTTGGATGTGAGTTCTAGTGCTTTCCTTCCTAACGTGACGCATATATTTTATTGTTACCTCTTGAGTTGGATGTGAGTCCTAGTGCTTTCCTTCTCAATGTAGCACATATATTCTCTTGTCACCTCTTGGGTTGCATGTGAGTCCTAGTGCTTTCTTTCCTAACATGACGAATATATTCTCTTGTCACCTCTTGGGTTGGATGTGAGTCCTAGTGCTTTCCTTTATAACGTGACGCATATATTTTTCTTGTTACTTCTTGAGTTTGATGTGAGTCCTAATGCTTTCCTTCTAAATGTAGCACATATATTCTCTTGTAATCTCTTGAGTTGGATGTGAGTCCTAGTTCTTTCCCTATGAATGTAGCACATATATTCTCTTTTCACTTCTTGGGTTAGATGTGAGTCCTAGTGCTTTCCTTCCTAACGTGATGCATATATTCCCTTGTCACCTCTTAGGTTGGATGTGAGTCCTAGTGCTTTTCTTCCTAACATGATGCATATATTTTCTTGTTACCTCTTAAGTTGGATGTGAGTCCTAGTGCTTTCTTTCTCAATGTAGCACATATATTCTCTTATCACCTCATGGGTTGGATGTGAGTCCTAGTGCTTTCCTTCCTAACGTGACACATATATTTTCTTGTTACCTCTTGAGTTGGATATGAGTCATAGTGTTTTCCTCCTCAATGTAGCAAATATATTCTCTTGTCACCTCTTGGGTTGGAAGTGAGTCCTAGTACTTTCCTTCCTAACGTGACGCATATATTTTCTTGTTACCTCTTGAGTTGGATGTGAGTCCTAGTGCTTTCGTCCTCAATGGAGCAGATATTTTTTTGTCATCACATGGGTTGAATGTGAGTCTCAGTACTTTCTTTCCTAACGTGACATATATATTCTCCCTGTCATATGTCAGTTAGAATATAACTCCCCAGTGGTAACTCAAACTGGTACATTCCTTTCTTTCTGGAGACCTATCCTTAATGGTTGTTGTCTTCTACACTGTTATTACCCTTTTGAGCCGGTTGTGAGCCTCTGTGTTTTCCATCTCGATTAGATCCTCCCACACAATCCTATTTTCATCTTTTGAAATCAGTTTCAAGACCACCTTAAATGAATTATGGCATTTAATTCTTATTTTCGGATTGATACCCAAATTTCAATTCCCACCTCGGGGTCAACACTTACATACTGATTCCCATCCTTTATAAATACATGAAATTTCATAACTCAAAATTCACTCTCTGATCCCCAGCGAGAGTCCCTACTCGATTTTAATCAGACGATCACCTGCCAATTCTCCAGTAAAAGCAAATCACACACACAACTCTACTCATACATCGGGGTCTGTTGACTTAGGAGTTTGTGTTGGTTTTAGTTTATCTCGTCGGTCAACGCCAATACGCACGGTGTGCTTGCCCAGCACACCACATCAATTGAGGGTCCATTTTTTTACCTCATTTTTTGTTGAGGTTTAGTTTTTCCTCTTTAGTAGCCTAAGGTCTAGCCATAGGACTGCCTATTGACTATTCTTAGAAAATTAGACAAGGAACCCTCACCATTATAAATTCTACATTCTTCTTTACTCAACTTGAACTTTCACATATTGGTCCTAACCTCTAGCACTTAAGAGGTGGGGTCATTATGGAGGAGCTCAAGATGAGTTCCCTTAGGATTGCTGGACCTTAAGGTTGACCCTGGGAGTTGTTCTAGGGCTAAGCCACTCACTTGCAATCACTTACACTCACAATCACTCACTACCTTAAATGTAAAATTTCTTGGCTTTGGTCCCTTGATACTTTTGGGAGACTCATGTAGGTGGTCTCCTAGACCCACTTGCCATAGGCTAGGGTTTAGCTAAGACCACTACACAGAGGACCCAAAATGGGCTCTCCAGTGGTTCATGGCTTATTAATGGTAGTTGGTACTCCAACTCTACCAAGATACCCAACATAGTCTTTTGCCCTTAAACTCCCCGAAATTACCTAGAAACCCTTGGGATCCCAAATTTCGCCAAATTTTCCAAATTTACCAAAAATACCCAAATTGGTTCAAATATCGTTTCAAACACCTTGAAAATACCCAAACTACCCAAAATCACCAAAATTGGCCAAATTACCAAAATACCCCTCCTTACCCCAAAATTCCAAAAAAATCCCAAAAATTCCCAAAACCTCCCAAATATTCTTAATTTCATTTTCATCAACCACCACATGACCCAATTTGGCCAATTTGACCATCTTTGACCAAAACCCCTAAATTCCCTTTTAAAGGCCCATATTTTCCCCAAATTACCTCAAATGTCTATCCAATTGGTCTCAATTTCCCCATAATTTGAATTCTAAACTTAAATTCACTCTTAATATAACCAATAGAAACCAAATAAAAGCCCAATTGGTCCATGATTTGAACCCAATTTTTATTTAGATCAAAACCCAAATTTTGGCCCCATGACTTGGTTCCACCAAACTTAACCCATTGCCAACACAACTTGCCAAAAATTGTGTTGAAAAACCTTCTTAATATTCCCATACATCAAAATTGACCTTCAATTGCCCTTCGTGAAGCCTCAATTTCATTTTATTTTAACCTAAGTCCAAAAAGCCCAAAATTTGCCCCAAATTGGCCATTTCTAAATATCTCTCCAAATTGATTGCCTTAGCCCCAAAATTTCCTCTCCATTTCTTCATGGAAAATCTTCACAACATCTACCTTGATCATTTGAAACATTCAATTTGGACTTATCCCAAAGCTATCCAAACTTAGACCCGTGTCTAGCCCAACATGCCCAAATTGACCAATTTTCAAAATTCCTTCAAATTGACCCTCCAATTGAGTTCAAAATCACTTCAACCCTTCACCAAAAATCTTCATAACAATCATCTACAAAATTTTGATCAATCAATTAGGCCAATTGGTACTGCTAGCCTAGCCCAAACCCAAGCTTTGTTCACTTGAACCCACATTGAACCCATACACTAAAAATGGCCTAACTACCCCAAAGTAACCAAATTAATGACTCCACAGCCATTAGTTTGACCCTAGTGGCCAGCGTAAACCTCTTAAAACCACCTAAAATAAGCCATGGATCAAAAATCCTGTAAATTAGGTGATTTCATTCCATATTTGCTTAAGCTTAGGATATTTTTGCCAAAACAAAGCCTAAACACATTAAATTGTTGTGACATATTCCCCTGGCTCACCTGACCTCCCTAGCGCCCTCCCTTGGCCGGCCGACGAGCCTAGTGTTAAAGAAATGGCTAAACCGAGAGCCACCCCCATGGGATTAAACCCAATTCAAACCTAGAGGCCACCTCATCCAAATTGAAGCTTAGATCCTCTCTGTCGTCCACCTAGGCAGCACATTTCACCCCCCAAATTGCCATGGCTGCAAGCATAAGGCCATTTTTATAAAATGCTCCACTCCATGGCCATGGAGAGAGAGCTAAAAATTCCTCTAAGAGACTGCCCTAAATTGATCCCAAAGCCTCTTTGAGACCTCCTCAGTGCAACACAACCACCACATTGCCTGAATCCTCTTGCCATAGCCCAATTTTTGAGCTCAAAACCTCGTCGGAGATTGGACAAAGCTCTCCACACCTCTAAAATCCACCAAAATTAAATTAAACTCACTCACACCTTGACAACATTGAAAGAAGTTAAAGCCCCATCAAATCCCCCTTCCGTAGAGCCCATAGTATAGACTTTGATCAACACTTCAAATTGGTCGTGGTCGAATTTAGGTCTAGACATTTCACCATAGCAAGAGTCTTAATCCCTAGCTTCTTTGAACCCCAGTAAACATATTGAAGCTCTCTGATTGAAGCTTCCCTTCTCAGAGCCAAGGTATTGAGTCTCTCTTCCTCCGAGCCTATTTAGATTTTCCACTTGATATGACTTAATTTAATTACATGATTACCATATGGATATGTTTGTCTTACTTAGATGAGTCCATAGGATNTCCTCCTACCGTCCACCTAGGCAGCACATTTCACCCCCCAAATTGCCATGGTTGCAAGCATAAGGCCATTTTTATAAAATGCTCCACTCCATGGCCATGGAGAGAGAGCTAAAAATTCTTGTAAGAGACTTCCCCAAATTGATACCAAAGCCTCTTTGTGACCTCCTTAGTGCAACCCAACCACCACATTGCTCTGAATCCTCTTGCCATAGCCCAATTTTTGAGCTCAAAACCTCGTCAGAGATAGGACAAAGCTCTCCACACCTCTAAACTCCACTAAAATCAAATTAAACTCACTCACACCTTGAAAACATTGAAAGAAGCTAAAGCCTCATCAAATCCCCCTTCCGTAGAGCCCCTAGTATAAACTTTGATCAACACTTGAAATTGGTGGTGGTAGAATTTAGGTCTAGACATTTCACCATAGCAAGAGTCTTAATCCCTAGCTTCTTTGAACCCCAATAAACATATCAAAGATCTCTGATTGAAGCTTCTCTTCTCAGAGCCAAGGTATTGAGTCTCTCTTCCTCCCGAGCCTATTTAGATTTTCCATTTGATATGACTTAATTTAATTACATGATTACCATATGGATATGTTTGTCTTACTTAGATGAGTCCATAGGATCAAACCCAAAGTGATTTAGTTGAGTTTAGGCTGAGATCTTAGGGTTTTAGTGTGGACAGTCACGGGATCACGAGACGATGATAAAAGCCGTCCGCTTGCGCGTGTATCGGATGAACGGAGGAGATTGAGCCAAGCAGCGCTTCCTTACATGAATGGCGGGCCGAGTTAGCGGCTATGTGGATGGCAGCGTCCAACTGGAGCGCGCCATGCGTGCTTTCAGAGCTGCGTACGATAAAGTCAGTGCCGCGCATTTAAATAGATAAATAAGGAATTTAAAAAATCAAAAAATGATCTCTAGCTTTAAAAATTCATATCTTAGTGTAGAAAAATTATTAAAATAAAAATAAAAATACCCTCTTGCTCAGTGAATAGAGGAGAACAACGTGGAAATGATTTGGAGTCCATTTGATGCATATTTTATTTTTAATTAATTAAACACTGATTTGGATGTTTTGATTCTCTATGCATGTAGTAATATCACCATGGCTTAAAATTTTAGCATGTTGTTACCCCTGTCTTAGGGAAGATTCCCTGATTTTCCAAAGTCAGACGAGCACCCTAGATAGAAAATCATATTTTTCAAGTTTATGTGCATTATTTGCTTAAATTAATCATGGAAATTAGCATGTTGCTTAGAAAAATCAAAGAAAATTTTGCAAGGTTTATGATGACCAGAGAAACTTTAGGAAAATTTCTCATGAGCCAAGTCATTAAAAATACACCTAATCTTTACAAACCGTAAATCACTAAGATAATATCATTCAAAATATCTTTAATAATAGGGTAATTATCATTAGTAATATAATTTTGAAGATTATGTGGATGAAGACCCTTAAAGAGGCAAGTTTAAGAGACTTAGCCAAATTTTGACTTGGCCTTGTAGTGTTTGAAGGATGTTTTAATTTTCAATGAAGTTTATTTTTCTAGTCCTTATTTAAATGAAACTTGATTTAGACTAAGTCACTACTAAGCCCTTAAGACTTAGGTGAATGTCTTAATTAGTTTTGAAAATGTTAAGCTTTAGGTGGTCATGATTCATGATTTAAATTTTATTTGAAAATCAAAATAGGGTTATTAAATTGATTAGTTATTGACTTCAAAAGTCATACCCCTAAGTCCTAGGTTCATTTTATTTTAATAAACTTACAAATTTTAATAATCTAGAAATTTATTAACTTATCTTTTCAATTAAAAAAGTGAGGTTGGTTTCTACAAGTTAACCCCTTGTGTTTCAAACATCAAATTAAGATTAGAGGTTGCCCATTTCCCTCCTTGAATTAAGCCTAAATGTTAATTAAGGCTAAATTTCCAAAATTACACATCTGCCCCAATGGTTCTAAGACTTCATAATTTGTCAAATTCAATTCAAATTACTTTGAAATTTTTATTCTACCTCATTCATGGGTCAATTAAAACATTAGAGGAGAAAATGTGATTTTTCAAAATTTAATTTAATTTATATATTTATTTTTCATTCAAAAAAAGGACTTTTCAAAGAAAATTCTTAACTTGACCAAGGTAAACGATAATCCCTTGAACTTTTTACTGGAGGTATACCTGGACTAGAGAAGCTTTTGGACCAAATTTTTATTTGAATTTTAAGAATTATTTTAAGTTCTAGGGTATTTGTTAAATATTAAATATTTTAAATGGGGAAAATTAAGTTTTATATTTTTGAAAAATCTTCCTGAGGTTAGAGAGCTCAAAGGAGAAATTTCTACATTTTTTTCAAATTTATTTGATTTATTGGAATTATTTTTAGTGAACACCCATTTTTAGCCTTTAAAAAATATTATTTTTTAGCTTGAAATTCAGTTTCTTTATTTAGAAAATTAGGAAAAATGTCTCAATTGTTCCTAGGTGCTTAGGAAGCAATTTAGAATATTTCCGTAAGTTTTATTATTTTTGTGATTTTTAGGGATTTTTAATTATTTAAATATTTAAAATAGGCTAAAAATCAAGTTTTTTATTTTAAATATCATTTTTTTTTAGAAAATACCCCTGATCACAAAGAACTCAAAAAACCAAGTTTTATAATTTTTCAATTTATATTTTAATTATTAAAAATCATTTTAGTGCCAAAAATGTTAATTAACATGAAAAATTAATTTAAGTTATCAAATGAACTTAAAATGTTTTGAATTTTTTATGGTGAGTTCTCTAGATCCTAAAAAATAGTTGAGTCAAAAAATCAAGTCATTTTGTTGTTTTCCTTTTTCAAAATTAATTATTTTAGTGATTTAGGGTTTGAAAAGATTAGGTGCATTTTAAATGACTTGACTCATGAGAAATTTTCCCAAGGGCTCTCTTGTTATCATAAACCTTCCAAGTTCTTTTTGGATTTTTCTAATCAACAGGCTAATTTCCATGATTAATTTAATAAAATAATGCATATGAACTTGAAAAATATGATTTTCTATCTAAGGACCTCCTCTGACTTTGGAAAAATCAGGGAATATTCCCTAAGACAGAGGCAACAACATGTTAAAATTTCAAGCCATGGTGATATCATTACATGCATGGAGAATAAAAAAACATCCAAATTAGTATTTAATTAATTAAAAATAAAATATATATCACATGAACTTAAAATTATTTCCACATTGTTTTCCTCTGTTCACTGAGTAAGGGAGTATTTTTATTTTATTTTTGTGATTTTTCTACACCAAGATATGAATTTTGAAGCTAGGGATCATTTTTTTGAATTAATTAAATCTCTATTTGTATATTTAAACGCGCGACGCCACCTTAACCTACGGCAGCTCTGAAGCTCCATGCGGCGCACTCTCATTCGATGTCTCCGTCCACCTCAGTGCTGACTCGGCCCGCGGTTTATGTTCCGAAGTGCTGTACGGCTTGATTTCGACTGTCCATCCGATACACGCCCGATCAAACGATGCTCTGTCATCGTCCCCGATGGCCTAGCCTGAGAACTGTCCATATTTCAAGCTTGATATCTCCCTCATTTCTCAACTAAATTAAATGAATTTTTTTTAAAATGCTCATCTATACTAGAGGAACATATCTACACGGTTATGATGCCATGAAATCAACTCAAAACAAATAGAGAGTTCAAATAGGCTCGGGAATAAGAGAAGCTTTATACCTTGGCTTTGAGAAGTGACGATTCAATCAGAGGTTCTTGGTACGTTCGTTGGGATCCAAGGAGGCTAGGGATTGAGCCTCTAGTCTTGGTGTAAAGCCTAGGTGTGATTTTGATCAAGACCGATTTTGGGTGTTGGTCTAAAGCTATTGTAGAGGATATTTTAGAGGGGAATTTGATGGGGCTTTCTCTTCTCTTACTGTTGTAAAGGTGTGGGCACAAGCAATTGAAGTTTGGTGGAGTTTTTAGGGATGTCTTGTTTATGCCCTAATTTTCAAGCTCAAAATTAAGGTCACACAGGGGGAATCAAGGTAATGGAGTGATTGGAATGGGTTGTGGAGGTCTCAAAGAAGCTCTGTGCGTGATTTGGGAAGCTCTCCCTAAGAAATGTTTAGCACACCTTGCATGGCCGTGGAGGTGAGTTTTTATAAAAATGGCCATGGGGTGGCTCTCAGGGCAAATGTTTGGGTGCATCGCGGTGCTTAAGTGGCAGGCAGAGAAGCTCTACAATTTGATTTGACTGAGTTAGCCTCTAGGTTTGATTTGAGTGAAATTAAAGAGGAGGTGGCCCTCAGTTTTGGATTTTCTAGTGACTAGGACTGCTGGCCATGACAGGGGGAGGTAGCTAGGAGCTCAGGGCATTAGGGGAATATGTCAAAGCAATTTAATGCAATGGGGTTTAGTTTTGGTAAGGGTATCTTAAGCATGTGCATTCTTGGAAATAATATCCCTTAATTTTGGGGACTTTTGTTCCATGGCTTAGTTTAGGTGGTTAGATGGGTTTTGGCTCAATCTTAGGGTCTAACCAATGGTTGAGGTGGAGTTAATTTGATTGCTTTAAGGTGGTTTGGTCATGTTTAATGCATGGGTTCAACTGATCATAGTTTGGATTTGGGCTAGGTTAGCCATGTCAAGTTACCCAATTAATTGATCAATACTGTGTAGATGATTGTTATGAAGATCTTTGGTGAAGGGTTGAAGTGATTTTGAGTTCAATTGGTAGGTCAGTATGAGTGATTTTTGAAATTTGGTCAATTTGGGCACATTGGCCTAGACATGGGTCTAGGTTGGGCTAGCCTTAGTCTAAGTCCAAATTGAATTATTCAAATGATCAAGGGAGATGTTGTTAATATTTTTAATGAAGGGATAGAGCGGAAATTTTGGGGCTAAGGCCATCAATCTGGTGAGATTTTGAGACATGGGCAATTTGGGGAAAATTTGGGGCTTTATGGACTTAGGTTGAAATCCAATGAAATTGAGGCCTCACCAAGGCCAATTTATGATCAATTCTGATGTGTTGGAATTTTATGAATATTTTGCATTGCAAATTGTGGAAAATGGAGTAGGCCATGGGTTCAATTTGGTGGAACCAAGTCATAGGGCCAAAATTGGGTTTTTGGTTTAGCTCAAAATTGGGTTCAAATCATGGACCAATTGGGCTTGAATTTGGTCTAGATTGGTCATATCAAGGATGAATCTAAGTTTAGAATTGAAATTGGGGTAAATTGAGACCAATTGGATAAATATTTGGGGCAATTTGGGGAAAATGTGGGCCTTTTAAGGGGAATTTGGCGGTTTTGACCAAAGATGGCCAAATTGACCAAATTGGGTCATGTAATAGTAGAAAAAAATGAAATTGAGAATATTTGGGAGGCTTTGGGAATTTTTGGGATTTTTTAGAATTTATGGAATTTTTGGGGTAAGGAGGGGTATTTTGGTAATTTGGCCAATTTTGGTGATTTTGGGTGTTTTCAAGGTGTTCGAAATGATTTTTGAATCAAGTTGGGTATTTTGGGTAGATTTGGAAATTTTGGCCAAATTTGGGGCCCTAATGGTATATAGGTAATTCGGGGGAATTTAGGGGCAAAAGGCTAGGTTGGGTGTCTTGGTAGAGTTGGATAGCCAACCATCATCAATAAGCCATATACCAATGGAAACCCCATTTTGGGTCCTCTATGTAGTGGTCTTAGCTAAACCCTAGCCTAGGACTAATGGGTTTAGGGGACCACCTGCATGAGTCTCCCAAAAGTATCAAGGGACCAGAGCCTAGAAATTCTGGGTTTAGGGTAGTGAGTGATTGTAAGTGTAAATGATTGCAAGTGAATGCTTTAGCCCTAGACCAACACCCAGGGTCGATCCTAAGTTCAAGCAATCCTAAAGGAACTCACCTTGAGCTCCCCCATAATGACCCCACCTACTAAGTGCTAGACGTTAGGACCAATATGTGGAACTTCAAGTTGAATAAAGAAGAGTGTAGAATTTCTAATGGTGAGGGTTCCTTGTCTAGTTTTCTAAGAATTGTAAATAGAAAAGTCATATGGCTAGACCTTAGGCTACTAAAGAAGAAAAACTAAACCTCAACCAAAAGTGAGGTCAACGCCCCATCAGTGGATTTTCATATTCTATATTAATATCATCAAATTTCATGTCAAAATCGATTATCCTCTTCGCAGTACATCTTCTTTGTTGAAAGCAAGGTTCAGACCATCTTTAAAAGCAAAAATCAGCCGCGATGCTCCTTTAAATTAACAGAGAGACATCAGTGAGTTTGAATTGTTTATGAATCAGAACAAAATATAGTTCAATTNTCAATTAGAAAGAATCACATGAGGTTGTATGAAGAGAATTTAGTTCATATGATTGCGTGCAAATAAATTAGGAAATATTTATTGAAGGGTGTAGAGAGGACTTTAAAGATACAGGTTAAAACCCCTAACTTAGTTTATTGTTTTAGGTTCTTATACGAGATGTTAGCCCCCATGTGGAGGGAATCGAGGGAACTCTAGAGTGAGAGCTAGTATCTTCCTTGCCTAGCTGGTCTTCAGAACTATTCAAACTTTAAATTAGCCAATGTTATTTATAGCATCACTAGTAAGGGTAAAGAATATTATTGCTCCTATTTTGCACAAAACAATTTGTCTATTTCCATAACAGAATTCCTATACTTATTACTAATTCATAACAAGAAGAAAGATATTTTCATATTTAGTTTTTTTCTTCTATAAAAACTCCAGTTATCTTTTTAAATTTTCATTACTACAAAAATCATTTTTAGTTTAGATAATTATCTTTTTATTAAAATTGAAAGTTTGTTGTTCAATAGTGCATATTGCGAATTCTCCCTGTGGGTACGATATTCAGGTCTTAATAAAAAAGTCCTATATTGCTTGATAACGACACGTATACTTATGTAGTATCCCAATATTTATAAATTAAAAGTTAAATTCTTATTTTTCTTAAAGATCAAGTTTTTATATTTTTTTGCAAAGGAAATATAAGTGAAATATAATTTAAATTATTGTTGTACTATGCATATTAACAGTATCCATGGATCAAGTTTTTGGCGCCGTTGCTGGGGAGAAATTGATTATAAAAGAAAATTTCTATTTTTAGAAAGTCTTATTTAAACTTTTAAGTTATCTTATCTTATCTTATTTTGTTTTGTTTATTTTATTTTATTTTATTATATACTAGTGTATGCGTAGTTCAGGTTCTGAAGGACCTGTGCCCTACGATTCTGAATTAAAAAGAACTATTAGAAAAATTAGAAAAACCAAAAAAATTAAAATTTTGAAAAATCCAAAAAATTACAGAAATGGCAGACCAAAGTAATCAAAATGCTAAAATTCATTAAGAGTTTAGACCTTTAAGAGATTAAGCCAACCCTAATGTAGATGAACTTCATTGTAGTATTCAAAAACTTACTGTAGTAGCTAATTCATTTGAGCTTAAACCTACTATTATCCAAATGATATCAAATAATCAGTTTGGGGGATCACCAAGTGAATATCCAAATTTACATATTGTCAATTTTTTAGAATTGCGCGCTACATTTAAATACGATGGTGTATCATATGATGTCATAAGACATAGGTTGTTTCTTTTCTCACTAAGAGATAAAGCTAAGCTTTGGTTGAATTCGTTAGCACCTAGATCTATCAGAACTTGGGGTGATTTAGCACAAAAAATCCTTGCTAAATTATTTCCACTATCAAAAGCTACAAAGCTTAGAAATGATATTACATCTTTTAATCAGTTTTAAGGTGAATCTATTTATGAAGCATGGAAAATATTTAAAGAACTCTTAAGAAAGTGTCCACACAATGCTATACTAAATTGGTTAATAATTCAAACTTTTTATAATAGATTACTTAGATCTCTTAGATCAATTATCGATGTCGCTGTTGGTGGTTCATTGATGTCAAAACTATTTCATGACACTTATGCTTTAATTGAAGAAATGGCTACCAATAATTTTCAAAGGCCTTCGTAGAGGGTAAATCCTAAGAAAGTTGCCAATATTCATGAAAGTGATGCATTTACCATGTTAACAAATCAAGTTGCTACAATTTCAAGGAAGTTAGAGCAATTTGGAATGAACTTTTCTCAACCAATTTCCTTGATTGAAGAGAATTCATTAGGCCAAATGTTAGACTTTCAAGCATCATTAGAAACATTGAATACCATAAATAATAAGCAGAATAACCCATATTCAAATTATTATAATCCAGGTTAGAAGAACCATCCCAACTTTAACTAGAATAAAAATTCGGGTGGTAATAATCAGCAATGGGGGAACAACCAAAGAAAGCCATTGGGAAATTGGAACAACCAAGGGAATAATAATTATAGATCTACTTATCCTCCAAGTTTCAATAGTAATACACAAGTTTAAGGAGAAGAAGTTGTTTATAGAAGAAGTGGTGCTACAAATGGGAAATCAATTACAAAGTCAAGGAGCTACAATTAGAAATATTGAGAATTAACTTGGGCAAATAACAAATTCATTAGGTAATAGATCCAGAGGAACACTTCCTAGTAATATTCAATTAAATCCAAAAGACTAGAACAAAGAACAAGTAAAAGCCATTCAACGTAGAAGCGGAAGATAAATTGAAGTAGAGAGAGAAGAAATTGAAGAATCAAAAGGGGACGCTCCAAAAGATTCTGGGAGACCTATTTCTCCACTAAAAAATGATTTGGAAAAACCACTACCTCCATTTCCTCAGAGACTTCATCAGCAGAAGTTGAATAAACAATTTTCAAAATTTATGAAAATATTTAAGAAGCTTACAATTAATATTCCATTTGCTGAAGCCTTATAACAAATGTCGAGCTATACATAGTTTATGAAGAATATTCTCAACAGGAAAATGAAGTTTGAAGATAATGAGACTATTTCACTTAGTGAGGAGTGCAGTGCGATAGTTCAGAGGAAGCTTTCTAAAAAGCTTAAAGATCCTTGTAGCTTTACAATTCCATGTGCAATAGGAGACAGATTTTATGGAAAAGCTTTATGTGATTTAGGTGCAAGCATTAACCTTATGCCATTATCAATATTTTAAAAAAATTGATTAGGAGAAATAACCCCTACTACTGTAACTCTGCAGTTAGCAGATCGTTCGATAATATACCCTAAAGGAGTTATAGAAGATGTCCTTGTGAAAGTGGATCAATTTATCTTTCCTGTTGATTTTATTGTGCTAGATATGAAGGAAGATAAAGAGATACCTATCATTTTGGGGAAACCTTTCCTAGCCACAGGAAGAGCAATGATAGATGTGCAGAAAGGGGAATTAACAATAAACATCAATGATCAAACTGTTACCTTTATCATTTCAAAACCAATGAAATACCCTACAAAAGGTAAAGAAAATGAATGCTCTATGATGGATGTTATAAGATATCTAAGTGAATGTCATTTTAGAACTACTTATGAAGAAAAATCTGAATTTGGAACACGAGCAAGAAGTAGAATTAGATCAATGTGTAAACCTTTTTAATGAAGATTCAAGTTTAGAGCACGAGCAAGAAGAGGAATTAAATCAATGTGAAGATCTTTTTAAGGAAAATTCAAACTATGTTCGAAAAAGTTTTGAAGTTTTGGACATGATAGACAAAGATAAATGATTTTGTCTATGTATTGAAAAACCTCTAGAACTAGAGTTGAAGTTACTTCCAGTGCTAGAGTTGAAGTTACTTCCTCAAAATTAACGATGGAATAAGAAGAAAGGTTGATGAAAATTTTGAAAAATTTTAAGAAAGCCTTTGGATGGACAATTGCTGATATTAAAGGAATCAGTCCTTCAATTTTTATGCATAAAATTCGTATGGAAGAGAACTACAAACCCAGGGCTGATCTGTAAAGGAGATTGAATCCTATTATGAAAGAAGTTGTAAATAAAGAAATTTTAATGTGGTTAGATGCTGAAATTATTTACCCAATTTCAAATAGTGCATGGGTTAGTCAAATTCATTGCGTTCCTAAGAAAGGAGGAGCAATTGTAACTATAAATGAACATAACAAGTTAATACCTACTAGACAAGTTACAGGGTGGAAAATATGCATTCATTATAGAAAATGAAATCTTACCACTAGGAAAGATCATTTTTCATTATCCTTTCTAGATCAAATGCTAAATAAACTAGCTGGGCATAAATAATTTTATCTTCTGGATGGATATACCGGTTATCACCAAATTCAAATATCTCCTGAGAATCAAGAGAAAACAACATTTAGCAGTCCTTATGGTACTTTTGCTTTTAGAAGAATGCCCTTTGGTTTATGTGATGCCTCTGCTACATTTCAAAGATGTATGATTGCAATTTTTTTGTGATTTAATTGAAAAAGGGATTGAAGTATTCATGGATGACTTTCACTATTTGGAAATTCATTTGATTCATGTTTAGAACATTTATCCAAAGTTCTTAAGCACTGTGAAGAAACAAATTTAGTCATCTACTGGGAAAAATGCCAATTTATGGTAACAAGAGGAATTGTAGAACATCCAATATCAGAAAATGATATGGAAATAGATCCTGCTAAAATTCAAGTGATCGCTAGTTTACCTTATCCAACAAATGTAAGGGAAATTAGGAGATCTTTAGGACATGCTGGATTCTACAGACGCTATATTAAAGACTTTTCAAAGATTGCTAAGTCTTTACGCCAATTACTAGAGAAAGATGCAATTTTTAATTTTGATGAGGAATACCTAAAAGCTTTTAAGTTATTAAAAGAAAAACTAATCACTGCATCAATTATAGTTTCACAAAACTGGGAAAAAACTTTTGAATTAATGTGCGATGCTAGTGATTATGCTATTAGAGATATTTTAGGACAAAGATATGATAAAATTGTCAAAGTTATTGACTATGTTAAGTAAACTCTTAATGAAACTCAAATTAATTATACAATAACTGAAAAAGAGTTATTAGCAATAGTATATGCTTTTGATAAGTTTAGATCATATTTAATTAGAACTCATTGTGTAGTGCATACATATCATTCAGCTATTATGTATTTAATGAAAAAGAAGGATGCTAAACCTAGACTTATAGGATGGATTCTTCTTTTACAAGAATTTGAAAATCTAATTCTTGATCATTTTTTCAGACTTGAATTATTAAAACCAATCTATTTTGAAAATAAAATTAATGATTTTCTAGATGAAAAATTGTTCACTATTAATGAGTAGTGTGTTCCGTGGTATGCCGACATTGTGAACTTTATTGTTAGTGATATTATACCCTATGGAATGACATACCAACAGAAGAGGAAATTTATTTCTGAAGCTATGACTTATTTTTGGGATGACCCATTTTTATATAAACAAGGAAAGGATCTGATTATTCAAAGATGAAATTTATTTCTGAAGCTAAGCCTTATTTTTTGGATGACCCATATTTATATAAACAAGGAAAGGATCTGATCATTCGAAGATGTTGTATTATTAGAAGAAACTTATGAGATTTTCCAAAAATGTCATAATTTTGATTTTGGGGGACATTTTGGTGTTGATAAGACATCATACAAAATTTAATAATATGGATTTTATTGCCTTACAATTTTTAGAGATGTTAATGCTTATATCAAAACTTGTGATAGATGTCAAAGAGTAGGCAATATCGTTCTAGAAGAAATGAGATGCCCCTCAATTATGTACTAGAAGTTGAAATATTTGATGTTTGTGGATTAGATTTTATGGGACCATTTACACCATCTTTCCGAAATTTATATATTATGTTAGCACTGGACTATGTATCCAAATGGATAAAAATTATTGCTTTTACCTCGATGTGATTCTTAAAGTGTTGCAAAATTTTTTAAAATGAATTTATTTTGTAGATTTGAGATGCCAAGAGTTATCATTACTGATGCAGGAAGTCATTTCAGAAATGCCATGATGGACAAATTATTAAAGAAATATCATATAAATCATAGGATTGCTACTGCTTATCATCTTCAAACAAGTGGTTTGGTTGAATTATCCAATCGAGAAATTAAAAGAATTATGGAAAAATCTGTGAATCCAACAAAAATAGATTGGTCAGTCAAACTCAATCAAAAAATTAAAAGAATTATGGAAAAATCTGTGAATCTAACAAAAATGGATTGGTCAGTCAAACTTACCTATGCTTTGTGGGCTTATAGGACTGCATATAGAACTCCTATAGGAATGTCTCCATATAGGCTAATATTTGGGAAAGCGTTTGTGGGCTTATAGGACTGCATACAGAACTCCTATAGGAATGTCCTCATATAGGCTAATATTTGGGACTTGTGGGCATATAGGACTGCATACAGAACTCCTGCAGGAATGCCCCCATACAGGCTAATATTTGGAAAAGCTTGTCACTTACAAGTTAAACTTGAGCATAAGGCATATTGAACAATTAAAGAGTTCAATTATAATTTGAAAGATGCTCGTGAGAAAAGATTGTTACAATTAAATGAGCTTGAAGAGATAATGAATGAATCTTATGAAAGTGCCAAAATTTATAAAGAAAAGATGAAGATGTGGCATGGTTGAATGATTCTTATTAAAAATTTTCAGCTAGGACAACAAGTTTTGCTATATAATTCAAGGTTAAGATTATTTCCAGGCAAACTTAAGTTCAGGTGGATGGGCCCATTTATTGTGATTAAAGTTTATCCTTATGGAGCTGTCGATAATAAAGTACTAAGTCTGAGAAAATATTTAAAGTTAATGGACATAGACTGAAACCTTAATTTATAAGGGATCAACATAAGTTTAATGATGGAATGATGTTGGGTCAACTAGAGAAGCACTGGTTACGTCGGGCTAATGAGGTAAAACCAAGCGCTTTGTGGGAGGCAACCCATAGTTATCAGTGTGTTTTCATTTGATTATTGTTTTATGTGTGATTAAGAAAATTTGGGATAGTATTTTTAGACTATTATGTGTTAGTATTGATTTCAAGACTTTATTTAGTGATATAGACATGTTAAAAAATGAGATTTTAGACGTTAAGTTGACTAGTACAAAAATGTGCATTGGCGCTTAAGCGCGACAATTTAAAAACATGTACAAAATTAATATTGTAGAAGGGAAAACTGCCTAGAAGTTTGCAAAACTGTGCCAAGGCAGTTTCTAAATGTGTCTAGGAGTTATTGGAAGTATTTAGACCTATAAATAGAAGGGTTTAGTGAAGGAATTTCAACCAAGATCATTTCTAGCCCTAAAGTCTAAGAGAGAGATAGATTTTAAGATGATGTCTTCATGGGAGGATTTGAAGAAGAAGCAGGAGGAGACCATGAGGAAGAATTTCATTATTCAAAGTGCACAAGAGATGTATAACAGTTTCTTAGCTGTTAGTATTGAAGAGATATCAGAGAAGATCAACAAAATTGAAAATACCATGTCTGTACTCGAGACTAAGGTATTGGAGACTCATGCACATCTTGAGCATATTGGATGGTAATTTATAATGCAATTTAACCACACTAGTTATATAGAGGAAGCAGATAAGGAGATGTTTCTAAAGCAAAAGTGGATTGAAGAAGTTTGCATCAGAGCACTTCACCACCGTCCATTTTATCAACTTTATATTCCAGTTGCCCTAGGAGAGACTAATGAAAGTCTTGAATTTGTTCCTTCTAATGAAGAATGAAATTAAGTTCTATGTTTGAAGTTATGTTTTTTGTGTTTAAAGTCATTGTCTTTAAGTGTTTTAGTGTTTAAGCTTTCTTTTTGTGTTTGTGTTATTTAGGTGTTTAATTGTGAAAGATTGTTAAGTGTTTGTATTTAGAAAAATTTTCTCATCCAAGAAAATTTGGAAAGAGAACTAAGTGTTCAAATGTATTTGTACTCATTTTTGAATTAATATAAGTTTATTTTTGTGAAATTTTGTGTTGTTTTAACCTCAAATTGAAATAGTTATTAAGGAGAATTTTGAGATAAATGAGAGTTACAAGAAGTTGAAAGTAGTCATTTAACTGCTATGAGACCATTTGGGGGTGGTTTACTTAGGCAAATAATGCATTTTAGTTTAATTTGAAACTTTTGAAAATCATGGACTGACGCCTAAGCACCACATCTCGCGCATAATCACGAGCAAACCCGAGAGGCAGGCGCCTAAGCGCCACTTACCCACCCTTAAGCGCCGGTTCACGAAAACCAGTTCGCGAATTGTTAATAGTAAATTTTTGACCAAGAAATCGCCATTTTTAATGCCACCGTCACCTTATTCCTCTCGAGTTTGCAATTTTTTAGCCAGAAATTTGCTAGATCCAAGTTCTTTGAGGTAAGAGCTTTACTTCTATGTAAAAATTTTGGATTTTCATCATGTATTTTGAGTACATTTGGAGAAGTTCAAAAATTCACTATTCATGGTGAAAAATGAGGAAAAATCTATGGAAATTACTTGAGAAGTTTAGTTTCTGTTTTTGGAAGTTTAGTTTAGTAATTTAAACTTGATTTTTGAAGTTATTGTTGGAATTTATCAAATTTGGTAGAATGACACCAAGGATGAAAAGGAACAAATATAAAGCCCCTTTCGATTCGAGTAAATTTGTTAGTTCAAAAGCTCAAGATCGGTATAGTAATGCATTGCAATCAGACAAAATGATTCAGGAGCGATGCTTTAGAAATCTGGGTGGAGATGTGGAAGATTTACTTGTTCGCCGACAATGGGAACGATTCTGTTGTTTCTCTGCTGTGGCAGTTATATCTATTGTGAGGGAGTTCTATGCAAATCTTCCTGTAGCTGAATATAATTGATTTATGGTTCGAGGAAAGTTGGTACCTTTTTTGCCAGAGGTAATCAACTTGTTTTACCATTTACTACAGGATACATTATGTTTTTCTGCAAATTATAGTCCTACTAAAGCGGAATTAGACGAGATTATTTCTTACTTGACTGTTGGGAGAGGACTTTGGAAGATAATTAATGAATGGAGAGTTAACTTCCCAACTTCAAAATTATGTGCATCTATCTCAAAGGCCTGACACTATTTTATTTCTGCTCATCTGCTGTCGACCAATCATATCAGTAAAGTGACCAGAGAAAGAACGATGTTGAACTATTGTATTCAAGAGGGAAAACTCATCAACATTAGTGGTTTGATCTGTCAGACTATCATCAGTTCTGCTACAACTTTTACAACTACAGGTCTGGGATTTTCTTCCTTGATCTTTTCTTTATGTGAGCAGGTTGGAGTTAAATATGATAGCTGGGAGGAGGTGTTATTACCTCTAAAGTCCATCACTAAGGTGAATGTAAAGACTTATTATGAGCATTCAATTTTTGGCTCGAGAAGAGGATTTTCCAGAAGCTATGGAATGGAGACCTCTGCTGCTTCTACCTCTGCTAATTCTACATCTATACCATCTTCCTCACGTGCTTCTACATCTCGAGGTGAGTCTACATATACCCGAGAAGAGTTATTATAGAAGATTATGGATAATATTAATTTTATCGCTGATAGGGTAAAAAATTTAGAGCCTTTTGCAGATCATACTGATAGGTATAATAGGAGAAAAATTGATTATGAAGAGAAATTCCACTCATCTTTGGAGAGCCTCATTAGGGGTAACCATGGAGTGCAATTTCCTCCATATCCTAGATATCCTGATTGTGAGCCTACAAAATTTTGGGATAGTGGTGATTCAGATGATGAAGAGTAGAACCAAGAGATTTTTTTTATGATTGTAATATGATATGAACTATGTGGTCCGGGCTTGCTACATTTGCATCTGTGTGTACTTTTATGTTTAGTTGAGAATTGTGATGTGTTGGTTTTTCATGTTTTGGACTTGAGACATGTATGTATGTTTACTTGTTTAGATATTGTGATGTGTAAGACTTTTATTTTTAATTATCTTCTAATGTTTTTGTTAGTTAGTAGTTTGTTTTAAAATTATAGGGTAGTAACTATTGTGAGTTTTGTGATTTAATTAGTTTAGAACTGAACTTAATTCTATGTCTTTTGTAAAGTTGAAAATCTTGCTAACTTAGGTCTTAAATTTCAAACTTAGGAAACTGCTACCCTGTATTTTTCTTTTATCATGTTAGTTTGTTTATTTTTATGCTAAGATCGTGAAATCAAGTTAAAGTGTTAGTTTACTTTTATGTTTGTACCCACTGCTTAGAAGTCTATTGAATCTCTACATGTTAAATTGAAATAAAAATATAAAAAATTTGATCAAAAATTAATTTTAGTCCAGGTTTTAGTTTTATACTTGTATCATTAGGGTTTAAAAATTCCTGTTAGTATGTTATTTTAAATTTTCATTCCTGCTTATATATATTTGATGTTAAACTGTTTAACATGCTAAAAATTTAACTTGG